>JAFBJS010001272.1:292981-323254 GCA_016785265.1 Paraplagusia blochii
TTCACACAGTGGAAATATATATATATATATATATATATATATATATATATATATATATACATATATATATGTATATATATATATATATATATATATATATATAATTTGAACACAACACAGTTAGGTGTACAACAATATAACCAAATGTGCAGTATGGTATTTATTAAATAATAAAATATTAAATAACAAAATGTACATATATTTGCAGTACAAACACCAGTAAAGTATCCAGTAGTGTCTGTATGGACACTTTTGTATTATTTTGTTTTTCTGATATGGTCATCGATTTTACATTGTGCTATTTTGTTTAATTTATAGGTAGATTTCTTATCATCCAAGAATATTACTCCAAGGTATTTGAGAGTGTATTGAAGCCTGAAAGATTAGCATGGCCCACTGAGACATGACTGTCAGGATAAGAGATGATTAATGACGTGTTGTCACACTGATGTGATGTTGGATAAGAACAGCTGCACAGCAGAGATATTCACTCCCATGTATGTTATTGTATTATTAGTCATAGATACATAGAACTGTATTAATCCATGGCACAATGACTATTTATTATCACGAGCTGATCACAGCAGGATTTTATTCCCATGCATCTCCCAGGCCAGATTATCTGTCCTGCTGTAGAGTGGCCTTTGCAACTTCTCTCAGAGTCAACAGGGATGTCAGTGAAATATGAGCAAATTATTATATTATATTAGTTTGGTTGTAATTGTCTGGTCTGTGACTGATTTTATTGTTTGCTTAAGTACTTACTTAATTTGCAAGGGAAGTATTGATATCAATAATAACATCTTAAGTTGTAGATTGAGATGGTTTGGACATGTTAAAAGGAGGGACAGTGGTTATATTGGTAGAAGAATGATCCTAGGGATGGAGCTACCAGGTAGGAAATAAAAAGATTGATGGATGCAGTGACAGAGGACATGGAGGCAGTTGGAGTCAGAGTTGAGGATACAGGAGGTGGAGAGGGTGAGATGAGAATTGTTGACTTGCTGTGGCAAGCTGAAAGAAGAAGAAAAACATGAAATGATCCCTGGTTTACGTACATATGAAAACATGGAGGGGATCGTGTTGCTGCGAACTATAAATGATGGTGTTGGAGGGAAATGTTTCTGTTGGACTCTTGTGCATTAGCTCAAACTTTGAGGGTGTTTGAGGATGCATTCACCAAGTAGATGTTTGGAAAGACAGATGGAGGTCAAATCCATCAATCCATCAATGCTTGGATGTTGGCTGGATGGATGAATGGATCGATCCTGGCGTCGATACTCACCGTGATCACGGTACAACCCAAAGTCAATGTAAACAGACCCTGTCAGCAGTGGATCATTGTGTCACCTGTTCGGAAAGGAAGCGCAGACTGCAACGCTGCGCCACAGCGGAAGTGCCGGGAACCACACACGGTCGAGAACACGGGGCTGTGTCGGGGACGTGATCGGGAGCAGACCTGCGGTGAGACGATCAGTGAATCCCCAACATTCCCGCAGACATGGGGGGCTCTTCCAGCGTCCAGATACCCGGAGGAGGAACCGAAGGATTCCACGTCCTCAGAGTGAGATGAATATATTTTAGATTTCATCAATAGTAAACAGAACACCTCCGTATGGCGTGTTGTTAGCCAGGCGTGTACCAAAGACATCTAATAGAACCGGGAGGCGGTAAGTCCTTCAATCCTCCCCCGCCGATCCTTTTCGGTAAGCGGCATGGACTCGTGTCAGTCCCCGCTGGGAGCTGCTGAGAGGCGGAGGTGGACAGGACAGGTCACCGCTCCACTGCAGAGCTGGATAAAAACACTGACCTGTTAGAACCATTTTAACGCAGGCAATAACCGGACATTATTTTTATAATCAACGTTTTTATTGAAAACTTAACTTTAAAGGGAAGGAAATGTAAACTATTTAAGAAAAGAGAAAAGATCTGTAGAAAGAAATAACTATTCTGTGTATGTTCCACGTCAGTTTCAATTCATTGATTTAGAGCAAGTTATTTTTATTATATTCATTAAAAGTGTTGATGTTAAGTAAAAAAAATAGAAAAATGACAGTACTGTACTATCTAAAAATTCTAAAATCTAAAACATTTTTTCTAATTCTTCTAATTTATTGATTACATTGTCAGTATTGATTTAAAAGAATTGTTAAGACTATTTATTTTGAAAAAAAGTACACCTGTGCACTCCCCTGCAGGGGCTGCTGTGCAACTTTCTTCTACAACTTATTTTGAAACTTTAGTTGTAGTTTGTAGATCACATGTTAATGTCACTATGCTTATGTGGTCAAACTTCTGGTCACCACTGAAAAGAAGGTGAAGTCAGAACTTCAGTCTGTTTCGTTAGATCTACTGGTTTTTCCCACCAGAGCCCACACCTCCTCCTGACAGTCATGGAGTGGTGACACAGGTTGTTCAACATTTTCAACCGAACCTGTCTTCAGGTACAGTCCGCCTCCCACTGTTCAAATAAGGTTGGTGTCTGTCAATACCAGACACGTGGAGCTCTGCTGTTGGTGGAGAAGCTCATAAAACAACCACTGTTGATTTTTGTCATGTTTTATATTGTTCTGAAAATGTATTGGACTCAACAACATTATAGAAAAGTGCACATATTTGGCCAAACACAAACGTTTTGAACATTTTGGACAAAAAACTTTTAAAGTCCTCCTATAAGCTCTGTGGTGATTTTTATTTCTAATCCACACCAGTCAAACTCAGGTGTGGTGTCCTAGTCTGGCCTGCTGTATAATTATATATTGGAGGGAGGACATGGAGGTTGTTGGAGTTAGGGTTGAGGATCCAGAGAACAAGGAGAGGTGGAAGTTGCTGTGAAAGAAACCAATACTACTGTGTTTTATTTTAAACATTTTTTCACCTGTGTTTCTCATCTTTATAATATTGAGCTTGTTCCATATTCAATATTTACAAAAAGTCTTCTATGTCAGCCATGTTTTAATTTGATTAATCACAGGGTGTCATCATGATCTTTTTAAAAAATGAGTCATTGGTATAACTCAACATTTGTTTGTACTGTATCACAAAAAAACGTATAAGAGCAATAGAAAGGTGTGAAAAGCAGCTGCATTTGTGTGTTTTTCTTTATTTGTGAGTACCATAATCCAAATAATGGTTTCATTAAATACAATTAAATGTCAAAAAATCAACTCAAATTTACAGCCTGTCAAATCGTAGTCCAGTTAAAGTTGAAACCCACCAAACACTGCAGGGAGTTTAGGTGGTATTTTAAGTTTGAGGTGCCTCAGTGACTGACATCACTTATGTGTATGATGATGAAATCTGTTTAACATATATATATTTTTTGACTTATAATCATTAAATTGACTGATGTGTTGACAGCCTTGATTAATTATATGACAATTGTTTCTTTTTCTTCCAGGTACAAGACAACTCTCCTGGTCACTTGGCAGGACTGGAACCATTCTTTGATTTCATCATTTCTATATGTGACACAAGACTAGTACGTGCCTTTTCCATTTTACCATCGAGTTGAACATTATTTAGACCAGGGGTCTCAAACTTGCGACCTGTGGGCCATCTGTGGCCCATGGAGCGATATTTTTTGGCCCCCACATTGATGTGAAAGTTGTATTCATAATAATATTTTATAGATTTGTTCTCCACATTTGATGGTAAATCCTTTAGTTCTCAAAATCCTGATTCGCAGTCTCCTTCTGGTTCAGTGTTGTATTACACTGAATCTATGGGATTTTTTTATTAGATTATTTTATACAATTGTTATTTATAAATTGAGAAAAATATTTAATTTTCATCTGCTTATTTGGTACCAAGTAAGAGGCAGCTGTCTCCACTACTGACACCCAAATCACACTGCATCATACTGTTAGCCCTCCCGTGGTGAGTCCACCCATGTGGGACAGGACGGTTTGTTGTGTTTACACTTAAATAGTTGGTGCTAAATCAAGTCATTTCTAATTTTCTTTTTTTTTCATTAATTAACATAATAATTGACATTTTCTCACTTCATTTGCTTTTCATACTTGTGTCATTGTTTTCTGTTTCACTCTCCAGAACTTGTCTGAACCAGAACGTTGACGGTTTCCTTTGCCTGATTTGATTTTCTTTTTCTTCAATCACTGGTAGAACAAAGACAATGACACCTTGAAAGAGCTGCTGAAGTTGAATGTGGAGAAACCTGTGAAGTTGCTGCTGTACAACAGTAAGACCATGGCGGTCAGGGAGGCCACGGTGACACCTAGCAACATGTGGGGAGGACAGGGACTGCTGGGAGTCAGCATCCGCTTCTGCAGCTTTGAAGGAGCCAATGAAAACATCTGGCACGTCCTGGTGAGTTATGGGAAGTAACCAGAGCAATGATTAGTCTGCACTAGTTTAGGTGAGAATGTGAGTATGTTTTACCTGTTGTTCCTGGTTGTTGTATCCTTCACACAACTGGTACAGCCACAAGATTGTTTTAAGGTATAAATTAATATGTTCTGTATTTTCTCTGATCTGATGCCAATCAACATGTCATGAATTTCTTGAGTGCAGGAAGTAGAACCTAACTCTCCTGCAGCATTGTCTGGTCTGAGGCCCTTCACCGACTACATTATTGGAGCAGACTCTGTCATGAACGAGGTAGTCGCTCTCCATGTTGTTCAGTATTAATGTTTATACAAAGATGATCAGATACTACCCTTCGTCTCTGCTTTGAAAACAGGGCGACAACCTCTTCTCTCTGGTGGAATCCTACGAGGGGAAGGAGCTGAAACTCTACGTCTACAGCACTGACACGGACAACTGTCGTGAAGTCGTCATCACCCCCAACTCAGAGTGGGGAGGGGAGGGCAGGTATGAGAGGTCAGGTCATCTTGGTGTGTGGTGAGAAGAAGGTTCACTTTTGTAGAGACAAAACTGGTTTACATTTGTCTTTAGCTTCTTGAAAGAGCAGGTGATCACAGTAATCATCAATTTCATTAGTAAAGAAAAGACGACCAGGATGTTGATCTTTATTTATTTCATCTATTCATCGCTTCAAGTCATTTCTTATCAGTGTCACATCAGTATTTAATTAAAATAAAGACTTTTTTTATCATTCCTAAACACATAATTGTTATTCCAATATAATAAAGTAACCATCTTCTCCCTTCAGTCTAGGCTGTGGGATTGGTTATGGCTACCTGCACAGGATTCCTACTCTACCATGTGAAGAGGGCAAGAGAAACACTTTACCTCCACAGACTTCCAGTCAACTTCCTGCTTCACCTCAGGATGGATTCACAGAGGTGAGGATTTCACGGTTTAATCTGAATGTAATGTCAAAAGTAATAAAGTAAATTGACTTTAAATAGATAAAGTAAAGTTAAATAATTTTTTCTCAAATGTTTTACTTTAATGGTTTCTGCAAAAGGTAATACCATAATAAGAAGTTAACACAAACAGCACATTTCTGGGCTAATATTTTTGTAATATTTTGCCATAGAGGCAGGTCATATGTGTGAGGCTTTCTTAGTTTTTTGTCTGGTTAAAAGCAAGTCACAATATGGCCAAAGTTAATAAATTATTTCCCTTATTTGCTTAATATAGTAATAAAATGTTGTGTTGTATTTATATGATATGATGCCATGAAATGGATATGTATAACCATGTGGTTGATTAAAGTTATGCATTTAATCTATTGGTGAGTTGGTCTGAAAGTATTTTCACAACACCAGGTGTTTTCTGTCTGCAGGTCCATCTCTCTGCTGTCGTTCCAACTGTACCAGTAGCTGTGTCCTCTTCAGCCCAGGGAACACAGCAGTCTCCGCCCACTCTGTCTGTCAGCTCTAACCCAACAGCTGTCATCAGTCACCACACTGGTAAATAAAAATATCTGCCACCTGAATAAGAACATTTTTTTTCAACAACTAACTTAGTTGACCCAATTACTTCCTAATCAATATGGGAAGCTTATTTGTTCATCTCATTCTTTTGTTTCTTATCTATTTTGTAAAACGACAAAGTATTTATATTAAATGAAAACCAACATCAGTGTATTCATTAGTTTAGTTAACTATTGACTAAGTCTGTTCTTGTGCAATTTTAGCAGTTCTTCTGTTGTTTTTGTTATTTTCCAAACTTGTTTGCAGCTATTTTTTAGGGATATTAACTTAGCTACAGAACATCAGTAAGAACTGTTATTGTTTTGTCCTCTGATAATAAAAATCTAATAATGCTGTGTCTGGGTTTTGCCCAGATGATATTACCTCAAAAGGCTCTGATGTGCAAGTATTGTCATTTATCATAGCAATGCACAAAATTATATTTGTCCTTGGCGTTCAAAACAAAAAGAAAAAATAAATTGAAAAATCAGTAACCAAATGACTGCATATATATTGGTATTGGTATCTGAAATTAGGTGTTAGATGTTAATAATAATAATAATTAAAACTCTATTAATCCCTAGGGAGTTTCCTTCGGGGAATTATGCCTCTGCATTTAACCCATCACCGTAGTGAGCAGGGGACTGCTTGCGAACCCAAGTCCGCTTCCTTAACCATTAGGCCACCAACAGCCCCAAATTTTGGCAAACCTAATATTGGACATTGCACTACTAGTTGAATATTAGCCTATTGGCAATATATCAGCTATTTAAATATATATATTTATACTAAGCATATTTTATCATTTACTATTGGTAAATTAGGTTTTCATTGAGAGATTTGTATATATGTATTTTTCAATTCCTCAAAGTTCTGATGTTGCTTCATGCTTCTACTTTTATAAACCTTCACCACCAAAATACTTGGTTCCAGGTACATCCTCCTTCCACGTTTCATCCACACAAAGTGTTCCTGTGTTTGTGAATCCTCCCTCGACAGTACCAGGTGAGGATGAGTCATTGTTGTCCTCTAACAAACCCAGCAGCTCTGCTAACATCACATATCAATGTTTGAACAGCCTCAGTGCCGTCACCTGTAGGTCTTCAACACTTGCCAAACTTCAACACCTCTGTGCCAAACTCAAGCCAATCATTTCCAGGCCAATATCCAGGTATTTTTTAAAGAAAGCTTTAAATATCCAACTTTTAAAAACAAATTATTTTGTTGTCAAATATTGATGTTTCCTGTGATGTCCCCCGACAGGTCATCCCATGATAACTTCCCTCAACCTCCCCAACGTGATGCCTGGTGTTACTCTGCCTCCTTCCAACTATGCTCATCACCCTATGGTTACTAACACTCTTTTTTCCTCCACACCATCTTCCTGTGTCCAACACAGCACGGTACTGGCCAGAACCTTGGTCCCATCATCATTGTCTTCCTCTGAATCAGTTAAAATCCCAATAACAGTGGAATCATCCCAGTAACTTGTTTTTAAAAAAGCACCTGTCAGTCTTTTTTTAATAGACCAGAAAATTGTTCTGGTGGTTTCTTGTTCATCCTCAGGGACGCTGCCCTGTACTTGTATTTTTTCCTTGACTCATCTTTTGTAAGCGGTCCTGACATTTCTAGGTAGAAGTTGGCGGGCCCGTTAAAAACAAAGAACCACAGTCTAGTTATAAGGACAAGATGATGATATTAAAAAAAACATTAACTGTAAAATCAAAAGTATTGTGTTATTTATTAAATAGTCAATCAGGTTTTTTGACCGAGGCAGGGTACGGTGTTTCTGTGTGCATTTCTAAAGACGACTCAGCCAAACTAGTGGTTTGTGGTTAAAGTCGCTGATTTACAGGATTAGTGTCAAAAAACACTGACTTTGACATGGAAGTTGACCTAACTGTAAAATTTCTATTGTCAGTTTCTTTGAGGAGTCTCTCAGCAGCAACAAGTTAATGCCTGTATTTATGGAGTTTTGTACCAAAGCTACAGATATTGAATCATAGGATTTTAATACTTTGACATAAGATCATCCACACAGTATTACAGTCACTGAATTTAGTTAAACAGGACGAAGGGCCATGCAGTTTGTGAAATTCTGAATTTTCTACAAACTTTTGCTGCATTACATTATGGTTATTAAAGTCTTTCGGTAGGAGAGCTTCATATGGGCAAACCAGGTTTCTATAATCGTCTTTAAGTGTAAATGTTTTGGGGTTTTGTTTTTTTTACATGGTGGGGAGAAGTTTAAATGAGAGTAAAAGTGTATTGGTGATAAACCTGTTAATAAAAAAACAGTTTTTACAAAAAAGTCTTATAAAGAAATTTATGTTTTCTACTTCAGTTTAATTATTTTTCCTGCACAGATTCCCCTGGAGACAACAACTAGAAGAGAACCTAGAGAGGTGGAGGTTTGGACTAGAGAGAAGAGGAAGGTCAGTCAAAGCAAGACACAGTATATGTGTGTGGATGGAAGGGAGAACAGTGGAATGGTGAGGTTACAAGGAGCAGAGATGGAGAAGGTGGAGGAGTTTAAATACAGAGGAGCAACTGCTCAGAGCAGTGGGGACTGTGGAAGAGATGAGACGGATAGAACACAGACAGGATAGGACAACTGGAGAAAAGTCAGGAGTGAGCTGTGACAAAAGTGTCAGTGAAGGTTAAGGTTTACAGGACAGTTGTGAGACCAGCCATGATGGATGGATTAGAGACACTAGAAATAGGTAGAAGACAGGAGACAGAGCTGGAGGTGGAGGAGTTAAAGATGCTGAGGTTCTCTTTAGGAGAGATAAGGTTGGACAGGATCGGGAATGAGGTGACAGGAAGGTTTTTGGGAAAAAAGCTAAAGAAACCAGATTGAGGTGGTTTGGACATGTTCAGAGGAGGGACAGTGGATACATTGGTTGAACAATGATCCCACAGATGGAGCTACCAGGTAGGAGACAAAGAGGAGATTGATGGATGCAGTGAGGGAGGACATGGAGGTAGTTGGAGTCAGAGTAGAAGATACCGACGACAGGGGGAGATGGTAACTGTTGACTCGCTGTGACAACCCCCGAAAAAGGGACAAAGCAAAACTAAAAGAAGATTCCCCTGGAGGAAAATGCCGAGCACAGTTGAAATGTCAGTAGAATGCCAAAAACTGCTCAACAGTTTTCAGAGGGAGAAAAGATTTCCTGGCGTTTATTATTCACTCTCAGCAGAACTGTACAATTTAAAGTGGAACATACAGCCCTTGAAAAAGTAAGAGCAACAAAGCGGCAAAAATGAAACCACACCAGGAATCAAATTTACACTGTGGGTTGAATTTTTAAGTATCTGTATATGTTACGGCTGCAACTCAAAAAGATTTTTTTTAATTTCACCTGTACAGCATATACAGTTACCGATCTTCAGTTAACATTCCTGCATAGGATTTTATACATTTTTCTACATTTGGTTACTTTGTGCATTAAATGTGAGTTTGCTGCCCCCGACCTACGTGTCACTAGATGCCACATGTATGCTACACATTACATTCTCATGGCTAAGAAACTCAAATGAAAGCCTAAAACTTGGAGGGGAAAAAACAAACGTTGAAGCCAAATGAACAGTGAAATTTTTGTACTTCTACTTAAACAATGACTCCTCACAGTATTATATTTTTAACTTCTAGCAGCTGAATCATTTGCACCCTGGCAGGACCGTGTTATTTAATCCTAACAGTGGGCTGCCAAGTTCCCTTCGGCTCTTTAAGGCTTTATCCGTCTGCAGTGTCTGAACAGAGCGTACAGACACATTTTCTTCAAGGTACGTTGTCAGTTTCAGTGCTTTTCACGGGATCATTAGAAGATCCTTTAATCCATGTCCTTACAAAAAAAAAAAACAAGAAAAACATTGTCTATCCATCCAGTCTTGGTTTAGAAAATGAAGCCTGGTCAGGTGAGTTTTCCCCTCACTTGCATCCAGTTCCTCCGCTTGTCTTTTTGTTACTTATCTTTACAAGCAGTAGCCACTAGAGGGTGCTGCAAGCTAAAGAAGCAACTCCGGTCTGTGTGCCTTTACTGTCTCAGTTCAACACTGTCAGTATGACATGATACTAGAGGATGCCAGAACTGTGCCAGCAGCACTGGCCTGCAGATTTCCAGAAGAGCTTGACCTTCGTATGTGAGGGAGAAGGTAAGGGTCACTTCCAAGCTGAAGGACGTCAAAGCGGTCCTCCTTCCTGTAGGCCAGACACCGCCTTATGAAGGCCTGGAGTTGGGTAAATATAACAATGAAAAGTCATTTTAGTGTTTTTTCCATTATTTGTTTATGATCTGTAAAGAATGTAAGAAAACAATTTATGACCATACCTTGGCTTCATTACTAGCAACAGGTTTGACAGGAAACTGGACATCTGTAGCTTTGAGTATGGTGTTCTCCTGTAGGATGTCCTGCTGTGATTGGTTATGGCCAAAAGGCTAAAAAGGAAAAGAGTCATGAGTCGACAGAAAACAATATGGGAAAAGAATGACGAATGCCTTTTCTCTTCCTCCTTACCTTCCTACCATACAGACACTGGAAAAAGATGACACCAACGGACCACACATCCACCTTGTTGGAGATCTTTGGAGGTTCCTTACCAACCACAAAGCATTCTGGGGGTAAGTACCTGGTGACAAAGAGAAATTGTTCAATTATTACCTTGACTAGTCCCCTTATACTACAGTGAAATATACATGGAACAGACATTGTGTTGACAACTTTTTACGCATTTTAAGTACCATTACAATTATTGTATATACAATTGTTGTATAAAAAAGAGAGAGTTGTATTCACTGACTTTAGACTACATACCACACACTGGGTGGTCTCTGTCTTGTAGAGAGAAAATATCCTCTGCGTATTTATCTTTAGTGTCACAAAAACTGGGTTGTACCTATTGTTAGATAAGCTATAATTTCCATTCTTTTACTTTTAGCTTGTCCCTTTTTCAGGGGTTGTTACAGCGAGTAAACATTTTCCATCTCCCCCTGTTCTTTGTATCTTCTACTCTGACTCCAACTACCTCCATGTCCCCCCTCACTGCATCCATCAATCTCCTCTTTGTCTCCTACCTGGTAGCTCCATCTCTAGGATCATTCTTCTAATATAACAACTGTCCCTCCTCTGAACATGTCCAAACCATCTCAATCTGTCTTCTCTAGCTTTTTCTCCAAACCTTCCTGTCTGTGTTGTCCCTCTAATCACCTCATTCCTGATCCTGTCCACCCTTGTCTCTCCTAAGGAGAATCTCAGCATCTTCAACTCAATTGGCATATATTTAACCTAAGTACATATATTTAAAGCAATAATGTTGCACAAAAGATGATAACCACACAGTTAACCAGCTCATAGCACCCTTTGTGGAACAGTGAGGGAAATGAACATCTAAGCGTTTGTCATTTCTGCTCACCAATAGGTTCCTGCTCCCTGTGAGGTCAAGTCCATCCCATCCACACCATAGTTGTCGTCATCCATGATCTTGGACAAACCGAAGTCAGTGATTTTGATCTCCCCACATGCCGTGCCGTCCACCAACAAGATGTTACCTGAAAGCCATGATGAGTCAGTCACGTGGTAAGAGGACCATGTATCCACTTTCACTTTGTTCAAAGCAGTTCACGCACCTGGCTTGAGGTCATAATGGATGATGGGAGGTTTTATTTCATTTAGGTATTTTAGTGCATTGACAATCTGCATGACTATGGACCGGGCCTCCTTCTCAGACATTAGCTTATGCTGCTTCAAGTAGAAATCCAGGTCATTTCCTTCGCAGTACTCCATTACGGTGCAAAATCTATTGTGCAAAGAGCAGTCAGAGAGTTACAACATGTTCTTTTTCATGTGGAAATTACAAAAAAAAGGACCTAAAAAGCAGGTGATTTACGTGTCTGTGTCCAGTGAAAAGTAGTCATAAAGTTTGACGATTCGAGGATGGTCCAGCTCCTTGTGTATTCTGTATTCTCTACATGCGTGCCTGTGGACAATATGTTAATAACAAATTAAAAACATATCCAACCACAAACCTCAGATTGAGGGGAAAAAAGGAATAGGATCACCCAAGACATACTTGTGATAGTTCTCTTTTTTCTCTTCTCTCCAGTTCTTGTTCAGTTGGTGGATTTTTACAGCAGCATAACGTTGCTCAATCAAGTCAAAAGCCTGTGCAAATGACACAAACAGGGTTAGTTGTTGTTATCCAAGATGAAAAACATCACTTTGTAGAAATTCTCTCTATATTTTACACATTATAGCCTGTGATAAACCTACCTTGTAAACTTCACTAAAGCCTCCTCTGCCCAGAAGATGGAGGAGCAGATACCGTTCATTCAAGGTGGGATGATCTTTAAACCTGTTGGGTTACGAAAAAACATTCTTCAAAACCACAACCGACTGCAACATTACTTTGTCATTTCCAGACACTTGATTAAATTGCTAAAGGTTTTGAGTTCATAGAGTTCAGGTGTCAAAGCAGTGCATGTCAACAGTAAGCAACTCAGACTCACTGGGAACTGTCTTCATTATTTATTCTCTTCAGCTCCCGAATGTGGAGGTTGCGCACTCTTTCCAGACGCTCCAGCTCCGCCTGGATCTCAGCTTCCTCCTATGAATGATTCAAACACACAAAGGCACAGAGGGAAAACTTCTGAGTGCCGACTACAAGGAGCAGATCATCAAATCCTATGTGTGCACATCTGAACAAGTCTGGATGAAATATTAATGCATGACTTGGGTCACACTCAAGATGCAGTCGGTGCAGCGGAAGAAAACAATGCACCGAGTTACGGCAAACTACACAATAACTGATTTCACTTGAGACGGACAGTAAGTTACAATTTTAGCTTCTCTAAACTATATAAACATTTTTTTTTTAATTATATCATAATTCTCTTAGTTCACAATTGATACCACTGCCCAGAACATGATCACTTTTATCCCCCTTAGCTAACTATGAGATAAGCATTCTGTCCATATACTCTTTTAAGGCAGGGGTCTCAAACCCACAGCCATATTTTGCGGCCCCCACCTTGATATGAAAGTTGAATTTTTAATAATACTTTATAAGTTTGTTCTCTACATTTTATGGTAAACCCTATAGTTCTCAAAACCCTGATCAACAGTCTCCTTTTGGTTCAGAGTTGTATTACACAGACTCTATGGGAAACTGATGCAGCCCTTTGGTTAAATAATAGTGTGGGTGGTGGCCCTCAGGTTATCTGAGATTGAGAAAAAAAATACACACTCTGTTTGTGGACAAACCTTTTTTAAATGGCCAAGTCTTAACTTGAAGATCTCTTCCTGTTCGTGGTACTCTGCTAGTGTCAGCCTTTTACAGAAACAAAATGAAGTAAAATCAGATGAACTTTTATCAACTTAAGAACATGATATACATACATACACTTAGTTCTCAGACTGAGGCTGGAACTTACAGCTGAGGTAGGCTGGGTTTTACAAAGGGATCACTTTCTGCTCCATTCACTGCCTTGGTTTTGCGTTGCTTTGGCTCCGAGTTTGTGGTTGGTGTTTGGGAGTTGCTGGAGGATGGAGGTTTTCTCTTGGCCAGCAGTTTTTTTTGCCTCTCAATGTCTTCTCTCTGTTGGTTGATCCACTCTTGTTGCCTGTTTGAGGAAAATAGTTGGTTTGGTTTACAGTAGAATATAGTAGATTGAAGGTTGAAGAGTTAGCTTAGGCAAACGGACATGAATTTTCTCTAGAAAACATTTCCCCTCTCATCTCAGGGGTTTCATAGTCCGTTAGACCAGAGTCATTCTTGTTTCCATTTGCTCCCCTCCTTAACACCACCCTTGACATATCTTCGGTTACGAACCAACTCTTGATACTTGGGTGATGTGGTACTTTTGGTAGTCATGAAATCTGAATGTCAGTCTTTGGAGAAAAAAAAAATACCAACACAGCTCTTGGAGCTTTGGCTTTACACTCTTTAAGCATCCAGATAAGGACACTGGTGCGATTGTGTGCATTATAACCATGTGATGGGCTGCACTGAGCCAACTTTTGTATACGATTTGTACACAGTCACATGGAGTGTATAAATTACAAACACACATGTAAATAACTTTATGTTTAACACCGTGAACTGATCCAGAAATTTTACGTAGCGTTGGCTCTGGCAACATTCTTGCTCAGTTACAGACTTACTTCTTAGATGAAAACTTGATAAGATGAGCCAAGCCATAATCAGAAGTCTAAAAATGTAAATTTTTTTCTGAAAACTGAGTTTTGAGAGAAAGATTTTTGTTGAACCGCTTCTGAGACCAAATTTGATTCTTGTTACATCATGATGCAACAAGTGTTTGACTTTTGAATGTGAAAGACACGTGTGGGTTTTAATCCCCGATCAACCTGGTTATACTTGGAGAATTTCACATAACTGGCAGACACCAATGTGTGCTAGAGCAAACATTTACTCAAACAGAACCAGGGGATGAAGAACATACTTACTTGACAAGGTTTTGAAAGGCAAAGCCATCTGTCCACTGTTCTGTGAACGAGGCTCCATGTCTCACTGTAGTGAAATGTCCTAAACGTAGCCTGTCTTGCATGCTCTTCTCCCGGCAGGCCTGCTTCTCCTGGTTTCTCTGTACAATTAGATCAGAACAAAGTGTTAAACCAGGTTCATCTGTATGAATGAAGCATAATTATAGTACAAAAAGAAAAAAAAAATACTAACCTTCTCTATAAGCAGCTTCTTGCTCATGGTGATGCATTTATTCAAGCGTTCCTTGAACTTTTCAAGTAGTTTTTGTTGTTCGTCTATCTGTCTCCTGAGATCACAGTTTGCCTGTGAAGAAAGAAAGCAGTCAGATGGCAGGTCATTTTTTTCAGTAAATTTTTAGATATAAATGTTTTTTTTCGTCATAAACAGATATATCTTCAGGCACCAGCACCATCTGTTGAAGATGAGTAAAAAAAAATAGAAAGATTATTCCTTCTTACCCTTAATAAATCATCTATTCTGCCCTCCTTTTTCTCAAGGTCTAGATTCTTAGTGCTCTCAAGGGCAGCCAACTTCAACACTGTAAGGTCAGTCTGCAACGGGAGAAAAACAAAACATGAAGTAGAACCATGTAACGACTTAAACTAGAACAGCATGTAATGGTTAATAAAGTTGGAACATTAAGCAGATTTTTACAGTTGTTTAATTTACTACCTGAACAAATTTGACTGCCAGTTGCTTTGGATGCATCATGTGGTCCCCGAAAGACAGACTAGTAGGAGAAGAGCTGTTTTGTCTAACCTGTGAAGGAAGGAATACAATCTCTTTAAAGTCAGAGGGGGAGGATTGTAGAACAGCCCGATGCCTCCAAACTTAACAGAAACCATGTTTTTTGTGTCAGATTTAACAAAGAAAAATCCATCGGTTTTGGATGACATTTGTCAGTGTTACAATCAGAATGTGAAGAAAAAAATAGGTCTAATTTTGACCAAACACAGGCTGAGGGGTAGACACTGGGTTAGACTTACAGCCAAGCCCTGAGTGGAGTAGGAATGTGAGTTCTGGGGCGAGCGAATCACTGGCGGGAGACCTCTGACAGGACTTGACCCATTCCCTCCCTGAAACTTTAATAAAAAAAAATTATTTAAATGATATTGAACATTTAACTGATCTTGCTAAAAATAAAGACAATAGAAAATAAAACTTACATCAAAGTAATCACTAATTTTGGGTCCTCGTACTATTGACTTTCCTGTAGTGGAAAAATAAGACGTAAGTGTTATGCACTACTAGTAAGTAGTTTGACTAAAGCAACGTCATATTTATTACAAACACTCACCTTGGCTGCTCTCTGACTGGAGCTCTGGTTTCCTCTTTCGCCCTCGAGTTGTTTCAGACTGTTTCTTCTCAGGGGTCTGAAACAGAACATGATTCAAGGTCATGAACTGGAATCTAGATATGAAGCATTAAGCTGCCACGCTATAATTTAATACCATTACTCATTATTGTGGATCATTTTGGGGAATAAAATAGGTAAGAATGAATTGAAATATTGTCAAAGCAAAAGAAAACCACAGTCTGCAGTTTTAACAGTCCTTAGTTCAATAAGGACTGTCATGCATTAACTGAAACAAATTGTTCTAAAACAATATTTCTTTACATTCTAACGGATTATGAGGCCACGTTCTCAAAATAGCTCATCATCCACCTACCGAATATGCAGGAGAACTGCCTCTTTTGACATCAGAACCCTGTTGAGTAGAAAGAATGTTCATTTAGAATGTTTGTTTTAAGTGCAATAATAAAGTACTGCTTATATTATTTAACAAAGACTGTCAACGTTTGGTAAACAGGTTATCCATTTCCCTGGTTTTCTAGGACTTATGACATCGACTATCATTGTACAAATGTCATAAGAATGAGAAGTTAACCTTTCTGGATTTGTGCTCTTCCTGATAGAATGCAGCCTTTTATTGGTCACTTAGTTAAAAACAACAGAACATGAAGAATACGTTCTTATTCAAAGGAAACAAAGATGACACTTAGGGTCATATCTAAGCTCAATGCAACAATTTTTGTTCTTACCCATTTCTACAAAAGCTTGCTAACTCAATTTTTTTTCTCTAATTCACAGTCATGCTGCAAACGTAATAAAATGGAAGTCTCAATTAAAGTGCTTGTGGCAAAAATTTGGCAGGCCACTGATGATTTCCTGGCTCCAAACAGAGGAACCCAAACCAGCTGTACAGCATGAGGTAATAACATTTTCTAAAATAATTGTGTAAAATGCAAGCTTTTAGATAAATATATGGCAAACCAGGCCGAACGTGAACATTACAGCCAAGTCGTTACCTCTGATTCTTTGTCGCTCGAAGATCCAAGGCTTCCAAAACTGTGATTGGAACATTCATTATTGGTCAGACCCTAAGACACAAAACGATACAAGAAGCCATTTTGTATCATTTGCATCGTCACTTTGCATCTCAAAAACATGACAGTACAGGTTCTCACACTCACTTTGGTTCCCCCGCTTGTGCTGCCTGTGCTGCCCCCTGTGCTGCCACTGACCCCGCCCATGAAGCGTGCCTCCAGCAGCTCCTGTCTCCGGGGGTCCAGGCTATGCAGCTCCTCCATGGTGCCTGGAACAGTTTACAAAAAAAAATCATTTTAACTCTTTTATCTCAAAGGAAGCTTAATAAAAGGCACTTTGAGACATTCAGTTAGATTTGAGAGCACAGCTGTGACCAACATACAACAAACCACGATAGATAAGTCTCTATAATTTCCCGAAGGATTAATAAGGTTCTATCTGTCTGTCTGTCTATCTAGTTATCTATCTATCATCCTTCCATCATCCATCTATCTATCCATCCATCCATCTAGGTGTTACATTAGTCTAGACGAGTATATGGGGCTGCACTGGATATATGCTGTTTCCCCAAAGGTATTCTGAGGACAGGTTCACTCTCCATTTATGTGACAGACAAATAATATCCCACACCGTTTCTCTGACAGTGTGTCCAGATTTGTGACGACTGCCATCCCACCTATCCCAGCAATAGTTGAAACAAAATGATACTGCAAGAATCCAGAGGATGACTAGCCTTAAGGTCGATATCAGACCTTCTTTGCTACAAACGCCATTATCGAGAGAACAGAAGAGCAATGTGTCAACTGCTAGGCTGAGATGAATGCTTCCCTCCTATGGGATTGTTACATGAGCTCCCTGAGCTTCAGTGTTGCAGCAGCAGCCTCACAGGGGTCTGCCTGCAAACCTGTGTTTTAATGAGACAGCCATTTTGAATTTCTACAGTTGTAATGGAGCATAGACAAGGGGTGAGGATTGTTAAACATGTGTGACAGAAAGAGACAGAATAATTGAATCAGTTATGCTTCAACCTGACTCCTCTGGAATATTGTTGCATACAGTACAGCTACAGTGACCCATACTGCATATGCGTCTGCACAGATACAATGTTATCATTAACTAGCCATAAACTGTATGTAATAAAATAATACAAGTGTAGCCTCTATATACAAGGGCTACATCTCAACTCAACTATATTTATTTAAAGTGCCAAATCATAGCAACAGCTATCTCAGGGCACTTTACACACAGTAACATACACATACAAAGAAACAATATACAAAACAGACAATGCCATCCTGCCTGCGAGGAGTAATGAACCAACACACTACTACCGATTTGTAGTATTTGTAAAATACATAGCGTATTCAGGTCTTAGAACAGGTTTTGGAAAATATCAGTATGTAAGGTTTTTCTGGTTAAATTTGAATTTAACAAACAGAATGACAAGTCATCCGTTCATGCATATTTTTATAGACATAAGCCCTGGAAAAGTCAATAGATGACTGACATTTCAAGTGTTTAATCATGATGGCAACAACGCCAGTCCATCATGTATGCATTCAATACATTTTTTTAGCTGATTCTCTATAATTCTAGAAAGTAATTCTACAAAGACACAATATTTTAGCTATGAATTAATTCCTTTCAAATGATAATGTATTTTGATTAAAACAAAAATCCATAAAAATATTTTAAATGTGTCATTGTCATATCTATAGCCCTTAATCTGCCCTTGACTTTCATAATGATTTTCCCCTCTTTTCCCCCTTCAATCACAAAGGCCTCAGCGCACGACTGTTATCTATATCCAAGCCCCTGCAGGAGCAGGTGGTTCAACCCTTACAACTCTCACTGTGGATGTCATTTTGACTGCATGCCGCTCTGCACAGAGACCACCTGTTTATGGCAGACACTTGGTAAGTCTCAGAAAATGGGATAAGATGGGGTTGGATTACATCAGCCTGAACTCCACATGAATAAACCAAACTTAAATCCCAATATCCTGTTGATGCTAGCAAACATTTCAGGCTGATCCTCATTGTGATTGACAGGAATGAAGGGATACTACTTGAATTGGATAAACACATTTACATCCGTGTGGAATTGCTGAGGATACAAAAAGGCTCAAACTAAAATGAGTGACAACCACATTTGGCTTCCACTAAATTCACCAAATACCCATGAGCTGCATCAGCTCACTGCAAAACCACTGACAGCAGCCATTGTCCCTCGAGTTTCCCTTGAGTTTATTTGTTGTGTATTGTTGCCTTGTATAACTCACTGCTCATTAAATGACTGATAGTAAAAAGGATAGACTAGAATGGCTACTATTTAAGAAATTCAAAGCGATACAAATAGAAAAAGTTAACATTTTTATAAGAAACAAAAAATTAAGGTAATAATAAATGTAAATATTATATTTTAATAACACCGAGGGCTACATGGTGTATAATTCATTCTTTAGTCATGCAAATGACGGCCTTTTTTATAAGTTTCACTTTTTAAAAATCTGCATAAACACAATTGTCATTACTTCCATTACTCTAAAGCAGGGGTGTCCACACTTGTCTTCTGGGTTTTTTTTTTTTTTTTTTTTAAACGACCAGGCTGAAGTAATCTAGATTGAAAACTTTAACTATATTTACCTATATAAACAGGACATCTTATTCTCTATGTTGTGTTTATATATATATATACATATATATACATACACTGAATAGCATCTAGACATCTAGACGTACAAATAAATTTCTAGTTTAAGTCACTGATATTTTTATGTTGTTGCTCAGGATCTACCCCTCCTTTGAAGATCTACAGTTAGATCCCAATCTACCTATTGGGAACCCTTGGTCTAACAAATTGTGCATAAAGCTCTGCATCTTAAGTGTTAGTCTACAGTCCAGGAGTTCAATGTAATTCACAGATTACGACATTCATCTAAAAGCATGTAATTATATGCACGAAATAAAAGCAGGAAAAACAAAGCGAGGGGTAGCATCACTGCCAATGAACACAGCACCATGTGCTCCTTGTAATTCATTCAAAATGACCGAGGGGATCGATTTAATGATTCCATAAAGCGCTCTTAAATAACAATTATGGCACACAATGCGTTTCTTCAATGAAATTTGAGGTTGAGTTAGTTAACTAATCGTGTTAGCTGCGTGTGACAGTTTAGTTAAAGTGAAATATACTGTCCCGTATGTAGCTAGAAGCGTCCAAAAACGATGAGTGCACAGATGCAAATTGCACGTAAAATGACTTTGCACGAGGATGACGAGTAAAATGCACACCTACACGAAGCCGGCTGTTGTTTCAACACTAGCATCGTCAGAAAATGGTCTAATTCGCTTGCATATGCAGATATTGATTATAACCCAACGTCCCTGAGTAACTTGACTAGTGATTGGTCTTCTAACAACAGCGTGCTTGTAGAAAGATGCGCTGACTTGAAGCGGTTACCTTTACTGCACTTTACCAAAGCTCTGTCGCCATTGTTCACGTATTCGTCCTAAGGTTAATAAGCCAGTGGCCTGGACTTGCACAAAAAGACAGTCCTGCGTCTCCGGTGCTAGGAGCTAAACCAAACAGGCTCAATGGACTTTGGAGCTGTACCGCTAGCTAGCGAAACAGCATTCGCCTCATAAAAAGTAAACGTTTTTTAAACGCCTTTCCTTCTCACAGTGCACGAAATAAATGACACCACCAAGTAGACAAAGGGTAGAAGCGTCTGAAAATGTTGGACGGTACCTTCACCGGCCTTCAGCAGCGCCGTGGTGTGTTGCTGAAAACACGGTCCGTGTTGGGGACGTGGAGAGCTGGGACCAAAGATGGCGTCCCCTCCAAACTTCCACTACTTTGGACACTCATCAAGCTACTTTCCGTGTGTAAGTTATGACAGCGCATACGGTTATTCCTTCCCGGCGAATGTGCTATTGAGCCCGATTTTCGATGCAATGCTGTTCGTAAGACGCTGCGGCGTCTGCCACTGAGTGAAAATGAGAATATTTTGTGTTAAAGAACACAAACCTTTCCACACCTTCAGCAGCAGATTGTGGCTGCGGGCTCCGGGGACACGACACCTCTGCTCTCCGTGTCTTCAGTGCGTTCTCTATGAAACGTCACGCACCGTGTGCAAAAAAATATTCCAGGGCTGCTAAGTGTTTTATCTCCACCAAAATGACGACCTGTAAAAAGGGGAAAAAATCCAAAAAAATAAATTTGTTTAACCCATTTACTCACGTTCAGCGAGGGAAAACATGAAAGAGGAACCGTTGATAAATATTGCATTTTTTTATTGAACATTTTATAGCTTCATATAAAAATTGCTAAATAGAAAAACGCATTTTATAGACGATTAAATGGTGTTTTATATACATCTACATCATATCATAGAATTATAAGAATGTCTTGAGTTTATAAAAAGGAGGTTTATAAGGATGGGTTTAGGTTTATGTGAAAAGAAAATCATATTGTCAAGTTATATCTTAAAACATTATATATCTGTTTTCATGACGTCACAGCTTTATATTTGCGATATTATTATTGTGCTTAACTTTCACCTAATGTGGACAAAATACATTAAGTAACTGTAAGTACATTTTACCAAAATTGAGAGAAATCTGTCTGTTATTTACAAAATATAAAGTTCATATCACACACACTGTAAGTGTTAGAGCAGGGGTCTCAAACTCGCGGCCCGTGTGCAATATACGGCCCGTGGAACGATATTTTGCGGCTCCCACCTTGATGTTAAAGTGGAGTTTATAATAATATTTTGTATATTTGTTCTCCACATTTTGTGGTAAATCCTATAGTTCTCAAAACCTCGATCCACAGTCCTCTTGTGGTTCAGTGTTGTATTGAACAGAATCTATGGGAAACTGATTTTTTCTTTTGTATTGAACACTAAAAGCTGACGCGGCTCTTTGGTGAAATGATAGTGTTGATAATGGCCCTCAACTTATCTGAGTTTGAGACCCCTGTGTTCGAGTAACCATTATTATATATTAGGGAACCCATCTCTCTGTTATTACACACCACTATACAAAAATAAATATAATAATACTCTGTGAATGAAATATTTATAATACATTTATTTTAAATGTATGTCAAATATAAATAACAGAAACAGGCCCCCAAAAGTTGAGAAAGCATTAACTTGAACACTTGTTCATCCTGGCTTCTGATAGTATTATGTTTAATTAATTTGTTTAGTGGAGATAATAGTTGTTCCAGCTTTTTAGGAGATTCCTTCCCATTCTTGCTATGGAACGTCTTCTGCACAACAATGCATGATCAACATGATCTAAAGATGTTGTCTACTGTTTGTGATGTTCCAGATATGCAGCAGGACTGCAGTTCTTCAAAAGAGGCCATCTAGAATGATGCAACTTCATGATATGTAAGTCATATTAGTGTGGTTTCATACGGTATGGCATCTTCATAGTACTCAACTTGTATCGACACATTTGTCAAATAAGTTGCAGCGCACATTCCATTGGTGCAATCATACATTTGGCAGGTTTAAAATGACTGTTTGTGCCATGGATCAGAAAAAATATCTTATGCAACCAACACTATATAGATATTAATAAATAAATTGATCTACAGTTTCTTTACATCCTCTGTAGCCTACAATCAAAGTATTCTAAAAAAACAGCGAGGAATTATATTTTTTGTTCTTACCAGTTCAGAAGTCTCAATGTCATGATTCCGACCTGGTTGGATAAAAAATTCTTGGTTCAAAGCTCTGGCTACCATAGACTTTTTATACGACGAATGACTCTGATTATAGGCGACACAGGATATATTAAGAATAAAATAAGAAAAGGATGAATCTGTTACCACTATTTTTCAATTAAAGTTTCTGTTCAGGAACAAAATTTATTTTTCTCTGGTTTTCCTTTATGCTCCTTGAACAGGTTCAAAGCCCTGGTTAAAACAACTGCTGCTGTTAACACATCATTTCTCAAAAAAAATGGGATCATTAAAGTATCTTTTCTTTCTTCTTCTTCATTCAATGACGCAGTGTTAAGAAGGCAGAGGTGGAAACGGCCTCCTGTACTTGCTCTGCATCCAAACACGGTGCATAGCAACTTTTTTCCCTCTGTTTACTTGAAGCCGTCTGTCCTCCAGGTTCTGAATTTCCTCAAGACCAGCTTTGGAAAATAAATTATGGACCTCCTCTGTAAAAAAAATACAGAAAGCACAGACATCAGTGCTGTGGAGCCACATGCTCTATATACAGTATATACTTTCAGTTGTACCTTTAGTAAAAAAATAAACACAAGTTCCATCTCCACGAGTGTAGAAGTTCTCTGACAGGCACCGTCCTGATGGGATTAAAATAGTTGTAATCATTAAAATATTATGTAATACCAAATAAATAAAGACCAGAGTGTAGAAATAAAGTACATAGAATGTTATTTTGCTCACCTGTCTTGAACCTGAGCTGTGAGAGGTCATATCTTCCATAATCACGAAAGAGAAATATTCCTCCATGTTTCAGATATGTAGTTAGTCTGTTTACAACACCTTGTATTCTGCAATTAATTTTCACAGTCCCAGTAAGTATTTCATTAACGGACATTTAAAGTTAAGGCCACACAGTTTTGTTTGTATTAGTTCAATGAATTGAATCCATTCAAATAGTCTGTTCACTTCCTCCGTGCTTGTGACGTCAGCTGATATATTCCATTACACAACACAACATATTATATAACATAACATATATTTGTATGGTTTATATTACACCAAACAATATAAAGAAGGTGAGTAGGAAAGAAATGAATGCCATAAGATTTCTTTTTATATCTTCTTATATGTTGTAACCTTCACCCACCGTACTGGATGAATAGACGAGAGCACAAAGACGGCAAGAATAACATCCAGGCTTTGTGGGGGGAAAGGAAACAAGGCCTTTTCCTCACAAATGTCATGGACAAAGGCGTGGCACACGGAATCATCGTAGTCTTGATGGTTCTATAGAAGGAAAATGAAGTATGTTCTGTTAAAAACAAAGCTATTACCCAGGTTTTATGCTAGATTATGGCAGATATTGTTAACATCATTTATCATTTGCTACATTGCATATCCAACTATCTCTGTGACCATGTTTCCTTGTATGTATGTATGTAAACCTTGTAAACAAGTAATAATTAGGACTAAAAAAAGGAAGAAATAAGAAAAAAAATCACAATTTTAAGAAATAATTGCGTGCACAGCAACAGTTAACTGCCAATAAGGCAGCCCCTGACAAGCACCATTCTTGTGGTTTCTCTGGGAATCAAACCCAGGAGGCAGGCACACTAACCACTACACTATGGAACTAAACTACTACATAGTCAAACTATAGCCAGTCAACCATTGTGTCAGTACAACCAAACAGCTGCGATGAATGAGTGGTCCATAACTGGCAAACACATGTCTTTAAACCGGGGCTTTGAAATGGTTCAAGGAACAAAAATGAAAACTAGAAACATTAAATTTAGTTCTGGAACAGAAAGGTGCATTTAAAATAATGGTAACTAGTTAAATAATCTATAATTTTCTTTAATTTAGTATAGCCCATGATTAAAGTCATTAGTCTCCTAAAAAGTCTCGGTTTAGAACAGATACGTTACTTAAATGTTTCTGGTTTCAGGTTCTATCATGAAAGTGGTGTTCCTGAACCAGTTAAAACAAGTTAAAACGTTTAAGGAGACTAATGACTTACAACCAGTGTTAAATGGTTGCCATAACTTTTAGATGACCTGTTCCAGGACAAAAAGAAATATGTTTCTGGTTTCATCTCTGTTCCGAGCAAATTGCCAGAAGTTTCTGGTTTTCGTTCCTTGAACTGGTTCAAAGCCCTACTTTAAATCTAAATCTAAGTTGTCTGAACTCACATAGTGCTTTTCTGGTCAGGTTGACTCAAACTGTATCTCTATCTACAGACAGCTAGGCTGTCAAGGGGAGCAATATGTAATTTACTAAATCTGGAATTTATCGTTTAATCTTTATGGTATACTTTGTAACTGGAGGTTACAGCAAGTAGGCCACACATGCATGGCCTATTAGTCAGCTGTGAAAGTATCTGATCAATCTCAGGATAAGACCTATATAAAAGACCAATGTTTGAGGCTCATAAAATGGTTCACTTTATTGGACTTGCTGTCAGCAAACCACAAAAAGACCTCACCTTCACCATCTCAATGGCACAGGAGGAGAAGTCACAACAGTATACGAAAGCATCGCTTTCTCTGTGACACAGGGAGGGAGAAGTTATTTTCATGCATCTGTCATCTTGCATCTACTAAAGCACTTTAAAATAGCCACATGCAATTTAAAATTTGTATTCATAAAGTTCTTAAAATGTTATAAAGGTATTTCTTAATTACCAAAACTTTTTTGTTCATCTTTGTTCTGAACACAGATCATTCACTGTGTATCTAATTTGATTTTATTCATTTCCAAATAAATAAACAGTGAACAATACTTGAAATAAAAATAAAGCTTTCTAATATTAAAGCACAAAATATTAATGCTTAGGAAGGAAATTACATTACAATGTTCCTTTTAGAAGCTGTCGTTAACTAAACTAACTGTGCTGTACTATCTGCAGTTACAATTAGTAGCAAATACACTTACTTTATTGATTTTATTATAGGAAATACACTGTTTCCTACACCACAGCCAACCTGTGAAATAACCAAAACTGTTGTTAACACAATGATTTATGAAAGCTGGTAAACAAGAGTAAAGTAAAAATAATAGTGGTTGTATAGTAAAATCATAGAACATCATAAAACTTGTAAAAAAATATAATATGTAAAGGTATTTAAAAACCTCTAAGATCCTGAAAGGTGCATGTTGTCCTGGGAAAGCAGAATTCCGCAGGACATCTTCATTTGGTTCTGTCGATGCTTCTTGATAGGACGCGTTAGGAATGTGTTTGGAACTGATGGCACTTCCTCGATGGAGACTGGTCTGTAATTCAAGGTGGCGTCTACTGGACGGACATGTTCCAGTCTGCTGGTCACTTTCAGGTAAGCTCTGATTTTGCTCATTAGAAGGAAGCAGTTCTGGAAACTCCAGAAACAGCCACTGTCGATCTTTGAAGAACTTATTCTGGTGCTTTTCGTAGAACCTGTCCCAGTAGCAGTGAGCGTCTATGTCAAATTTACCTGCATGAGTGAATAAAAAAAAAAAGCAAAGTTATCCTTTTCTGCCAGGATAAACACAGTCCATCAATGCTTTTACTTGCCTTGTTCCATTGTCGGGATTTTCACACAAGAATTTTCTTGCGCTCTCTGCTTTGCATTTTCTTTCTCCTCTTCAGTCCATTGTACATGATCCCTACATTTTGAGTCGTTCAAAACAAGACAGATTTTTTTACACAAGAAGCTTAACCAGATGAAAACGGTTTTACACTTTCTTTAATAGTGTGTTACTTGAATATCCCCAATAGGGAACATACGTAAGGGTAATAAATCAATGCTACCACACACTCACCACATGTTGTGCTTAAAGACATCATCGGGGTTGGTCAGGATTCGTGAACCCAGTGGACTTGATGGTCTTCCTCCTGTGGTCTTTAGTCTTTTGACAAACTTGCAGTAAACTTTAGCCAAACTGGCTGCAGACAAGCTCCTGGCCTTATGCATTGACTCTGTAAAATGCAATAAGGGTAAAGAACACATTAATTAACGTTCTGCTGGAGACTTTTGCAAGTGCAAAACAAGACTCATTGCATAAGAAAATCTTTCTTTGATATTGTAGTGACGACTGGTATTCTGGTCTTCTGCGGGTGATTTGACCGGACCTGAATGCATGACTCTGGTGTGAGTAGTTGATTTGATATTTACATAAGGATACAGATACTAAATGAAGTAGCAGAGTAGAATACACTGAGTGTAGTAAGAGTACAAAGAGGAAGCTGAAATTCCAGGCAAGTTGCACGGTGTTGTATTCCACCACAGTGAGGAGACTAACAGCACAGTGTGATCAGATTAAAGTGATTTGCAGATGTGGTAAAGAGAGTGTATAAGCTCGAGAAAACTGTGGTTTTTCTTCCTGATTTCCAACCTATGTTCTTGCGCAGAGTAAACAAAGCTGCAGTTAAATTACATCTAGAGCCAGTGAAGAAGATGACAGAGTCCCAGGAATAGGAACATAATCCAGAAGAAGGAATGTAAAGAGATTATTTTAACAAGAAATGCAGAATGTGGTTTCAATTCTACAGTGAACACTGGATTATTGGAATACACACTGACAGAAAAGATAGAGTTGTATTCACTGATTTTAGACTATATACCACAAACTGGGTGGTCTCTGTCTTGAAGAGAGAGAAAATCCTCTGCGTATTTATCTTTAGTGTCACAAAAATTGGATTGTATATATTGTTAGATAACCTATAATTTCCATTCTTATTTTCCTTTCCGCTGGTCCCTTTTTCAGGAGTTGCCACAGTGAGTCAACAATTTCCATCTCCTCCTGTCCTCTGTATCTTCTACTCGGACTCCAACTACCTCCATGTCCTCCGTCACTGCATTCATCAATCTCCTCTTTGTCTCATACCTGGTAGCTCCATCTCTAGGATCATTCTTCTACCAATGTATCCACGGTACCTTCTCTGAACGTGTCCAAACCATCTCAATCTGGCTAACTGGATGATTCTCCAAACCCTCCGGTCATGAGCTATCATTTTAATTAAAAACACATAATCACAGACCGCAGACAGTGAGAGATCAACACTGCTAACATGTTATACAACACTTCAAATGTTTTAGATAATATTTTTACTATATAATTTACTTACGCCAAGTAATGACCTCACGATTTGGTTGAATATCCCAAAACAGACCATAACTGTATATACAGTACATATATACGGTACTACTAAGTTATCCCTCGTTTTACCGCGGCCTAATATTGCGTCGTTAAGGATAAAATAAGTAATATTAGACCATATTTTGCCAAACAAAAGCAATAGCATCTTTTCGTACGTGTCATACCGCAAATGACCTGGGGAGGGCAGCAGATCACAATTACCGGGACTACACTTTGCGAAGGCTACACATGAAGAAGACGTCGAGGACACATTGAGCAGCTATGGGTGAAAATAACACATGCTAACACCAAAATAGCAGAGTGCTAAATATCAAAACAACATTTTTAAATTACCATGTGCATTTTTGGAGAGCACGGAGGTTAAATTACGTTAAGTTTGATATCCTAAGTCGGATACGTTTGACATTTTGGTGGAAATAAAAACTTCTTACGGCTTTCGCTCGTTCCGATTTCTGTGGTCCATTTCAATAACAACCAATTTTATCAATTATTCACAGCGATACGGACCAATATGTAAACCTAATACATTTTACCTTGTTACGATCGTGTGGTCAGCGGCGCATCCGGCTTTTGTCTCCCTCCATGCTCGTCCTCCTGTGAGAAAGAAGCAGCAGTAGATGGCGCTGTACCAGAGAAAGAGGAGATCTGTGAACTGCACGGAGCTGCTCTACCGCAGGAGCACAGGGATCGCAGATGTTGGTTCTCTGAACAGACACAACCTGAAAGTTCTCAGAAATGTCCTTCTACGGGTAAGAATAACCGCAGTGTAACCATGGTCACATTTCTTTTTCATTCACGATTTACAGTTAGTAATGTGCTAATGTTGAATTACATAGGAAACAAGACATTTCAAAAAAGTGTGGAGCAGGACCTCCAAATCTACAATCATGTATGAGAACTCCAAGCTGTACTTTGACAATTACCTGAAATGCTACAGTTGGTGAGTATGTGTCTATCTACCCAACAGTGTTGTATATTCTAATCAGTCAGAATATAATATATAATATAGAATAAAATGGCCTCTTGGATTAGAGGTGGAACATTTTCTACAAAACCTAATGTTGCCTAAGGACACTGTTTAACCATCATCATGTTATGTCTTCTTAAATAAGTATTCCTCCAGAGCCCCAAATCTTGTACAAATTGTCCAAAAGGCCTAAACAAGAGAAATTTGAAGATGCCCTGCTTTGCCAGAGTCCACTTGTAAGTGAAACTGAAAAACACACTGTTCAGGTCCACTCGATCTTGATGTCTCATTTTGGTAATCTACGTACATCCCGTCTCTTCGGCAGGACAGAACGCTGGCCTCGCCCTCTGACAGCGTACCGAGCATCTTGGTTTTGACGGCCAATAATTGGCTTTATCGACTGTCCGCTAAAACGGGGGAAGAGCTCCAACGGGTGTACCTTTCTTCACACCTCAAGTTTAGGTAAATTTAAAACTCAGGTACCTTGACCAAATTCATGTGTTTATGTTTATTGAGAGTCTTTCAGTATTACTTTTTGTACTTGTTTCCTCTCAAGGTACCTCAGTTGGGAAGTTGTCCAGGAAACTTTCTATGTGAAGTCAGTGCAAAACAAAGAAACACCATTGCAACGACAGGTGACGTTTCACTATCTATAGATTTATGAGCTATCTTTATATCATCTATGTTAAAAACACATTTGTTTAATATTAATTTTTGTGGCTTCTCTGGGTTTAGATCACTGATTTCAACCAGTGGTATATGATGTAAAAGAGGGTTGCAGAAAAAATATTAAAGAAAATTATATTTGTAATGTTTTTACAATGAATATAATGAACATTAACAGTTACTGAATAATCTTTAGGAGTACAGTAACTGAAAGGGTTGATGGTGTGTCCTGAAGCCACTCCAGTTGAAAACCACTGGTCTTGATTTTGTACCAGAACATGAGTATGAATAAATATTGAAAAATTTGTCATAAGCAGTACAGCAGCACATGCTCATAAGCACACATACTAGACAAAAGCAGATTAGGTCTAGATGATACAGCAAAAAATACATACCAAGTACGTGATGATTACCGTAATTTCTGGACTATAAGCCGCACCTGACTATAAGCCTCACTCAATACATTTTTTAAAGGAAAAAACATTTTGTACATACTGTACATAACCTGCACCTGACTACAAGCTGCATGTGCCTCATTCTTTATACAGGGTCGGTTTATGCTAATTTTATGTACAAAGTGCGTTACCGTACATTAAGCTTCTTCTTCTTCTATGGTGTTTATTGGTGGTTGTGACTTGCCTCTTCCTCAACACCACCTGTCTCACTCTTACCTTTTCTGCTTGAGTGCCCCTGGCGGCCGTTAGAAAAAATGCAAACATTAGCCGCATCTCTGCATAAGCCGCAGGGTTGAAATTGTGAGACAAAAGTTGCGGCTTATAGTCCGGAAATTACGGTATTTAGTTTCTTGTAGTAAAATTTGGGATCTAGACCCTTAATTCTTTCAATAAATGTCAGCAAGGCTGATGTAGTTACTTGAGAATAGATGGTAAATGTGTGTAACTTTACTCCACCTTTTTCCCCACAGGCAGGAATGACTCAAAATACAGTGATGCATCTGGCCATTTTTCACACATTTCCTTTACAAATTGTTGGCGTAGTAGAAATTAATAAAAAGGTATAGACGTAAATACAAATTCATTTTTATTAATGGCATGTTGTAACCTGATGTTGATGACCGCTAACTGTTGTGAATCCTCTTTTAGATATTTGGGAATGGTGTAACTACTGTTGT
>JAFBJS010001275.1:6061-32025 GCA_016785265.1 Paraplagusia blochii
ATTCACTCATTAAAAAAAAAAAAAAAAAAAAAAAAAAAAGACAAAAGAAAGAAGAAGAAAGGAAGTGGCATATAGTAACATATGTAGAAGGTTGGAGTAGGTCACTCGTGGGGTAGATAAGCTAGAGGGGTGTACTACAGGTTTAAATCCATATTATATTCTATATTATCAGATCCATACTCTGACCCCGATCTTCACTATTCAGATTCTGAATCCAGCCTTCATTCGGATTCCTCCACACTGTTACACACACACACACACACGCACACACACATGCACACATACACACACGCAGACAGACTGTGGGTCACTGAGGAGCGTGACTGTCGGCCCTTCACTTTAGCTCCACTCACTGCCTTCAGATCCTGTGACTGAAAACAGCTCTAATTGTAAAACGTCTGCAATTTTTTTTTTACCAAGAGGCAGAATTTAATTACATCTGAGTCGGGAAACTGTATTTTGAGAACATTTGTGTGTTCTTGGGAAACAAATGGAGCGAAGAAAAAAGCAATATTTGTTTAGCTTTAATTAGCAGACGGGCTAGGGTTTTGTTATGGAGGGGATAAAGGAAGGGGGCAAAAAAAAAAAGTCAATTTTACCCCCTTGTAGATTTTCATTTCACTTTTTTATTATTTAGTATTTAATATTTTTTTTTTTACATTTAATCTCAAACCATATTTTTCACTTGAGTTATGAAGGTTTTCACACAATTTTGAAATATTTTGTTTCTTAACTTTTTCATTTTTTTTATCATTTTTAATATAATTTGTTAACAGATCATTTTTAGCTTTATGATATTTTGGCAAGTGGTTAATATCTGTTATAAATTATTTATATTTGTAAACATGTATTTCCTATTTCCTCTGAAAAGTAACAAAGTCATGTTTTTACAAAGTTATTGTCAGTTTTTCTTCCAGCAACATATAGGGTAAAATAGGCACTAGCATATGAATGCATTTTATTAAAAAGACATTTTCTTATTTTTACCTAAGTTCTCTCTCTTTTTTTTTTCTCATATTCTTTTCTCGTCCTTAACGTTGATGATCTTATCTCACCTCCTCATCTTCTTCCTCTCTCCTCCTCTCTCTGTCCTGTGGTCCTGTTGTTCATAAATCCTTTACTAATATCTTTGTGAATAATGTAAAGAGTATTGTTTTTCTCCAAGGTTGTATTAATAAACATGAATGAATTTATTGGTCTTCACCAAAGCGTGATTTATGCACATTAACGCCTCCCGTCAACATCGCTGACTTTGTCACGAAGAAAAAGAAAAAAAAAAAAAAGAAAAAAACATATCAGCATTAAATATTTATGGCGTAATATTAATGGTTTGTAAAGAAAATAACAGGTTATTAATCCTCTGATTAACAACTGATTAACCTTTTTTTATTAAAGCTGTGATCTGTGCATCGTCGACTCCGGAAAATGTCGAGTGACTGAGCAGCAAAATAATTATGTTTCTGTCTTTTTTAATTGCAGAAATTGCCTGGCTGAGCTATAATGTGTGTACATTATACAAGCACACATACAGTACACACACACGCACATGCATGCGCACACACAAAGCTGCATACGCACCAGCACCAAGATCACATGTAGGAGGATGAAAGAAAAGGAAATAAAAAAAAAAAGGGCGCAAACATGTGAGAAATAACTGAAACTACCTCATTCTTTAACACAAAGCTGGGGCTAAATTTAGCGGCTAAATCGCTTAAAAAAAAAACAATGGTCTCAAATTAACATTTCCCATTATTCAGTGAAAATACGGAGGGACAAAACATTTTCTCTGCCTTGTCTTTTTCTGCCTCTCTTCATCTCTAAGCTATTGTGTGTATTTTTAGTCATTCTCGTCATACAAAAACAATGCCCCCTCCCGCCCCCCTGTGGCATTATCATCCTAATCTGAGTTTTTTTTCTTCCAACATTCTATTTTATGAATAAAGTACAACATATAGTATATTGGTTTGGATTTGTGGTTTTTTTGGAAGCTTTAGTAAACGCTGACTCCTTTAAAGTTCATTTTGGGCTGCGCTGTATAAATGTGAATAGTCCGCAACTCTGCTGAAATTAGAATTTTTTTGTACCGTTCACTACTTTTGCTGTAATTTATCTGGATTTTTCTGTCACTTCCTCTGCTTCCACATCTGCCTCAGACTCTTCTTTTTAAAGCACTGTCCTATTGTTGTCAATGTCCTTTCTTTCCACTCCGCCCTCCTTGAAATCATCATAATTTTTTTGTGATTTAACTTTATTTCTTCTTTTCACCCTCCTTTTTTTTTCATGTCATCCATCCATCCAATCATTCATCCTCTTTTCCATTCCCGTATCCCTTTTCCCACCTCCTCTCCTTGTGTCCTTCTTTCCTCTGAAACTTCATTTGTCATTCTCAGCTCTAAATGAATGGGACTGATCCCAAAATATTCAGAAGGACAGATGTTCTGTCCCAGATTTCAGAGCAGCCGAGTTCAGGTTTTGGTCAGTGTGTGTATGCCTGTGTGTGTGTCTGTGAAAAGTCTTTCATTAAGTTTTTGAATATTCAGTGAAAGTTCTTTATGTTTTACTCTCCACACAGAGATGAACTTGTTAATTAAAGAAAGACAAGTCACTAATTCCACTCTTCTCATCACTGCCTTGTGTTGTCATAAACCTGTGCGTCTGCTGCAGAGACAGAGACTCAGTGACATGCTCAGATGCTCTGTTACACAGTGCCAGGTACCTAAGTTTTAAGCCTCTTAAAGGACATGGTACAGTTTCTCGGTTTTCCTTCAAAGGTTTAGATATGACTACAGACCTTCAGGAATTATCCGGTGCCTTAGCAGTCTTTAGAAGGTCCTGCAATGTTTAGTGAATGTTCTCTCCTTTCTCTCTGGTCTTTTCATGAGTGGAATTTGGTTTGGTTGACTATATACAACTGAAATAGTAGAAGAAGAGTAAAACAATATTTTACTAATGGTCCAAAACAGGACTTCCCAGAGTCTGGCGAGGCGTCCTGGGGGGCGTAAGAGGCTTCCATTGGAAAATGGCACGCTGGACAAGGGTTTAGTGCTTGAACAACAAACAAGTCACTAGGTGGCAGCAACCTGAACACTAGTTTGTACAGAAAAAAAAAAAAAAAACAAAACCTATTATTCTCAATAACAGTTTATACTGGAAGGGTGTGAACAAAACATAGGTTTCCTAGAAGACATAACAGAATATAAGAACCACTTTTCTAATAATAATAAAAAAAAAAATCTTAACTTGATCACATGATGTACTTCAACGATAAGAAAATTTAAACTCCAGATTCTTGATAAATGATATGAAACTACTACTATTTTCTATAATTTGTCACTTTTTCATTCTTTGGCTCATTTGCAACTTGCTGTAGCCCTGTTCAACTTAAGTATTAAAATAATATAATTATATGTTAATACAGCAGTGGTGGCGTAGTGGATAAAAGTGGATTTTTCTAGTGGATTTTTTTTTTTTTTAATTCATTATATATTTTTGCCTGTGACATATTCTCCACATCATTCTCTAGTTTGGAAATTATGGTACTTAGTCTAGATCTAAGCTTTGTAAATGGAAATGTGGTTTACTCTACGGCAGTAGATTTGTGAAGATTTTTGTTAAAAAAAAATTGGTAATGTTTCTTGGCGGTTTAGTGCCTGTTTTTTTTTTTTTTTTTTCGCATCTATGGCTTAGAAGTGTTTTGTGCTCTTTATTCATAACTAACTATATCTCACAAAGACATAATGTTATGAAGCCACTGAACTGAACCATCTTCAATATTGAGATGTCCTTCCCAAACCGCAGTGAAATACGTAAATATATCAAATACAGAATGAAACAATACTGTCACATTTGGCAGTTATGTCAGCATTCAGCCTGCAGTGTATAAATATGTCTTTGATTTGAGTCACCTTATTTCTGAAGAAGAAAGAAATGACGTAGACCCCTTATGTGGACCCCAACTCCAAATTGCTGATTTTCAGACATTTGTCACAGAGTAGACTGTTTGAGCTGCAGTCAAAACACTGGAAGATGGAGTTTGAAGCAGTTTCTCTTCCCTGTCAGGAGAGCAGGTTTGGACGTTGCAGGAGTTTTGGTGACAGCTCAGTGAAGGCTGCTTTGTTTGCCTAAGTTGTCTGCCTTCTCTTTAATGAGCCATTATGCTTCTGTGGTGTCTCCATCCTGTTTGTTGCCTGGTTGAGTTTGTGAAACACTGCGACAGCGCAGGAATGAATGCGTAAGAGTAGCGGAGACAAGGGTATACCCCCCATCTGCAAACCTCCTGGAAGTTTTCCAGAAACTGAAACGTGTAGAAAAAACATTCGAGACTCCCAATTGTCAGGAATATATGAAGTTTTCCATGTACTTGGATTAAGTACCTTTTGTTAAACTTGAAAATGTGCCTAGAGCATAAAGCACTATCTATCTGTCTGTCTGTACGTCTGTCAGACAGACGTCTGTCTATCTATCTATCTATCTATCTATCTATCTATCTATCTATCTATCTATCTATCTATCCATTCATCCATCCATCCATCCATCCTTCCATCCATCCATCCATCCATCCATCCATCCATCCATCCATCCATCCATCCATCCATCCATCCATCCTTCCATCCATCCATCCATCATGCAGCGATACATTCTACACCTCGAACACACTCTGCGTTTTGACAGTGAGTCTCCGAGATTCACAAATCAAAGACTTTTTCGAGAAGTCAAACTCTGTTCCTCCTTTTTTTTCTTTTTTTTGTTTGCCTGAAGGAACCTGGAAGTCTTCCTCCTCTCAGCTCTTAAGGCTGAAGAAGCAGAGTGTGAACGATGCTGCGTTGTTGATGTAGTGGTGGAGTGGGATAAGGAGAGTCAGGTGTTTGGTGGCTTCATCAGACACTGTGACAGTGTTAAACTGTCAGTAGGCGCTCAGGGTAATTGGTAAATGAAGGCCGTGGGAAAGTAGCGTGTTCTCTTTTCTTCACTCTGTCTGTTGTTCTTTTGCAGCTTTGAAGGGAACTTGATTTTGGCTCACGTAGGTGAGATCCACCTTTGTGTTTGTGTTACAGACAAAGACAAAAAACAAGACAGAAAAGAAACGGCAGCAGTGAACACGGATGAACATTTGTTCTTTTAAGTCTGGGTTCAGACACTTCTCTTAACACTTTATATATCAATTAATATGTCATGAATTAAATTTGAATTTAAAAAAAAAAGCATTCTGTCCCATTAAGTGTGGGACAGTAAATGCTCAACAACTGACAGCTGTCAAATAGATTTTGAGGGACTGTGCTTCGGTCATGTGATACAAATTTGAGGTTTTCGGTTATTCATCTTTATTCCCCAATGTGTTACAAGGTCTCATGGACAGCGGTCTCCACCACCGCCACCCAAATCACACTGCTCCATACGGTGACCCTTCCCTAGAAGTTTTGTTGGTCACAGCGATGTTATGCCTAGAGTCTTGGAAACCTGACAGCCAATGGATTAGAACTAGAAGTCTCGAGGTCCCAAGTCTGCTTACTTAACTGCGAGGCCATCGCTGCCATCAATTTTAGCTTCTATGTTTGCATACTTGTTTTGACATCTCAGTATTGAAATTCCAATCATTTAGGTTTGTGACAAATAATAATAATAAAAAGAAAACATATTAATTTCCATTTTCTTAAATGTCAGGGGAGACACCGTTTTCATGGAGTTAGTTCACCCAGGGTGAAGCTAAGTCACTGCAGTACATTATTAAGCCATACATCCAATGTAACTTGATGTGATTTACCCTTCTCTAAGGACAATAAAGATCAGTGGTGGGCCGCGCATTTCAATCGTAGGCCTTCAGTGACGTCATAGTTTTGTGAGTTCAAATTAATACGCCTCATAATAACATCCCTATGACACCAGGACTTAAGAATCCACACATATGCATCACGTGACCCTTAATATAGGCTCATCAAGCAACACTTAATTACAAGAACATTTAAAATCAAATCAATTCAAAGTATTTTTGACATTTAACTGTGCCGGTGGCTAAGTGGTTGACGATTTGTTTCGTCCCAACTAGGTTCTGGGGTTCGATTCTTGGCGTAGCAACATTTAAAAAAAAAAAAAAAAAAAAATCCTATGAACTGGCACCTTTGCCCACGGCTAGTCAAAGTGCCAAAGCGTACTGCGGGAAGTTGACAAAGGTGATTAGGTTTGTATGGAGATCATGTGAGTGGAGACCCAAATTGTTCTTTAGACCTTCAACAAAGTTCGATTTCTCCCACATTTTTTTTTTTTTTTTTCTCATTTTTTTACACTTAATTACAAGAGCATTTAAAATCAAGTATTCAAAGTATTTTTGACATTTAACTGTGCTGGTGGCTAGGTGGTTGACGATTTGTTTCGTCCCAACTAGGTTCCGGGGTTCGATTCTTGGCGTAGCGACATTTAAAAAAAAAAAAATAAAAAAAAATCCTATGAACTGGCACCTTTGCCCACGGCTAGTCAAAGTGCCAAAGCGTACTGCGGGAAGTTGACAAAGGTGATTAGGTTTGTATGGAGATCATGTGAGTGGAGACCCAAATTGTTCTTTAGACCTTCAACAAAGTCGGATTTCTCCCACATTTTTTCTTTTTTTTTCTAATTTTTTCTTTTTTTTTTTGTTTTTCTGATTATGTTTAGGCCAGCAGAGAAGGCTTTGCTGGCCCTGACAGCCCACTACTGATATACTTACAATATACAGTATGAGTTACAATCATTTATCTATATCTGCTTTTCTGTTATGGTGACAGCAGTTTCCCTGACCACAACCCAAATCACATTACCCCACACTAGCCCATCTTGGACCCGCCCACTTGAGTTTGAGGTTTAGCAATACATTTGAGTTTGACATTACAACTACACTATTAGGAATGCTACTATAAAGATAATGATTAATTATTAATAACCCTGGATAAGTCTTCACTTTACCTTTGATAACTAAGTAAAATGTAAAGTCTTTGACGGGTATCATACCAACAATTACTGGACAGAAGTTCATTGTGATTAACCATCGAAGACAGTAAGATTTGAGAATTCTACAGAATGTTTTCAGCTTTGAAGTCCAGACACTAGCTCTGGTATGCTGCATGCTAGATTGTAAATTGATGAATATATTTTGTTCTCCCACCCTCTTCCACTCATCCACTGTCTCTCAGTGCCAGTTTCTACCATCAAGCTCTGTATGGCTTCTAATGAAACAGATTCATCTTCATCTCCTCTCTCTTTCGTCCTTTCTAAACTCACTTTACAGCCTAGTCAATTAAAGCCTGAGGGGCCACTTTGCGCAAAAAAAAAAAAGGATATATAATTCTCTGACATTTCACTCCAGTCCACATTATGCACACGCCCATGCAACATTTCTGCTGTAAGCATGGAGCGGAATGAGCTGGAGTCTTATCCGAGCCTGGAGGTGGATGGAGGCCGTGCAGTTAGACAGGGATTGGGTCTCCTTTAAGCCATTTATCTTTGAAGATTCAGTTACTTATGCTGATGTAATAGGGCCAGTGAAAGCTGATCCTCAAAGTCTCTCTGTGACCCTTACACCAGATTTGCTGCTCATTTTAGAACTCCTAATATATGATAATGCATATATACTGTAACAATAGACCGACTGATAAATTACTTGAATTGACCAAGTGCAGAGCAGGAGTGGATCAATGTTCTGGTTCACGACTTTGCACTGTTTTTAGTGTTTCCAGTTAGATAAAAAACACTGTGATTACCATCTTATCGGAATTGAAGGATTTATTTTCAACGAGTCTATAAATCACATTTTTTGCTTTCAAAACGTGCAAAAGTACAGATTTTCCTGTACTCTTGTACCCTTGTGTTGTCCAATGCATCTAGGTGACCCTGGTGGCTTCGTATATGCGTTTGTGTGTGTTTGAAGATTCTCATTCATCCAGATCATGATACCCAAAGAGGGTAGTTGAAAGCTTCTTAGAGTTTGAAGGGTCTTTTGTTTCTCAACTGAGGGACTTCATGAGTTTCTGGTGGATGTAAAACAGAACACTCTAAGTTATACTTCTCTAGATCACTCCCTTCTCCACTTAACAAAGGAGGTACCTTTCAAGGTATGTCTGCGTTTTCATTTCTCTGCTATGTCTGCTATTCCGCTTTGAGATCCCATCCAAGGACGTTCTACTGCTCATCAATACCACAGCAGTCTTCTCTGGATGGCTGTGACCACAACGACTCCCTTTGACATCTGAACATGTGACATGCCAGGTTCTAGGAAGGTGTGACGATAACACTTCACCTTGTACGCTGTAGAAGGCAGTGGCCTAGAGGTGTAGAACCTCTAGTGCACTTTCCTACATAAAAACTGATGGAGTTCCTCAGTTGAAGAACACCTTCCAACTTCAAGAAGAAGTCCAGTTGCTGACAACTTCACTCTATAGATGCCTTTGTGTTTGACATGACGCAAACCCAATGCTCAGACACTGAGTTCAAAATAACAAGGACTATCTTTTCTACATCATCGTAGCGAGCAGAGGCATCCTCCTTGCAATCATTAGAAAGCAGTGTTTGGGGAGTCAGTGTGCCTCGGTGACACGTGGAGGATTCAAACCTGCAACCTCCTGGAAAAAAAAAAAAAAGGTTTCCTAAACCACTCTCTCCGATAATACGGACACACCCATCAAATATTACGGGCTGTGTAACTGCACTGTAAGACCAGCAAAGTATCTTGGAGATCGCACTGAAAACTAAAAAGAAAAGGGTTTGGTGCCAGTAGATAGGTAGGATTTTTACCAGATATCCAGAAGATTTCACACATCTAAATCAGATTAGGTTTTGTCAGGTCAACATCAAGTTCATCAGCATGTGCCAGGACCATAAATCATACATTTTTATTAGATATTGCGGACCTTCACTTTGGCCCAGAGGCAATGTCTCTGTTCTTGAGAAACTGTGAGAAACTCCAGGGTTCATACCAAAGGGTGATTGGGCTCACCACCTGCAGGAAGGAATTGGAAGTTGCGTTCAGATTTGGGTGGCAGTTGTGGAGACTCTCGCAACCTAGTAATGGATAAGTGGATAAAAAAAAAAAAAAATATATATATATATATATATATATATATACATATATATGTACATACATATACAAAATGTCATTATTGGTTCAGCTTGATTATTGACATAAGCGTTTTAGTTCTTTTTTTTTAACCTTTTGTTAAGATGCAAAAACTGTGATTTTCTGCTGCCTTTAGCTTGATGTTCACGCTGTGACTGGAATAACCAGGGTGACTGTTGTAATGACACTAAACCAGCTGCAGGGTGTGTGTGTGTGTGTGTGTGTGTGTGTGTGTGTGTGTGTTGATCCTGCATCCTCGTGGCATGAAACAGCTTAACAGAGCCAACATCTCCTGAAGGCTAAGTATCTCTTCCCCTCCCCCACACATGTGAGACCCCAACTCACTCTGGGGCTTTTTATTGTGTCTATTCAAGTGTCAAGTCTGGAAGTCATCGCTGATCTCAATGAGGTCTCTAGTGTTAACTGGAGTCGGAGCTTTTTTTTTTCAGACTGCAGGCCTACTGTTTTGAGAGGGAGTCGGGGATGGGGGGGGTGGGGGTGGGGGGGGGGGGGGGGGGGGGGGGGGGCATTCAGACAACACGTGGGACACAGGAGCTGCTCCACCGCTGCCTCCTGTGGTCAGTCTATGTCATGCAGGTTAATTGTAACAATGGATTTTGGAAACAAGGAAGTCAAGCAATGACTATTACTATGTTATTCATGTTAAACATTTAATGTCAAATCAAAGCTCACACACAGACATATATGATTTATAATTATAATAGTAGATGCTCATAATATTATAGTGTAATATAGTAACTTTACCCACTACTAAATGTAAATAAGCAATCTAAATCGGGGGATTCAAACCGGGGGCTTGCAGACCCAAGTATGTTTCCTTAACCACTAAGCCACCAAACACCCTGTGCATGACAACGTTATCAATCATAAAAAAGTGAACTTCCTAGTGAGTTTCCTAAGATAATATTTAAACAGTGTTCACACTGAAACGAATCAACGTTTTCTTATAATATTGTAAGTCGTCCTTGTTCCTTAGGCCACTAGATATTATTATGTTGGAAAATTGGAAATAGCCCTAAAGTTCTAGTAACTGAGGAAATGACACAAACTAATTTCACTTTTTAATAATAATAATAACAATAATAATAATAATAATAATGGAGAGAGGTTGATTTCATTCTATGTGTGATTTCAACATGTGTGAGAAAGATTTTTCTCTAGTGTGATAAAAAAAAACACATCAAAACAAAGCAGGGCCTCCATTGTAAGCTGCTCTGTGAGGCTGAGTTTTGCTGTGCATGTGAACAGATGTGTTTCCAATGGTTGTTGTTATTTACCAGTGATGGGTTAGAGCCCAGGAACACTCCTCCACCTTTTCTTTCTCCGTCCTTTTTTTTTTTCTTGCCACTCTTGATTTATTAATTTGGACACTAACTGTTTGCGGGGATGTTGCAGAAAAAACGTCTACGTGAATTGACAGGAAAATTCATTATTCATAAAAGATAATGCATTGTTTCTGTTGCTTTAATTCTTTTTGTCCTTTTTTTTTTCTTCCTGCCTGGATACTCTCAGGCAAAGGTTGGCAGCTAAATGTCTTAGACGGTATGAGAAGTTTGACGGCTGAAATGCTATCTCTGTTTGTAAATATAGATATGTATAAATATATATTCACCTATATGCATTTGTGTGTGTGTGTGAGTGTAAACTGATTTAAATCGCTCTTTGAGCCCCTACAGAATGGTGTTTTAAATGTTAAATGGGTGTGTGTGTGTGGGGGGGAGGGTGGATGAGTTGATGCCTGCCTGAACTAATTTGTAGGGTTTTGCACGGTGTTGACATTTAAATGTGATAAGAATAGCAAGCTGCAGCGCCGACCTATTTGGGAAGATGCTTTCGGAATACATTTCACATCAGCAGCGGCCTGTAATTAATAAAAAAAGACAGGCCTCCCTCGCTCCAGATTTGATTATAATACAAGCTTATAAACACACCAGGGAGAGATGAGAGGAGACGACAAAAGGGGATGAAAGTGGAGGAGAGGAGGAAGAGGAGAAGAAGAAAGTGAGAGGGGAGGTAAGAATAAGAGGAGTAAAACACAAGAAGAAAAATGACGGGGGCAGGAATGAAGAGGGGAGGTGGGTGGTGAACACCTGGTCTTTGAGGCAGATTGTCGTCGTTGTTGTTGTCTGCTGCTGCTGCTGTTACAATCATATTACTCTGATCCAGCCTCTCCTGTTTGTCACAGAGAGAAAAAAAGAAAAAGAAAAAAAAAAAAAAGCGGGTGGGGGTCTGCCAAATCAGCATGCAAATAACAGCACATTGTTAACTTAATCAGATGCAGGGGGAGAAAATATGGAGAGGGAAGAGAGGGAGGGTGTGTGAGAGGAGGAGGAGGAGGAGGAGGATAAAGGGAGGGGGTGAGGTGGAGGGGGCACGGCAAAAAAAGAAGATGGGTTAGAGGGGTCTGTTTGCAGCAGTGTTGATAAAGATGGCAGAGGGCATGATGATTAGAAACCACACCAGCCCGCAGTGAGCGTGCATATGTGGACAGAAAGTCTGCTTCTGGACGCCGCTAGCACAATCTGCTTCATTTTTAATGACCTATATATTTATATATGTATATATATATTTATAAAAGCTAAAAGCTTTTCTTCCTCAGCGTCATGAAGCTTTTCCGTATTCCCTTGTACTGATCTCGTCTTGTTCAAGGTATTGAGTTAATCCCATCTTTGTCCTGATCCTTTGTTATCGTCTTCTATCCATCCGTCCGTCCAACTCGGTCCACTTTTGTGTTACCAGGTCGCAGGGGCAGCAGTCTCCATGACCACCACCCAAATCACACGACACCATACTAAGCTCTCGTGAACCATCCTGCAAGTTGTTCTTCATTTCCTGGTAATCCTAATCCTGTGTCCCACACTTTAGTTAAATGGGACTATATATGGGACTATGTATGGGACTAAGTCCTAGTCTTGGTCCTTATCTGATGACAATCTGGTCTTTATCTGTGTTTCTCTTGGTCCTAGCCCTTCCCTCGTTTTAGCAATCGAGCCTCAGTTTTGCCTGTTGATTTTATCTGACCTTGGTTAAAATTGTCTCTGGTCATAGACTAAACAAATCATTCCTGTTCATGTTTCACTAGTTCCTGGTACTTTTCCTGCAGTCATACAGAAATACTTCCTGTAATTGCCCTAGTTACTGGTACTATTTACTGTACTGGAAACAGAAACACTTCCTGGTACCTGCTCCTCCTGAAAACAGACACTGGAGATTTATTTTACACTCACACACCCACCCACACACACAGATATACATAAAGCCTTGCGAACTTAATGCACTAGGACACACACACACTTTTTGTTTAGCCAGTGATAAGGTTGAAGGTCACATGGGGCACACGAATAGGGAAAATGGACTCAGGAAGTCTAGGAAACGCACTAGGAATTCTGGGACATGTCCAAAGCATACCTTTCACACAATTTTGTGCCACTGTATTTGTGAGATAGAGTCTTTATTGTCCCTTGACCTGATTTACTAAGCATAAAACCTCATTTACATGGATATTTCCTTCTCCTCCTGCGGCATGAATCTTTAAGGGAGAGTCGTTTTTTACCTCAAGTGCGTTTGAATGAGATTCTGATACATTCAAATACAGTGGCTCTGAATAAGTGGTCGCTCCATGGCCGCCAGACTACAGTTTGCAAAAACTGTGTTTTAGTCACGGAGGTATATCGTGGATTTTAGCTCACAGAAATTGAGAAGTTTGACTTCACTTATCTTGGATTATTTTTTTACACCTCTTAATATAAACAAGGGCTTTAAATATTGATATGAAAACTGTGTGATACTAAAACGTGTGTCGAGGCTGCACTTTTTAGTCTTGAGGGACTCAAGACTAAAAAGTGCAGTAAGGGGTGCATCCCCTGAGCAAAGATACCACAGTACATTGTCCAACTCTGTAAACGTTTCAACTTCAACTTGTATTTGTTTATAGTGCCAGATCATAACAACTGTTATCTCAAGGCACTTTACAAACAAGCATGCATGCATAAAACAAGAATAAAAAATAATATGTAGAGATATCCTTATAGACCCTCACACTGGCTGAGGAACAACTCCCAAAAACCCAGAAAGGGAAAAAAAAGGAAGAAACCTCAGGGTGATCGACAGTGGAGGGGATCCTCACCAAGGACGGACAGGTGGGCTAACTAAACATTAGCAAGTAAAAACAAAAATTTCTTTAAGGTCTACAAATAAAAGAAGGGCACTATGAAGGGTGCTTGCGGAGTTGGGCCAAAGAGTCCTGTATCAGGCCCAGGGCAATGGGATTCTAGGGAAAGAATAAAGACTGTCCCCGGCAAGAGGTGTTAAGTCTACCACAAATAATAGATAGTAGAATAAAAAAGTTGAATAAGAAAAAGAAGGGAGAAAGAGATAGAGGGCAACAATGGGGCCCACAAGGGGTCTACGGCTGGACCTATACGCTACCATGGGCGCAGTCAAAAAGAAAACCCTTAAGTCTACTTTTGAAAGTAGACTTAAGGGTACGTTGTATGTTTATAGTGCATTATGGGAGTTATGAGGTCCATGCATCTTAGACTGAAGGACACTTGAATGAAGAAACATGAGATCGATCAATTTATCCAATTTATCAAATTATCCAGTTTACGATATTTGCGAAATCGTATTTTTTTTTTACATCTTTCTCCTAGTGAGTGTTAGAAGCAAACAAGAAGTATTAAAGTTTTACTTAACACAACCGTGTGCCCCTCCTCGTCCAGCTGTGTGCAGGCACGTTTGAATACTGGTTCATTGAGAATCCTGTAGTAAAGAAATATGTCCCATGTCCCCTGTGGGTTGACCCACCTTTTTTTTTTCCTGCTGCTACAGTTGTGACCTTCTTTTACTGACACAAATGCCAATTTGCTCTTCTTCCTCGGTTTTTAAAGATCGTCCCCTCCCTCTCTGTGCTTTCCCTCTGATTCTATTTGTCAATTGTCTTCATTTTGTGCTGTGGAACAGTTTTCATCACTCAGAAGTCCATCTGTGATTTGCAGTCACTGCTGTGCTTTTTTTTTTTGTGATAAAGTTTGATTGATGTGTACGTTCTCCCTCTCTCCCAATGGGGTCCCTGGAGGACCCTTATGCCCTCCCTCCTGAGAGCACACCCCTGTAAAGCACTTCCTCTGCCACAATTAGTCTGTAATAAATACAGCGAGCAGCCTGGCTGTAAAGCAGATAATGTCCTGTTTCTCTCCTCCGTCTCATTCCTCTTCTGTTCGTATCAAAGTGCTGCATTAGTTTCCTGATCTGATTCGCCTTAAAGAGAAAGACGAGTCCAAAAAAAAAATGTTTTTGACGTGTTGCAGTAACAACACAATGGCAGCAGAATCATTAAAGCATTTCCACTTCGCTCTCAGTTTCCTGATGTTTCTGATTAGATTAGCTGCACTTTTCTTAAACAGGAAGTGTTCGTCTCAAAGAAGTTACATAAAAAAGCCGGATGTTGAAGTTTCTTTAAAGTCTTAAAAAAAAAAACTTGAATTGTCTTGTTGATTAGATCATGTGTGAACCCTGGTGTCCAACACGTCATTGGGATTTTTTTTATGCTGTCTAAAACTAAAAAATTCACAATGGGGCAAAATTTTAAACTGCGACAATGTCAAGATCCAAGTATTTAAAGTAATGTACAGTACTATTAATTGAAAAATACTATTTCTGAAGTACGTTCCAGGTAAAATATGTGGAATTGTTCATCTCGAAAATACTTCGCGTGAACTAAGTTACCGCTGAGGTGCCCTGAGCTTGGTATTGTTCCTTTCAGCTTGTCCCATACTTAGGGGTTTCCACAGTAAATGGAAGTTTTCCATCTCCCCCTGTTCCCTCTATCTTCTTCTCTGACTCCAACTACTTCCATGTCAATCCTGACTGCATCCATCAATCTCCTCTTTGTCTCCTACCTGGTAGCTTTATATCTCAGATCAGTCTTCTTCCATGATTCATGTGACATATGATAAAGCACCTACACCTTATACAACAAATCCTCCCAGTATATAGTGGCTACATAGTGCCGAGCCAATAGTAGTAGATATTTTTTATGATCATCATCTTCTTCTCATTTGAGCATGTCCCTTGTCCCCTTTTTGATCAGCTGGGACACATAGAATCCCCCTGAGAGCCAGGTTCACGCCCCTGGCCTGACTTTAACAGGTGTTAAATAAATTAAATAAAAAATATTGCATTATTGTTGTGTGAAAAACATGATAAGCATGTTTAGCCTCAACACTAAGATCATCTTAAATAAAGGTATAAAGGTTAGACATTACACCTGGATTTGTTTTTGTCGAAATAAGTCAAAAACAAACAAGATGTTGAAATAAAAGGAAAAAAAAAGAAAAAATATATTCCAATAAAGAGATGTTCAGACTTTGAATCATTGTTCTATTTTTGGAGAGGAATAAAGGAATGGCTTTGTTTAATGAGCCCTGCTAATTAACCATATTATTATTATTATTTTTCTTCTTTCTTATAAAAGACAAAGAGTAACAGACATTTTAGAACCCCTGCATCTAGGAAACAGTACAACAGACAATAGCTTTTCTCAGGTAACACACGCGCACTGTGTAACTGTGCTATAGGCTGCATGGCAGGAAGTCACACGCTTGAAAGTGTGCACACATGCACGGCTTGGCAAATAGTGCACAAGGGCAGCTTCTTCTCTTAATTAGCTGTGTAACAATTAAAGTCCTCTCTGTTAGGAAATTGAACCTTTAACTGTGTCTCCTGCTTTAATTCCAGCACCTGTCACAACAACACCCTAACACGGGCACACACACACGCACACACACACTTACATGCACACGTCGTTATCCTGCGCTTCAGCAGAAAGCTCACAGCGTGAGGGGAGCAAAGCACACTCCTGATTTTCCTCAGATTCTTCGTGTGCCCAGGCACTCCTGATAACCTTTCACGTAAATCAGTAAAATGTGGGTGAAATGGGTAAAAAGTCCGGAAAGGGAAATGGTTTAATGTAAGATTTTTTTTTTTTTTTTTTTTTCACAGATAGGCTAAGAAACACAAAAAAAATCTGCCCTCATTCAAAGAAAGATGAAAAAATGTGCATGCTCATTTAGAATTTATTAAAAAAAAAAAAAGTAAAGAAACAAACAAAACTATTTTCATATAGTTTAATTGTTTGATTCCCCTCTCTGGTGCTCTCTGCTCATAATTTATATGCACGTTTTTTTCTGTTTTTATCAGTACTATAACTGTATCTACAAAAATACACAATTACTACAGTAACTTCAACGAGATGTGATCATTTCATCACTCCTACCATGTTTTGGTGACATGTGGATTGACATGAACTTTATGTATGTGAAAAACATTCTGGAAAAAAAAAAAAAAAAATTCAGGAATTTAGGTTCAGGTGGTGTCCCCACTGGGAGGCGGGTTTCGATTTTGCCCAGAAGATGAACCCTGGAGGTCCACACCAATGAAACCAATAAGACATTGCCCGAAGTATATTATCCAATGGGGTGTATGTTTAGCAACAAATTGTTAAAACATTCTGATTGTTTGGGGATGGTGCATTATGAGCGAAAGACTCAGTTTTCACTATTTCTTTTGCTGTTGCCCATTCAATCTTCCCAGAACAGCATTAGCAGCCCCTAGTTCAACCCTTAGCCTTCCACACACGCACAATCTTGCTCCTGACAATGACCAGGGCTTAGTGGTTAAGGAAGCGTACTAGGGTCTGAAGGGTTTTAGGTTTAAGTTCACTCGCTGCTCCCCGGGTGGTCAAGCTGCCCACTGTTCACTTTGGTGATGGGTTAAATGCTGAGGACACATTTTTTTGTGTGTGAATGGCAAGGAGCTTTCTTTACTTCCTTCCATCCTGCTTATTGACCAAAATTGCTAGCTAGCTAGCTAGATTGATGGAACTTCATTAAGTCCTTGTGAGTATCCTAAGGTGCGTACAAGCAGTTACAATTACAATGTGAGGAATTGTAAATTAAACTTTGGAATATTTAGTTTTGGGCGTAGGACTCGGTTGTCATGAAATACCAAAGGTGAGGTCAGCAGAGGCATTTTGGGAAGCATTATCAAAGATGTGTAAGAGTGTTCCAACCTGAAATCCTTCAATCCCACTCTCCGTCTGCTCTGACAGCGACTTGTCAGGTCTGAAGTTTTTATGACACAGTCATGAATGTGGTTTGTATAATATGAAATTCTTATCAGGTATCGATTTCAAAAACGGCCTTTTTAATATGCTTCATATTTGTGCTCACAATTACTGAGGAGACACACACACACACACACACCCTCAAACACACACAAAAGCAAATCCCATATGCATTTATGATGCTCCGTGCTATTGATAAAGACAGAAATGAAGCGAGACATTCAAACGCTGAAAATACTCTTCTATTGTATGACAGATATCACTTATAATTAAGCTGAGGCTGGAGGAGGAATAAGCATTTAAAGAGAAGCAGACTATGCATGTGTATGTGTGTGTATGTGTGTGGGGTGGGGAAAAGGACGGGGAGTGGAGGGGGAGGAGGGGTAATGTTTGCTGAATATTAAACCAGAAAAGAAACTAAAAAAGATGAAAAAAAATGTGTCTGTGAAAATTGCTGAAGGAAGTGTGTGTGGCTTCTTCTTCTTATACCCTGTTCACTCAATCTTCTACTCCAACTCCAACTACCATGTCCATGTCCTCCCTCACTGCATCCATCAATCTCCTCTCCGTCTCCTACCTGGTAGCTCCATCTCTAGGATCATTCTTCTACCAATATAACCACTGTCCCTCATCTGAACGTCCAACGTCCTGAATGTCCAAATCATCTCATTTTGGCTCCTCTAGCTTTCTCTCCAAGCCTTCCTGTCCTTATCCTGTCCATCCTTGTCACCCCTAAAGAGAAAGGATTTAGTGGGATTGCGTTGGCCTCAGGCCTTAAGGCTCTTCCTTAACTCCAGCAGTGAGATTCATCTTCTTCTGCTTGTCCGTAGCTGGGTTGCATGAGCAGCTGGCACCACCCAAATCATATTGCACCGTATTGTGCGGGGAATCATCATCGAATGATCACAGCGAATTATCCTCTTCCATTTCCCCCTGTCCTCTGTATCTTCTACTTGGACTCCATCTACCTCCATGTCCTCCCTCACTGCATCCATCAATCTCCTCTTTGTCTCCGACCTGATAGCTCCATCTCGGATCATTCTTCTACCAATCTTAAGATTAGCCATCTTAATCTATTTGCCATGTTCAAAATGAATTTGTTATTTTAGACATCTTGCAATGCACCTGTTGCTATGTTATCATTTTACCTACATTTAATCTCTTTTAATCTCTGATGTCATTCCTTGAAAAGCTCCCTTACAGTTACATTTAGTTACCTTTAGATCAGTAACATCAAACATGGGGCCTACGGGCCAAACCCAGTTCGCTTGCTGTTTCATTCCAGCCCACTCGATGAAGTCTTAAATAAAACAAAAAGACAAACACATCTTGTTCAGGGTAAGATTTGTAAAGTTATATTTCACTATATATGGTGATATTCAACATATCCGACTTATTATTGCTACTTACTATGAGTTGCGATGTTATTGTACTGGTTCTGTTCATTTGACATCAAATTTGTTTGTTTGTGGCTCCTGGTTTTGACAGCCCTTGACCTAGTTAGTGACAAAGCTCAGTTACTTTCTGTTTTACCATGAAAAAAAACCAAAAAAAAAAACCAAAAAAAAAAAAACAAGATTTAATGTTAAACACAGGGAGGTGACCAAAGTTGAAAGTTGATTAGCAAATCACTTGTTTAGATACAATTCAGAATTTTTGGAGTTTGGGATTGTGATAACTAAGCTTAAATAGAAAAATAATTTAAAAAAAAAAGGTCTTGTTAAGGTTATGTTTAAAAAAAAAAAAAAAAAAAAATTTACTCTTTACAATGCACAACAATTTGTGTTTTGACTCCATTTAACTCCGACATCTACACATATCGGTTCTGATCCAGTAAGTGTGAGCCACAGTTCCAGAGGACATTTGTATATTTATCTGTTGACTGCATAAAGAGGCTGTGACTGAGTCTGTGTCTTGTAAGTGAAGGAGAGAGAGAGAGAGAGAGGGAGAATGAGAGAGAGAGCGAGAGAGAGGGTGTGTGTTTTAAACTCCTTGTCTCAGCTTGTGTGTGTTGATATGAGCAGAAGGTGGGGTCGGGGGAGTGGGGAAGGGTCTCACATAAGAAATGTCCTTTTTAATCAGGGGAAAAATATAAAATGAGTGTGGAGCAGCACGAGCATATTAATGGGAGTGATTTGCATATGTTCGTCAGCCAGGAAAAGAAACAGCCAGTGTGTGGATTTTTCACTTCATTTCACATTATTCCATTGTCTCTCTGCCTTTGTTATACGTTAAAGATAAAGGCAGGAATCAAATGAAAGAAAAGGGCAGGCCGATATCTCACAGCCCAAATGAGCAACAGCGCACGGGTCTAGTTTGAATCATTGATTTCATTTACTTAAATAAAAACAGAGCTAAGATTTTCTTTTTCTCTATTTTTTTTTTTTACACATCAAATCTAATAAAAGCCGCAGCTACTGCTATCGATGACGATGCTGATGTTAATGCAATCGCTGCTGCTGCTGCTGATGATGATGATGATAATGAGGGTGATGATGATGCTGCAGCTGCATGGCTTCACAGCAGTCAGTTGTAAAGTTGTCAGATCCAGGGCCTGATTTGGCTTCTGTAAAAGGTTCGTTTCCGGTTTATGGAGACTTTATTTAGGAAGAAACTTTAAGGTGGTCCAGTATTTTCATTTTTTTTTTTGGCTCAGTTTGTATTTTGTATTTTTCATTAAACATTTTCCATAGTAAATATGATGTTTTGTGTGATTATACAAAGATTAATGACACCATCTGTCATGAATGTGAGTGGGCTGTGGCAGAGTCATGTGGTTCCTGTAAGAACAGAGACGGGTCTTTTTAGGTGTCATTTTTTTTTTTTTTTCAGTGTTTGACTCATATGGGAAGGGGTAAGAATTCAGGAAAAAAAACTCATAAAAAGAACAAGGGCTGTGACATTCCTTAAACAGTGAGTGGAAGCTGCTCACAGTCTCTTCATTCATGTTGTAAAGATAAGAATCTGCCACGGACAGTGTTGGAGTCTTGGAAGAGGAGGACAGTGGTGAAACACGGAAAGAACAGTCAGATTCTCTGTCTCTAAATGTGCCACTGATGAACAAAATAAATGACTAAATTCAAATAACGTAAAGCATGTTACAATGCCAGCTACTCCCTCGCCGATACTCAGTTTTTGTAGAGACTAAAACCCACATTAAAGTTGAGATTCAATGTTTTATATGACTGTATATACAGTCATGGAAAAAATGATTAGACCACTCTTTCTTTAATTTCTTGTCCGTTTAAAAGTCTGCTTTCACTTAATCTGCAATAATCTGGACAAATACAATAACAACAAAAAAGGCTCATAATTAAGTTTAATTTCAGAGCTGATTTCTGGCCATTTTGCATGGTTTTATTGACAGTGACAAAAATCACTTCCGTTCCTACATCACTAGCAATAACATTGTACTGACAAATACAGTGCTTTTAGTCATTGCATGGTTTTGTGTTCATTGTTTCCCCCAGGGGATAAACCTTTAGTGGAACAAGGCATTAAGATGAACAAGGAATTGAAGAAAACAGCAGAGTGGTCTAATATTTTTTCCATGACTGTATGTTGTTGTCTAGTCATTGGCAGGCATTTTCACGGTGACCTTCGGTTTCAATATTTTTGGCTTTACCTTTAAGTTTTTTTTTGTTTTTTCTTTTGGGGATGCAGGGCGAGAGGGGTGGCGAGTAAAAACCAGTTTATTATGAACAGATTAAAAGTCTCTTCACCTTCGTTTTATTTTTGCTTGATGTTGTCATTGGCACTGCCATCACTTTGGCCTTGATGAAATGTCTCTGTCATTGGTGTGAAACTCTAGTGTTGATATTTTCAGCAAGATCAATTCCTGGTTAGGGCAGTTGGCTTTCAGGTGCAATGTGATTTGGGTGCCAGTCATGGAGACTGCTCCGCCCACAACCTGTTAATGGATTAGCGGAGTTAATGGATTAGTTGGGGTTTTCTTTGATATTTTTACTTATTGATACCTTATTTGTGTCCAATTTTTAACTTAAGAAATTGTTTTTCACCAGCTTACTTTATTACTTACTTTACAATACATATGGTATCCTCAAATATTTCCTTCTTCCCTCACTCACAATTCCTCGACTATTTCTTGGGCCGTTCAACCTGTACTTTACAAATGCAAAGATAACCTTTTAGTTACTCTCTCTGTGTGAACAATTCATGTTAACCATTGCATTTTTCCATAATTGACATTTTCTAACCTGATATAGCCTCACACACAAAACTCAAAGTTGTTCTTATGGGTTTCTCTTTCTTTCTTTACAAAATAAATGAAACCACAGGGAGGAAACAGCACTGGGGTTTGATAATTATTAAGAATAAAATATACTAACTAGAACCAAATCCACAATGATTTTCAGGAATAAGGCCAGCAAGTCACAAGAGGAATTAAAATATATTCAGTCTGAATGTAAATTTGTTATACACTAATGGGTCCCTGATGTTAGTAAATTTGTGGTCTTAATACACAGCACAAAAATAAAGCAACAATTTACACTTTTTTTCTTCCTTTATAGGTTGAAATCCTATTTCATCCCAACGCAACAGGAAGAAAGCGTTGTTTTATTTTTTTATTTATTTATTTATTTATTTTTTCACTTCATAACACACACAGCATATATACAGTACACATATGTAGATCCTTGGTTCAAGGGAACAAGGATTGTGGAACACAATTAAGACCTAGTTTCTTAGTCCAGCAGAGTCCACAGATACACTTTTCAAAGTGTAAAACAGTTTGATGGAATATTGAGTGGAGGTGTGTATTACTACTGTATCCACCATGTTTCATAAAGCTACTTTCAAGTGGTGCTGTTAAAGTCTTAATTGTAGTATTGGCTTTGCCTTCTGACAATGGTTTATGTTGCCCTGTTTCATTAAGGCGTGTAATTGGACGGATTGTGATTGGGTAGCACAAGCACCTTAATTATAAACTGCTCACTGTGTTTACAAACAAGTTTGTCACTCTGAAATGGTATTACACGCAGTGGAAAAGGTTCTCAAAGAAATTGCCCTCTCTGTTGATGCTGATCTGAAAAGCTGTACATAGATCCATGTTCCAAACAGAACTTTAAACAACTTTTAGACTAAGACAACCGGTGATTAGTTTAGGTTTATACCTTTAAAATACAATTTAATTGATTAGGGCTAGAGGCAAGTTCTTGGTTTTAACCATTAATGGTTTTTAACAGTTCTTGAGACATTTACTTAACATCGGATTGTTTTGACTAACACTTATAACTTTCCTAGTTCCCATAGACCAGAAATATGGAACAAGAAAGTATTTCTAACTGCACAACAATAGCCAAATTCAATGGTTTTATCTCTAAAAAAAAACAAACAATTGTTGTCTTTCTGTTTTCAGGATGGAGGAATCCAGTTTATGTCTTGGTGTGCCCTCAGCAGTCCCTGATGCTGACGCCCATCTGAGCAGCGCAATCTTGAATGGTCGATACCCAATCAGTCAGAAGCTCCACCAACTCACTAACCAACTGGAACACACCTTTCCTGACCTTCATCGCTCTCAGCAGATCGGTGAAGAGAAAGTAGCCACACCTTTGGAAGACAAAATTAATAACGCAGCCCTGGCTAGTCAACCAATCAGCAGCCAGATGGCCCTGTTAGCCAATCAACTCAACAGGGACATTGATACAGGAGCACTAAGTGGGCTGAATGGGCGGGTAGACTTGCAACAATTTCTCAATGGCCAGAACCTGGGGATCATGTCCCATATGAATGATATTGAAGAAGACACTCGGAAAAACAGGAAGTATCCCTGCCCACTGTGTGGCAAACGCTTCCGCTTCAACAGCATCCTGTCCCTGCACATGCGTACTCACACAGGCGAGAAGCCCTTCAAGTGTCCATACTGTGACCACCGCGCAGCACAGAAGGGAAATCTGAAAATTCACCTTCGCACCCATAAGCTTGGTAACCTTGGTAAAGGACGAGGCCGTGTGAGAGAGGAGAACAGGTTGCTGCATGAGCTAGAAGAGAGGGCCATTCTGAGGGACAAACAGATGAGAGGAAGTGGCGGTCTTATTCAGACCCCTCAAACGCCTCATTTGGGCCTTAACAACAGTTCTAACACCAGTCAGCCGCAGTTGGGATCATCCTGTGGAATCGCTCCTCCGTCTGGCATCACCACGCCTGACACTGTTTCCCAGCCATCTTCTTCTCCCAAGTCCACGACCACACAGGAAGAACACTTCCTCAGCCCTGCAACAGGGTTTCGCTGCACCTTCTGCAAAGGGAAATTTAAGAAGCGTGAAGAGCTTGACCGCCATATTCGCATTCTCCACAAACCCTACAAATGCACCCTGTGCGAATTTGCTGCTGCTCATGAAGAGGAGCTGATAAACCATGTAGAAAAGGCCCACATTACTGCGGAACCGGCGCAGGGTCAGGGTGCTGGAGGTGCTGGGGGTGTCCAGATGGCCACTGAGTTCCGTTGTGACATCTGCGGACAGGTGTTCAGTCAGGCATGGTTCCTTAAAGGACATATGCGTAAGCACAAAGACTCTTTTGAACACTGCTGCCAAATCTGTGGTCGTCGCTTCAAGGAACCATGGTTTCTCAAGAATCACATGAAGGTCCACCTCAATAAGTTATCTATAAAATCCAAACCTCCTCAGCCAAGTGAGCAGGAACTGTCTGCTGTCAACAGCATGAATAGTCTTGCTCAAGAAGCTCATGCTAACCTTTATTCTCGCTATATCTCCTGTCTTCAAGGTGGCTTTCTATCCCCAGACAAACAAAGTCTAAATGAACAGCACCAGATGCTGGCCAAAGCAGGACTAGCCATGAAAGAAAGGGAAATGCTAGGGAAGTTACTGGGACCCATGGCAAGAAGCATGGGCCATTCCCTTGGAGAAAATGAGAAACAGTCGCTTCTCGGTTGTCTACATTTAGTGCCACCACTGAAATCAAGCTGCATGGAGCGTCTACAGGCAGCTGCTAAGGTGGCAGAAATGGATTCGTTGAGCAGCTACCAAGCCTGGCAGATTATGGCTCGTGGAACAGCATTAGACCGGGCTTTCATGCCAAAGGAGCAGCAGCACATTACCCAGGTGCAAGAAGAGGATTTGGGCAGTGTTGGAGCATTAGCTTCATTAGCTAAGGACAAACAAGACTACTCCTCACTTTCTTCCAATGATAACTCTAAGCAAAAACACCTCTCAGAAGTCTTGCAAGGATCCAAAACCTCCAGTGGATCCATGATGACTATTAAAGAGGATGGAAGAGGCTTTGATGGCCACCATGACATGTCATTCCACAGCAGTGCAGAGACTCCAAGCACTCTGGCTGGACTAGGAAGCCCTGACATTGACTATAGCCTCTCTGGTCTAAAGGAGAAACCTTCAGAGTGCCCTGACTGTGGCCGTATCTTTAGGACATACCATCAAATGGTGGTCCACTCCCGCATCCACAGCAAAGACAGAAGAAGCATGGATGAAGTTCTCCAGCAGCAAGGACTTGATGAACGCCGTGGATCAGCCAGTGATCCTGAGTCCCAGTCCATCAGCCGCTCCACCACTCCAGGATCATCCAATGTTACGGAGGAGAGTGGCGCCGGAGGTCACTCGCACACAGGAAGTGTCCAGGATGACAGCCCACATCCTTCCTCACCGTCTTCAGGTAGGAAACACAATTTTTGTTTGAGCTTACCCTCTGATATGTTTTGTTTAGTTTAGCTGAATTGTCTCTCTGCGGGGATTACATTTCTGATTTTTTTTTGCTGATGAATCTATGTATCCACAATTTTAGGGTAGGTAGGTACAAAATAAGTACGTATGAGTAACTTTGAAACTCTTCTGATAATGTAAAAAAGCCTTGATAAAGTGGGATTAATTGTCAAATAAAATAGGAGTACAGATTTTGGGAGCACAGACAATGCATCTTGCAATGGGTCAACTAAGAGAAAATACCCTTGGCCTGGCAATACTGGTGCAGAAGTCCCTTTGTTTCATGTTCAATCAAGGTTTATCCCTGTTGATATTGACCAGGTTGTTTTTTTGTTTTTTTTTTTTTTTTTTTTTTTTCACTTTAAATACTTTTTGTTACTACTAGAGTTCAATGACCATTACTAGGCATATTTAAAGCGGACCAATACCGTTTCTGCAACTTGGAGTATTTCTCAATATCGATTACAGTCCAATACCTTGTTTTCTCCTCCACCATTCCACCAACCCACTGTTGCTGAAGCATTATTAGGGCCTCTGTCTTCTTCAAAGTGAAGTTAGGCATTTAAGGCTTAATTATTGGATTGACTAGGTTAGACCAGTGCTTCCCGATCTTTTTCTGTTACGGCCCCCCTAGCAAGAAGAAAACAATTCGCGCCCCCCCAAACCCCACCACCCACTCTCCACCGCAATTGTAACAGCATTTATATATGAAATAGTTATAGGTACACCTTTGCATAACATCTTTTTCTTGTTAACATAAAGAAACAAAAAAAGAGATAATGTTCAACAAGGATGTTCACACTTTATTGTGGTACGGCGGAAAAATGTTACCCAGGGTCACACGCGCCCCCCCTCAGCACCGCACCTTGCCCCCCGCCCCAGGAGGGCCCGCCCCACACTTTGAAAACCCCTGGGTTAGAGAATATGCTTTTTCAACGTTTGTTCCCCAAGATTTTAGCCAGTGATGAACCAATACCTATCCTGGGAACGGCATCAAGGCATCATGATATAGTTAAACCCTTGTTTGTGTATACTTCCT
>JAFBJS010001275.1:34844-49742 GCA_016785265.1 Paraplagusia blochii
GGGCAGTTCATTATGATATGGCCATTAAATGATTTCCTAAGTTTTAGTGGAGTGTAACAGCTACACTGCGGTTGTTTGTTTTGTACTGATGTTGGATCACATCTGTGTACCATGTTTAATAAAGTTCCATTGCAAAACTCTATCTATCTATCTATCTATCTCTCTATCTATCCATCTATCTAGCTACCTACCTACCTACCTACCGATCCATCCATGTCTCCCTCCCTTCCTCCCTTTCTCCCTCCCTCCCTCCATCCATCTAACCATTTGTTGTTTGACATTGAGTGACAATGAGTTTACTTGAGTTTAAAACCTCTGTTCTTTTATTTCATTATTCATTCATTCATCTTCATCCACCTACATCCCTTCCCTGGTAACATGGCCAGCAGTCTCCACGACTGCCACTCAAATCACACTGCACAACACAGTGAGCATTCTAGTAGGGTTGTGATGTTATGTTGGTCGATGCTATATAAGTCAAAAAGACTGCAGCTGTTAAGCAGCTGGCTGATTCAACCTGAAGCCTTCTAGGCTACGCGTCTGCCATGTCAACTACTAAGTCAACTCTGCCCATTATTAGTTAACTATTTTCCTGACTAAGCTTTAGCTATTCTGTTCTTTTTAACAATTTATCCTTCGTATATAAGGCAATCTTTTTGATACCGAGAGCCACTCCAAGGACACTCAGTAATAATAGCTACTTGTTTTATGCAGACTTAACAAACAATGTAATAATTAATGCTCTAGGTCATGCAATAGTGACCACTCTTCTGACCATCATGATTAGACCCATATATTATATCATTGTAAATGTAATCTCTGTACAGGAACTGTACCATTTTGACCCCAAGGTAGACCATGGGGACTACCTAGTTTGGTGACCCTTGCACCAATGTATCTTCAAACTCCTTCCTAAATATCAGTTATTATCCAGGATAATCAAAATTCAAGGAAAACTTTTATTAAATAGTTTTTTACAAACTAAATGCTAAGCCAAATCTTTCTGTCATACACCCCTAATTGCAAAATATGGAGTCAATAAGACATTTTTTTGCACACACTGAATGCATAACACTGTATTAGGTTATTCCACACCTGACGAGCACTATCTTGTAGGAAAAGACAAGTAATATATATATAAAACACATTATAAATTTTGCTTTGCATCCATAACAATTATCAATTGGATTACTGTATTTTCTTGACTATAAGTCGCACCAGACTTCCAGTGGCACATGTCCGGCAGATACTGATACACAAGCCTAGCATAGCAACTGAAAATAACAAACGTGAAATTTTATATTTCTTTTTAACACTCATGCATACCGAGTCAAAGGATGAAAAAAAAAAAATGTGACTGGTGATTTGCAAAATGTGATTCTCACAAATCTAAATAAGCTGAACATACATCAATACATCTCTGCTGCTGTCTTTCTGTTTTACCTATTTCCAATTTTATAGAAATATATATTAATCTCAATAGATCATGTTTAGTCAGAGTTCATTTACAGATATCATATGATTGACAGCCCTAATATTTACTTATAATATATGTATGTTAACTGATTTATATCACTGTTTTGCATTAACATATTATACACACAGAGAATATATTATTTTTTTTGCAAATGCAGCTCAGTTTTATATTTTAGTGCATGGTTTGTAATTGTGAACTCTTTCTGTCCCATTCACGTCCCATTATCTGTTTTCCCTTTTGCACTGATCTTGAGCATAAAGAAAAACTATTGGACTAATATTTACAATGATGGTTCACCTGCAGTTATTGTTGGTTTTGACATGTTCAGAGGAGGGACCGTAGAATGAATGATCCTACAGATGGAGCTACCAGGTAGGAGACAAAGAGGAGATTGATGGATGCAGTGAGAGAGGACATCGAGGTGGTTAAAGTCAGAGTAGAAGATACAGATGACAGGGGTAGATGGGAAACTTTGATTTGCTGTAGAAACCCCATCAAAATCTTTTTGGGGAGTAAAAAAGCTCTATTTTGTAGTATATTAATAAAACCTACACACGCATTTCTTTTCTGTTAGTTACATTCGTCCAGTGTCATGTAAATAAAAAAGGCAGACACTAAAAAAATGATTAAAAAGCTTATGATGATTATTGTTGTTTTCTTCAGTATAACCAATAAAGCTGGAAGAGCTAATAAAAAAGAAAAAAAAGTTTAAAAGAGCGAAAAATGCAATAATGGGATCAAAAATGTTAAATATGTTTCCTTTTCATCCCGCTTTTATTTTCAGATTTCTATGTTTTTAGTCAGAAGTGCTGACACTTGTCTTTCTTCACAAGTAGATTCTTGTTCTGTGCTGAGGGATCGCTCAAATTAGAATCTTTGATGTGTGAGAAAAAAAAAAAAAAGTGTCTGAATCGCATGCGAAGAAAGGTGTCGTGCTTGTTTTGCTCGGCGCACGTGTGTGTTCATATAACCCTCTAAAGTAATGAACAGAAGATGCTGCTCTCCCATCTATGTTATTTATTTTATATTTGACTGCATTGTATGAAGGTAAAAAAAAAGTGCATGTGTGCACACACACCTGTGGCTGCAGCCTTGTGTGTATGTGTGTGTTCCCTGTTCGTAATTTCCTCTGGTGTTAAAGTGAAATTACAGTAATCAACAATAACATGTGGACTGTGAAAGAAGGTCAGAGTTTTGGTTTAACGGTGTGTGTGTGTGCATTTGTGTGTGACAGAATTGTCCTCTATTCTTTAGGATTTTTTTTTTTTTCATTTCAGCGTCATCCCAGCACTTCCTTCTCTATATAAAAAGACTAAATCCAAATCGTACTCTTTTTTCTCTTTTCTTACTTTTTTTTTTTTTGTGTATTTTGCATTTGTAAGAAAGACGTTCTAATTTTAAAGCCTGTAAAGAAATAAATCTTAACAATCTTATCCTTGCTTAGTGTCTGAAACAATCACCCGTTTTAATGTTTTCAAGCAAACAACATCAGGTTTAGATACAATAGGATTTTCCACTCCATACATCTGAAAAAAAAAAAAAAAACACACCATTCTTCTTCTCTCTTTTTTTAAATCATGTAAATAATCCTACATTAAAAGGGACATTTTTTCACGTTGGGGTTTCCAATTTTCACTGCTGTGCAGAAAACATTTTGAATGAATGAGTCAGAAAATAGGCTTTGCTGCAGAACATGAAAAAGGCCTGAGCAGCACAATTCCTTCTTTACACTGCGTTCTCCCTGTAGCTGTACAGATTTACTCACTCGCTCCCTACTCCTGCTCGTAACTTGAAAAGGCTCTCCTCCTTCTCCTCTTCTTCTCCCCTCCGTGTCACCGTGTTTTAAGAAGAAGATCTTCTTGAACATGGCTGAGGATTAGCCTCTGTATCCTCTGCTCTTTGCTTCGGCTCAAACAAAAAAAAAAAAAAAAAAAAAAAAAAACGCGGCGTCACAGAAAATTGAAATCGGATTTTCTGAGTAGATGCCTCAGGTTATGAAGCTGGATATTCATCTAATTGCCGGAGTAGAATGAAGGCGTAATTACACAGACAGACACAGTGTTAGAGTGTAATTACAGCCTCATTAAAACAGGAATAAAGTCCATGTGAACCAGACTCACCAGTGCTGTAAACGTGAATGTGACAAATCCTATCTGATCGAAGCTTGTTGTCAGATAGCATTAGAGTTGTTAGTTTTGCATTTTACTGTAGCGATGAAAAAAAAAAAAAAAAGATTCCCAGCATTTCAAGCCTCACATACAGCAGTTATTGAAAAAACATGTCACCTCCTTGTCGGAGCCAGTCAAAATATAGCATGTACCCATTGTAAAGTAAAATGATTCCTCATCCTTCATCGTCATCATAGTCGTGTCCAAACAAAAATATCGCACAAAAATAACTTTAGTTGCTTGACTGAAATTGTACAATAATCATGTGATCCTTGTTCCATGTTGTCCATGTTGTTATTTGATTTTTTTTTTCTTCTTAAATTCAAGTTCATCATTAAGAAAAAAAAAATGTAAAAAATGGCATTAAGGCTGTTTTTCTTCAGCGTTAAGTTTGCACTCTAGGGAATTAATGATTCTTTTATTTTCTTTACTGCAGACAAAGGGTTGGAAAATAGGGTCACGCTGTTGGTGTGCATTAAAAAATTATAAATACTTTTTGGTTGATTTTTTTTTTTTTTCCACCCCTCTTTGCATAAATGATTTTGCCTTTGTTATTGACATCCGTTCCTCTTCCACTCGTCCCCTCCACCCCCTGCACTCATTCCTTTCTTTTCTCTATAATCACACAAAAACCATTGCAGCGGCAGCAGCAGTCTGTCATATCTGTATTTTTATGTGTCACCAAACTGAAATAGACAGTGATTGTCTGAAGAGGCAGAGCAGTATTTTTATACAGTAGGTCACAAGTGACTGATAAAAGTTCTTTTCACAGCCGCTCATTGTCAGTGTTGCTGCTGACTGACAGACACGTCTGGATAAATGCAGACTAGGTCTTTTTCTCCACGCTTACACAGAGGGGGAGACAAAAAAAAAAAAAAAAGAGCCAGAGTTTACTGGTATGTTCTTAATGTGCACAGTTCATTTCTTCGTCTCACACACCATCTATAAATATTAGCTCGCCTCTGTCCATGCTTTAAAATTCCAATTGTTTTTGAGTAATATCTAAGTGCTGATGTCAGTGACTCGAGGCTTTCGTTACTGACAAAGTAGGAAAGGGGAGTTCCAGAGGAATAAAGAACGAAACTACTAGGACGAACAGAGGATTAGAGGAAGACACAGGAGAAGATTAAAAGAGGAGAGAGGAGGAAAAATAGCATTGATGGGGAAGAGCGAGGAAGAAGACAAAAACGTATTTTTCTCCCTCGATTTTGCAGTCCTGTAAATTCTTGCACTTTTAGCAAAGGATTTATGGAATAACAGCAGATGAGACAAGTGATACATTTTGCGATCTAGGTCTAAAGAAAGTGCTCCCAACTTTTTAGATGATTTCTGACCAGACTCCAAAGTCTGTCAGGGAGACCACACACACAAAAAATGATTTTGTCCTTTTGGAAGATTCTCTTACAGACGCCGTTGGTCCAACTGCTCTCCCTGTCTCTTGTCAACTCATTTTGCCATCTTGATCCAGAACGATTTTTTTTCCCCACCCTTTCTTTCCCTCTTGTATGTTTTCAAGTAGATATTTTTCATCTTTACCTCTAATTCCGACACTTTGCTTCAGCTTTCTCTTTAATGACTGAATTGAGCCAATTTTTTTTTCATTTACCCAGACATTTATTCTTCTGTGATGAAACTTTCTTCTTTTCCACTTTCTCTTTCTACCTCCTTGCTCGATTCCTCTGCGCAGTTGTAAGCACTGACAGAGGAGCTGATAGCTTGTTGATGTATTAAAGAATATTAATATTCAAAGAGTCGACCTGAGACACAGTCGACAGCAGCCTCCTGTTATGGAAAGATAAATATTATGTTTTAATTATAAAAACAGAAAACACTGAAATGGTGAGAGGAAAATGGTGATTGTGTGTGTCTCTGTGTGTGTGTGTGAGAATCATATCCCACCTATATGTACTCTGGGTTTTCTGGCAAGGAAATAATTCTGTAGGAAAAGAGTGTGAAAGTCAAAACTTGATAATTTGACCTGGTGATACTCATTCCTCCACTATAATGTCCCTTATTTTTGTTTTAATTTATGTCATTTATTTACATTTTCTGCATTGTAAATGCAAAAAAATCTCCTAATCTGTGAGATAATAAGCTTCTAAAATCACATTGATCCCACTTTTTTGTGGCACATCTCTGAATTACGTCAAACAAGAGACTGTGTAATGTCTGCTGCTACTGTAGCTCTATGTCTTTTATACAACAGTGTATGTGTTTTTGTGGGGTCACCACCCACAGGAAGGCTCACTGTATGCAATGTGATTTGGGTGGTGCATGCTGCCACTGCGACCCGGCAACGGACGAGCAGATGAAGATGAATGGATGAATGGAAGGTTGGCAGTAATTGCCTAACTGTTCAGGAAGCAGACTTGGGATCCACTGAGGTTCTCTGATCATAGCACTGTCCCAGCCCTGATAACTTCCAGTAGGCTCACCATCTAAAGCAGACCTGGGCAAAATAAGGCCCGGGGGCCAGATGTGGCCCATTTGGCGTCTTAATCCGGCCCGCCCAACTTGTCCAAAATAAGTTTTTAATTTATTTTAGCGTTATCCTTCTACCTTTTCCCTTCAAAGCCAGCTTTTCTCCAAAAGATAGTCTTGAAAAGGCTAAAAACATTGCCCTTATTTAAAACTTTACTCATTATGTTTCTGATTCTGATCTGGCCCGTGACTCAAATTTTAGTACCACCTGTGGCCTGTAGGTCCTAATAATTGCCCAGGCCTGATCTAAAGGAAGGCTCACGGTGTGGAGGAATGTGTGATTTGTGTGACAGTTGTGGAGACTGCTGCCCCTGAGACCAAGGGATGGATGACGGTACACAAGTTAGGAAAATTAGTTTTACATTTTAAGGCCATAGACCAGGGATGTCAAACTCAAATAAATTTATGGCCACCACACACACTATCATTTCTCCCAAAGGCCACGTCAGCTTTAAAAAAATATCTAAAATAAAATAAATTTTCCATAGATTCTGTGTAATACAACACTGAACCAGAAAGAGACTGTGGATCAGGGTTTTGAGAACTATAGGATTTACCTTGAAATGTGGAGAATAGATCTATAAAAGATTGTAATGAATCCAACTTTCACATCAAGGTTGGGGCCGGAAAATATCGTTTCACGGGCGGCAAAAGACCCACAGGCCGCAAGTTTGAGATCCCTGTTATAGAGTAAAAAACAGAACCAGAAAAACATGTGTGTGTGAATCAGGGCAGATAGGGCAGAAAGGACCTCTTCCCGCTCCGTTTCTTTTTTGTCGATGACAGCTGTGTGACTCTGTCAGTATCAGATTCCTGTGAAATGAGGCAGCCATCACTCCGGCTCAGGAATGTTGATGTGGAGCTTTAGTCGCTAGTGATGGAGTGGGTGGAGACTGGACCGCAGGCTTTACAGACAGTGGAGAGGGGTGGCCTGTGGATAGGGTTAGGTTGGGGGGGTGGTGTTCTTTGTTTGAACAAGTTAAACTTGAGACTAATCTGTGAAAAAAAGCCCTGACCTCTGAAAGGTTGAAGATGAAAACAGACAGACACTGACACTGCAGAATTTTTTATTTATTTTTTTTTTTTCTTGCCCTCCCTCTGTCTCTGCCTCCCGCTCCCCTTCGTCTTCTCCGTCGGCCCCTGTCATTTTCATCTCCTCCTTCTAACCCCACTGACAGGGCAAATAAAAACCCTTTTGTCTCCAAATCAGAGCGCTGACATGAGAACAGACAGAGACACATGAAAATCTGCTATCTGTTGTTTTTCCTTCATTTCTTTTCAAGCAGAAAAAGGATGAAATACGTATAAAATAATAATAATAAAAAAAAAAAAAACAAGAAATGCAGGGAAGGAGAAAGTCTAGGTATGAAGATCTCTCTGTCTATCGTTTCCCTCTCTACTGCCACTTTCCAATTGTTCTTAAAATATTTGGCAATGTCAATTAGTAAGTGAGCAGAGCTCACTGATGAACACAATTTTCCAGGCGACTGAGCAGCCTATTGTGTTGGAGCGAGCGGCAGATTTCTGAGGTCATTATCATTCGCTGTTAGCTGTGCCCAGCTGCTCTCCTCTTGGCTCCAGCCATCCTCCTCATCTTCCTCCATCCCTCCCCATCTTCTCTCTTTCTGCAGCATGTTTTCCAGTTCAAAGCTGGTTGATAGCAGGCAGCAACGGGGAGCCCTTTAGGAGAATGAAAAGAGCAAGTGAACAGTCAGGCTGACTGACTGGTTTAAAGGGAAAAGAGTTAACATTGTATGATGTGTAAAAGGAAGACCTGTTTAAGTGAATGAGGGAGTGGGAAAAAAAAGAGAATCAGAGCCTTGTTGAATTAGACAGCTGCACAGCAAAAAAAAAAAAAAAATGAACACTACAGGTATGAAGAGCAATTTATTTTGCTTTCTGTACCTCGCACAGATCTTCAGGTTGGATCCATAGGGTTTTTGTACAAAGATGCAAGGTTCTCTACATGTTCTGAGAAATGCCCTGATTTGCACACATACACACACCAAAAAAAAAAAAAAAAAAAAAAGGAAGACCTGTTTAAGTGAATGAGGGAGTGGGGAAAAAAAAACAGAGAATCAGAGGCTTGTTGAATTAGACAGCTGCACAGCAAAAAAAAAAAAAAAATGAACACTACAGGTATGAAGAGCAATTTATTTTGCTTTCTGTACCTCGCACAGATCTTCAGGTTGGATCCATAGGGTTTTTGTACAAAGATGCAAGGTTCTCTACATGTTCTGAGAAATGCCCTGATTTGCACACATACACACACCAAAAAAAAAAAAGAAAAAAAAAACAAACAAACAAAAAAACAGTTATATTAGATGTTTACTCTAAATTTCCTTTGTGATTGTGAATTGATGTTTTTCCTCTCCAAATGATACCATGATGCACTGGTGAATAATTGAGAGTGTGACCGTCCCAGTCCATGACTAATCACATTGACTGCAGCTCCCCCCATACTATAAAAGAATGAAGGTGGTAGAAGATGAATGGATAAAGAGACTGGTGATGAATGAACAGATAAAGGATAAATACATAAATGATCCACGTGGACATTTATGAGTCCAGTAAGAGCCATGTTCTTCACCAACATCCTCTATCAACGATGAGATTGCAAATCGTTATTATTCCCATTTTTTGTTGTTCTTTACCCTCTGGCTTTTCCCTCTTTCAGTGGTTGCCACAGCAAATCAACATTTTTCATCTCCCCCTGTCCTCTCCATCTCCTATTCTAACTCCACCTACCAACTACCATGTCCTCCCTCACTGCATCCATCAATCTCCTCTTTGTCTCCTACCTGGTAGCTCCATCTCTAGGATTATTCTTCTACCAATGTATCCACCATTAGTCCCATTATTGTTAATTTAAATGATTTGAAAATTGTTCAGCGAAGGCGACAGGGGAGCTTAGGGTTTTCTCGAAGAAGCTTAAAGTAGGTTCCACCCGACTTTAAGAGGATCTTCTGTTCTGATCTGCAAGTTTTGAACTGACCTAAAAGGAGATAACATGTTTTTTATTTGTCATGTTGAACATGCAGTGTCAAGAAACATTGTAGAAGATGTGGTGCAGATGTAGCCGCTGAGATTTTCCCGTTTCATAAGGGTAATTTTGGGACAAGTCTATACCCTCCTTCTTCTGGCTTTATTTACTTTTCCACTAATATTGAGTCTTTTCATTGAAAAAAAAAAAAAAAAATACATTGTACGACCATTATATGATGCCGCCTTTATATAAATCATACATGGATTGTGGTCCATATATGTGTTTTATATGAGAAAATTGAGAAAACAGTTCAGCCTAGTTTAAATATACTGATCCCCAATTCATCCAAAATAAATGGGTTTGGAGAAAAAGCTTTTTCTAACATTAAACAAAAATATAATCAATACGTTTCAGTTATACTTGTGTGATGAAATAACTGTACTATATATTGTATAATTTATTTGAATCCATCCACACATTGTGGCACTTTCTTTACTTGTGTCATCTTCACTTCCTATTTTTGGCAATTCTGTTTAAGGTGATAAAGGCTGACCTTCACTTTGGCCCAGAGGCAATGTCTCTGTCTTTGGTGTCAAACTCTGGGGTTCACCTCCTGGGCAAGTTCAAATCCCAGGTTAGGGCGGTTGACTTCCAGTGGGGGTCACCATCTGCAGGAAGGTACAGTATGGTGCAATGTGATTTGGGTGTCAAAGGTGACTGCTCCCCCACAACCCATTAATGGATAAGCGGATGAAATGGGTGATAAATGCGTTGACTAGGCAAAAGATAAATTGATATAATTTTTTTGCCTCTGATGGGGTTGACCATACCGTATATTGGTAGAAGAATGCCAGAGATGGAGCTACCAGGTAGGAGACAAAGAGGAGATTGATGGATGCACTGAGGGAGGACAAGGAGGTAGTTGGAGGTAGAGTTGAAGAAACAGAGGACAGGGGGAGATGGAGATTGTTGACCCGCTGTAGCAACCCCGGAAATAGGACAAGCCGAAAGGAGAAGGAGACGTTGGGGTTGGCCAAGGTGGGAGGACTTGGATGACTGTGCACCTACACAGACAGACCAACCGGGCCCAAAAGCAGGACTCCGGGTAACAATTCAATACAAGGTGCACAGGAACTTGGACAGAGTCCAGTAAAACAAACATACTGTAAGTACAAGATGAATAGAGTCTGTCTTGGGAAGGGACACCTATGACAGAGGTAGGAAGCAATGCTTGTTCAGTCAGGCAAAAGAAACAAACTGTCAGGGAACGGAAATAGAGGAATTAAACAAGTCGAGAATGTTGGGGGAAACGTAGGATACAGGTGACCATCGGGTTGAGGCACAAAACAACCACGGTGTTCTAGAATCACGCAAGTAAAACATCAACTTTAATCCTGACAAACGGCTCATGAACTTTTCCTTTAATATAATCTGAACATTTCCCAGTAATCTGGCTTCTGTCACCTCTCAGCTCGAACTTGTAGAAAGTTTCCCTGAGCTGACATGGGTTGGTAATGGGCCTCTGGTTTCCTGTGTGTGTTTGTGTGTGCGTGTGTGTGTGAAAGGGATAGAGAGACGGAGAGAGAGAGACAGAGAGAGAGAGAGAGAGAGGAAGAGGAAGACAAACAGACAGAGAGAAAGTGAGCAGCATCAAAGCGTTGCTCTCAGCTGCAGCTGCCAAACTTCCTCGTCCCCTGTTAGCAACCATCCAGCTGTCAGGCTGCTCAGAGAGAAAGAGGAGGGTGGAGGTGGTGGGGGTGGTGGGATCTCTCAGCAGCCATATGGTTCCCAGTTCTGTCTGAGAAACACTCCACGCTCTGTGGGCAAATGGCAAACTCATATATCTAATCAACACTGTGGAAATAAAGAGCTAAGAGCTGGAGAGTTTCCTCAATCCCGACATTAACGGCAGAAAAGATCGCGGGCCTTTCTTCTTTATATTCTCCATTTCTTTCATATCATCATATCAAGCAATTGCCTTATATGTGCGTTATGAAAATAGGCGTGCAGGTCGTACAGTTCTGACTGGACTCTAAGCTTGCAAACCTGTAAATCTGTCAAATCACTGCTCTACTCTGTGTGCTCAAATCTCATAATTTTATTCCCTGTAGTCCCCGTTCCATTTAAAACAAAAGACAGAGTAAATCTATTTTGTAGAAAGCTGAGATCCACTTTTGAGATTATGGATTATTTTTGAAAATGACGTTATTGTTGGGGATTGGCCGATTTCCTGACTGTGTATGTGTGCGTGTGTTTGCGTGGGGGTCCTGATGTATGGATGATAACACTAATTAGCTCATTTTGTTTGGGGCAAAACACTCATTAAAAACCCAGTGGGGCCATTAAAGTTAGCATCCCTCCAAACCATCGCTGCCGCCGTATTCATCTCGCCTGCCATATCTGCTCCTCTTAATGACGTCGGCTTCAGATTTTGCTTCTTAGCCAAGATTTGTGACATTTCGGTCGGTAAACCCACCATTCCTCTACCTCTGCCTTCTCCACCCAAGTCTATATCTTTTGATTTTAATTTATATTTCTGTCTTTGCTTTCTATTTTTTTTTAAGATTTACTTCCTCTGATCTATTACATTGCAGAAGACAAGCTTCATTTACACACTAACTGCTGGGTTAAAAAGAGATTAAAGATGCAGTGTTGGAATTAATTTATTTTCCACAGATTCTACACCATCACGTAAATGATAAAGTTTCTCAAAAAAAAGAAGCATTTGGCATTCCAAATAACGATGAAAGAAAACTTGAGAAAAACTCAAGTAACCCAATGAAAATATCCAGTTAGAGTGATTAGGTTTATTTTTACCTTTACATTTTATTTTGTATAATTTTACTTGAATTACCACTCCCATCCGCTAGGTGGCGGTGCTAGGGCTGTCACTTGAGGAAGTTACTTCTTTATGTTATTATTATGTAATAAATTAATTAATCGTTAGTTACACAGAGCAGTATGATTTCACGAGACCACAGCTTAGCGAGCACATGAACAAATACAATAATATTAAATTCTTAAAAATCGTTAGTGCAATCTGAATTTGGGGATTTATTTTTTTTTTTTTTTGAAGGCGGCCTCCAACTGGTTAATAAAGCTCACTGCGCCTGCTAGTCAATTGTTTCCAACCTGCTAGTCAACTTCCTCCTTTACATCATCATGTACTTAGACGCTGAAGAAAATCATAATGTTCTTTGGGAAACCAGAAATGTATTATCCTATATTTTAGTCTCTGTTACCTTGCTATAACCCTCATGTTATGCTGTCATCACCACTGTTAAAGCCTCCAACCTCACCAACCCCAGCTTTATTTTTCTGCTGCTAAGCCTATTATAAAATCAATAAACAATTGAGTTTTTTTTCTCTACGTCTCCTCCCAGTGCTTTTAAAATCAGTTTTTCTGTTCTTTTTATATCATGGGAGACAGAGTCTAGGCATGAGAGCAGCACTAACAGAATAAATGCTTAAAAAAAAAACACAGAGGCAAGAAACAGTGCATTCTTACGCAAACGATATATTTTTGATGACTGAAAATTCCAAAAATAAAGATAATCTGTAGAATCTGAAATATGTTTTTAAAAGGTTTTGAGGGGAAAAACACATTCTGCATGTTTTCAAGTTTGTTGCTCAGAGTTCCAAACTTACAGATTCTAATGAAAGTAGTTCTCACTCTAGTTCTAAAGGAAATAGCAAATCAAACGATCTACCACCAGCATCTAAGAAGATGCAGCGTGATCCAAGTATGACAGCAGGATCACAGTCATGAAGACCTTCGTCTGCTCATGATGATGCCGTCAAGGAGGAGAAGGATGGATGGTGACACAACTGTGGCCCACGCAGGGTCAAAAACTAGAGTTGGCCAAATGTTTATTCTAATCCCATGTGTGTCTGAAGACAAATGGCAGCCAGAGAGAAGCCAAGGCGTTTGACCACAATAGATGTCCACCATCATGGTTCCAGATATTTGAGAGTACAGAGATCTGAGAGTCATCCAACTGGCTGAAAGCAGGCCAGGGTGGTGGTTGGGTAGAGATGATGGTGTTGGTGGTGTATTAGGTCAGCCAACAGCAGGCGTGTTGAGGCAAGGGTCATCCAAAATGGAAAAAAAAAAGAAGGAGGAAAAAGACCAAGTCTTTCTTCTAGAATCTGTTACAGTCAAAACTGTTGGTCTGATGAGCACAGTGAACAGAAGGGGAGGTGGACCGATGACCAGCCAGAACTTGATGTCCAAGAACAACGGGTGGAAGGAGTTACAAAGTGCAGCTTTTGAAAAAAAAAAAAAATGAAAAAAAATAAATAAATGATGGGATTTAGAAAAGATCACAAAACAAAGCAAAGTGAGCAACATACAGTATGTCTTGAACTACCTAAAACTTTGGGTGAAGTCTGACACATTATAACTACCAGTCTCCGACTTATGTTGGGGTTTGGTTGCTATTGGTGCATAACATGGATTTGCTGTTTACCATAAAAAATAATAGGTAATAAATTTACTATAATCTATATCAGGCAACCCACCCTCCATATCCCATTGGTGAGATGCATTTTGTCTGGAGCTTTTCTGGCTACAAACGGGTGCAATCCAGCCATAAGTCTGGTGAAAGCAGGAAAGCATTTGAGAGTTTGTGTTTGGGAGTGTTTCATTTTTGGACCCGAGCGTCCATGCAGAGAGTATTAAGCAATAAGGGAGTATCCAAAAAGATTTAGTTGTAAGAAACTGGTAGTGATGGGTCGATGAAGCTCTGTGAAGTGTTTCGACACATTGCAAAACTGTGTCGAAACTGTGTCACTTAATACTGACACCTGCTGGACCTTGTAAATCCCTAGAGGCAACCTTGTTGACCGAGTCAACTGACACTCCTATGGCGACCTAGTACAATAATGTATTTTGTCATTTTTTTGAGATTCACATTTATAATACTTTAATATTTTGTATATTCATAAAATCAATGAATAATGTGGACATATATCATAACGTGAAAATGAATATGTTGTGCATAGGAATGCTTGTGGACTGTGGTAAAAGTTTGACAAACAACAAGGATATACATTTATTTTCCGATATGAAAATAAATGTAAATGCTGCGCCATAATTCAATGATGAGATGGAATAAGATCCCAACGGAGATTCTTTGTTGTGGCTGGTCCATCCTATTGACAGATGCGCGCCCTCACAGACACAGTTTAGCGCATTCAAGTCAGTTCGAAACAGTTCCTGTATCGGTCACATGACTTTCCGAAAGGGTTTGGCTCTATGAGCTCAACGTATGTGCCGACGCGTCAGTGTTGCCGGACCCATCACTAGAAACTGAACTTCTTCTTGGAGTTTAAAGACGTGTGATTCCTCAACTGAGGAACTTCATCAGTTTCTGTTTGATGTAAGAGAGAACTCTTGTAGTTCTACTCCTCTAGACCCCACCTTCACCACTGGATAAAGTTGTGAAGAGTTGTCAAAGGGAGTGGTGTATGTGACCTCTCTCACTGCCCGAATGATGAAGGCAAATACGTTTACGCAACCCATCACCAAAGTGATGAGTTGAATACAGTGGGGAGGGGGGGGCGGGGGGGGTGCAGGGAAGGAAAACAATGATATAAATCTAAAGTATAATTTGGACGAGACTGGTAGGCCAGTTTTCCCAGTTCTGCTCTGGACCCAAGTCAGATTCCAAATCACTAGACCACCACTAGATGTGTATAAGAGACAGGTCTTACCTGCATCTTTTCAATCATTTCAAATAAATCTGGGGTCTGGAGAGAGCAGAGGGGTGGGGTTTGGGGTTCTT
>JAFBJS010001275.1:50053-61276 GCA_016785265.1 Paraplagusia blochii
GGTATGCACACCGAAACAGTGTTTCACTATAGGAGCTCAACGTATGTGCCGACGCGTCAGTGTTGCCGGACCCATCACTAGAAACTGAACTTCTTCTTGGAGTTTAAAGACGTGTGATTCCTCAACTGAGGAACTTCATCAGTTTCTGGTTGATGTAAGAGAGAACTCTTGTAGTTCTACTCCTCTAGACCCCACCTTCACCACTGGATGAAGTTGTGAAGAGTTGTATAAGGGAGTGGTGTATGTGACCTCTCTCACTGCCCGAATGATGAGGTCAAATGTTTCTATATAAAGGTTTAAAAAGGACCTGCCTTGCAGCTAACCTGGGATAAGACTGGGAGGTTTGGCTCACATTATAACCTATTACTTAATATTTCCTTGCAGGTCTGTTGATATGGGGGAGGGGGTGTGGGGGGTGGCAGTGGACAGCTTTTAGCACCTAGGGAGTAGCGAGGGTGCCCACAGGAGGTACTAAAATCTGAGTCAGGGGCCAGGTCAGATCAAAAAGAGTATTTGCGTGAACTAAGAGAAATAACGAGTAAAGTATTGAATAAAGACAAAATGCTGTAAACCTTTATAGACTATCTATTGGGGAAATGCTAGCTTTGTAGGGAAAAGGTAGAAGGACATCAATGATATAAATTTAAAGCATAATTTGGACGAGACTGGCAGGCCGGTTTTTCCAGTTCTGCTCTGGACAAGTCAGATTCCAAATCACTAGACCACCACTACCTAGTGATTATGATTTGGGTGGCAGTCATGGAGAGTCCTGTCTCCGTGATCCGGTAAAGCTGGTGAAATGGATGGATGGACATTTTTTTTGTCCTTGGTGTCTTTTTGTTTTTTTTACCAGTTATGGTCTTTATGTTTAGTTTCTTATCTACATTTGCTTCCAGTCTGTTTCAATTAGTTTCCCTTTACTGCCGTCAACCTCATCTGTTCCCACCAGTGTCCCTTCGTCCCATTAGGTCTTATTCATTCCTTCAAGTTCTCATCAGTTACTATGAGTTTTTATCTGGTCCCATCAGTCGCTACCAGTTAACATCAGTCCCCTGAGGTCCTTAACGCTCGACCCTGAATCTCTCCTTTGTCCGTTAACATGACTGCACTTTCATAAATCCACTCTGCTACTGCCTTTAACTGCATGTTTTTCCACCTCCCTCTGATTTCCACTGAGACCAACGCTGACCTCATTTGTGAGGACAATAACCTCCTTAACTTTGGGGATTAAGACATGAAACCTTCATAGATTAATTAGTTTCAAAGCAGGATTCATTTTGGTTATGGAAAGAGGACGACACAGGCTGTAAGGTTTAAATTGCCTTTTTTTTTCTACAGATATGAAATTTTCAGGAACGCTTTTAAGAACAAGTCCAAAACCCTGACAATGGAAACACCTTTAGGGAAAAAAAGAGGAGGAGAACGATAAAAGATCTCATAATATTCAAAGTATCAAGACAATTGGTTCATAACCAGCTCCTTTTAAATTTGCTTTTATTCTGTTCCGTTCAAAAGTTGTATTTTCTTTCTGTCACTGGAACAACATCCCTGTGGTGAACTGTCTCTAAGCTGCACTTGGCTGAAGTGAGCGTACGTATGGAAACGCAGTGAAAATTATAGATTCCTCTAAGACGCAAAGGCTGATTTTTGTTTTCTTCTATCAATGTTTGCCTGCACGGCTTATCTGTTTGGCACCTGTGTTGGACTTGCTTTAATCTGCTTATGCTCTTCTCAGAGCTCTTCTTAGAATTGCCAAGGTTTGATGCCGTGTCTGTCACCAAACACATCTTGACCTCTACCTTTTAATTTTGTCTTTCTAAATGTAAACATTAAAGAAAAAAAATAAAAATAAATAAAAAATCTGCAATTTGGAAAGGAAACACAATGTCCCTGCCTCACTTTAAGGGATCATTGGTGTGGCCTGGTCTCTCTGTGTAAAGGCATTTTTTTTGTCCATAGTATCCATTGCACTGACACCGATGGTCAATTGTCTAGGTGTTTAGACGTACCATATATTCACAGATGAAGCACACAATTTTATGTTGTTGTGTAGTACAGTACATTAGTCTATAAAAATAAATTTACTGAGGATCTGAAGTTGAGATCATTACAGTAAATGTATTTGCTGATGAACCTGCTTCATCAGCACAAATTAACAGCACATATTAACACAGCGGGCGATCAACACTGGTCTCCACGAACGAGAACACAACGTTGGATGAAAGTGCAACTAAAGGAAATGCTCCATTGCCATAATCACATTTATCCAGAGTAGTGTTTACCGCTGAGTGCAACCAACGTGACCATTTTCAACATCGTTGACCTGCAGTGAAATCCCTCTATGGATTTATGAATCCCTCCACGTGCCACAAATGGCCCACAGGCCACAAGTTTGAGACCCCTGGTCGAGGGGTTACGTAGCTCATGGCCAGTAGCTGAAGAGATCTGGTCAAGCAAAAACGTATCACTCTGACATATAGATTCACAGATTACAGAATGGCTGTAGAGAAGGCTCATGAATTAAAGTAAAGAGAAAATGACTCAAATGTGTATTTTTCATAAAGATAAACTGAAGCAAAAAAAAAAAATACAGAGAACCTCTCTGTGTCCTACTGTATGTGATCCCTGTCCACGAGAATTTTTATCCCTTGTTTTTCTGTCTCAGCTACAATGTTTGACTGCAAAGCTCAGCTCATTGGCCAGTTTACAGCAGTTGGACTATCTTTAATCTGCATTTGGCTGAGCTGAGAATTAGTACTGGAATAAAAAAAGAAGCAAAAGTTTGGAATGACATCCAGGTTTCCGAAGTCTTCCAAGAATCCTAACCGTGGGTTTTCCATATTTGCTCCATGCTTCCTGCTGAGCTATAAGTCTGTGGTGCTGCTGCAGGACTATCTTCAATCTGCACTCGGCTGGAGCGAGAATCGGTCCCCTAGTTCCTCGAAGATCTGTTCTTAAGCTTGTCACGCTTAATGTTGGGAGCAGCATTGTTGACAATCGCCGCGGGAATCACATTATCCCAGTCGTCCGGGTAACAAAAGCAAGTGTTTGTTTTCCAAGATGTGGTGCAATTGCAATTTAGATGCTTTACACTTATTCCCTCTGCGTGCATGTGTGTGTGTGTAAGAGAGAGAGAGAGCAAGGAAGTGTGTATTTGGGTGCGCACTTGTTTAAAGAGCATATGCTACTTGAACGTATCTTTAGCTCCTAAAAAGAGGCTGTTAGTGAGATGTTGCTGTTGACAGAAAAACAAAGGTGTTTGTTTGAGCAAAGACGCGGCACAAGACGTGTTAATGCCTGTTTCATCTCACCTCCTGTTTGTTGTAAATAAATGCGACTCTCTGTCTTATTAGCGTAACACCTTCACAAAGCGACAGTCACAGGTACTGATTCAGTACCGACCAGGTGTTGAACGCGTTCTTCGTTAAATGATTTTACAATCCCTGATGGTCTGAGGGCATCGGAGTTCAAGTGGCCCAGACACACACAGTATTTTATGAAGATGTCACTGTATAAAAGACGGAGAAGGTGAAAAAAAAAAAAAAAAAAACATCCTACATTAAAAGTTGAAAAAAAAAAAAAAAAAAAAACATCCTACATTAAAACAAAGCCAAAATGTAAATAGCAAATCAATTTCTCAAGGGAAAGGTTAAACATATGCATTGAAAGTTTAAAGTTGAAAGTAAAGGCATAGTAAATGTCCAGATATTAAAATCTGGATTTATTTTTAAGGTTTAGGGGGGGAGATATTTAAGAATATCTCTTAAATAAAACAAATATCAATAAATATATTTGGCAGCATAAAATGTTTTCATTCATTTTCTATTTTTTTCTTTTTTTTTCTCTGTTTTTTTATGGAACGTGAGCGATTTAGAACACGAGTGCTTTTCATCAGTGCATAAAACCATACCTTTTATACAGGGTATCATCCTTTAACCTTCCTCCACCTGTGAGGAAAAGATTTTTCACTCATGAGATCATAGCATTATCCTGACTTTGCACAACAAGAATCTCCCCTTCCTCCCCAGTGGTTTCACGTCCACCTCCTGATTCTCCTCTTTTCTGCCTCACCATCTTCCTTTCTACCAAAAAACCTGCATCTGAATCCAGGCTCAAAAAAACTAAGCTTTCACGCTCTTATGGAGGGATGGAGGTAAATACCAGGTCTCTGCTGGCAGGTGGAGGAGTTCTGGGCTCCAGGACATGTGACTCTAAGGGACAGGATCAGGAATTTTTCCTCTGGGAAACTGTCATGATGATAATGTTTGAATCTGCTGTCATGGTAAATCTTCTGCTTCTCAGCAGCATGTCTTGTTTTTCACGTGTTCCACCGACTCTGCTGCTGCTGCTGCCGCCGCTTCTGGACAAGCAAACAGGATTTTGCCCTTTCTGTCGTCCAAGGCATTTCCCTTGCTTTCGTTTGAGGCTGAAATAAGAGGATAAGTGACTGGAAGTTTGTGGAGAAAAAAAGAGGAAACTTTGTGGAGGACGTTTCTGGATCTTATTCACGAAGCACAAGCTGCTCACAGTGTGAAGATGGCACACAGTCAATGCAGACTATTTCTATCAACAATGTTTTTTTTTTTTTTTTGTTTTTTTTTAACGGCACGAATCAGCAAGGAAAAATAGTGAAAGAGTTTCTGTTTCCCTTCGCTTCATGGTCTGCAAGAATGTAACTGTAAATATTGCCCAAAGATATGTAGCCTTAGCATCGTTGTTAGGACCAACTTTGAACTCGGCTCAGGTTTATGTTGTTTTTTTTTTTTATGAAAAAGAAAAAAAAGGACATTTGTTCGAAAAATGAAGATACCCATATCCATTCTTAGTGAGTGAGTGAGTAATTGAGTGAGTGTTGTTCTGAATGGACAAAGTCGTAGTGACAAAAAATATCCTCTTCGTCTTTTTCTTTATCTTCCTTAGCCTAATTTCTTACCCTATTGTTATAATTTGCTAAAATGGCAAAAAAAAAAAATAAACATTAAAAATTGATAGCGTTTAGCCCTAAAATCTGCTCACCTTTGTTAAACTTTATTCTTTTAACCTGTTGAGTCTGAAGGATCTATTGTCTTGAAACACTGGCAGATAATATTTTCATGAAAATAGTGAACAGTAATGACTGTTTTTTTCTTTTTTTTTTGTTAAATAAGTAAAACGGGTAGAAGAATGCAAGAGATGGAGCTAATAGGTAGGAGATGAAGAGGAAGGCCAAAGAGGAGATTTATGGATGCAGTGAGGGAGGACATGGAGGTGGCTAGAGTAAGAGTAGAAGATATAGAGGACAAGGAGAGATGAAAATTGTTGACTCGCTGTGGCAACCAATGCTTAAAGGGACAAGTCGAAAGGAAAAGAAGAGGAAGACGAGTAAAACTGAAGTACTTCCAGACCCCGGACACAAATGAGCTTGAAACATGCATTGGTCCGCTGGCCAGAGCTTGGGAACCCCTGATTTACAACACCTAAGGATGGTTCTTCTTCCTTTGCCGCATTCTCTTTTTCTCCTTCTCAGTGAACTTTTCTAACTAATTATTCTTCAACTCACAGTTTCAGATATGGTTTCAGGGCTTAAGTTTTTTTTTTTTTCAGTTGTGATGTAAATTCTAACCTTCCTTAGAATTTAACTGGGAAACCAAAAGTCAGGTGATACGAGTCTCAGGTGAAGACTGACTGATCCTGTCGTCTACAGAAAAGGGCAGAAGGTAAATACTTCAAATGTTAGCATCCGCACTTTCTTCGATTTGTCCTTTAGGAAGGAGATAATGTGTTTGTGATTTGCCGATGCCCTCTCTGAAAAGTCCTTACCTTTAACAAAAAAAAAAAAAACTCTCTTCCTCTCTCTTTCTTCTTCTCTGTTGCCTTGTATTTAAATTCTTTCTCAGCCTTCGGAGCTGAATCTAAAATAAATCAGAACTAGAAACAGCTCCTCACACACTTGTTGCTCAGACTTTATCTGGACATTATTCTCCGACGCTCCTTTCATTGCAGGAGATAAATGAAGGACGTGAAGTCAGTGGAGCACCTGTCCTCCCCGCTCCTCCCTCCTTCTTCTCTTTCTCTACCTAACGATAAGGGATTTCATTAACGTGAAAACGCTGCTGCTCAAAAGAACATAATTGCTTCAGCGTTGTTGTCCTCTCTTCTGCCGACGCCCTCATTTCCTCTACAACTGATATTCCTGACTCTACACATGGATCTGGAATATCTGAGGTGGAGAGAAAGGGGAGAGGATGAGGCCTCATATTTCTGACATAGAAAGTGATCAGTAAATCTGAGAAGGTGGGTGAGAAACCGGAGGAGAAAGGGAGACACGGAAAAAACACAAGAAGGAACGAGAGTACACAACTATTTAGGTGTTAGTTTTCTAACTCCATGTGGTCTATGCGTAAATTGGAGGTGAAGGGGAGAAATCGGAAAAGCTGAAACAATGAAAGGGGAGGGATTTTTATTTATTTTTTGTTAATATTATAAAAAACTTTTAACAAACAATTCTTTAATACATAAATAATAGAATCAACAAACTTCAGTCAATAAAATGAAAATGTCACCTCATGCTCTCTGTAAAAAAATTGCCAGAAGTCTGATTCTGTCTTCATAAACCCAAATCAAGTCCATAGATGGGTTTGGTGTCCTGCGTCTTCACCTTTGCTGTGGCAGTGTCTTCCTTCGTCACTTTTCCCCCATGGATACGTGTATGTTAAAGATACCTAATTTTTGGACTTTGTCATTTACACAGTGATGAACCTAAAAGTCACACTGAATAATAGACAGTTTCAAATGTCAAAAATTACAAAGTGAGGGGATAAAGGTGTTAGGGCTAGACAGAGAAGGAGCATGAGAGGGAGAAACAGAGAGAGACGGAGTGGAATCCTACCGGGTTCTAAATAATAATAATAATAATAAATGTATTATATATACTTGAAATATCCTTAAAAGAAGAGCAACCAGGGAGGTTTGGTGTTTGTAACAATACTGGACATAGTAGGTTTCCTGACTATGGACTATGTCCTGTTGCTCTCAAAGTAAGAAAAAAAAATGATTAAATGACTTTGATGACAGATTCATTCATCCTCTTCTGCATTACTGGGTCTCAGGCGGAGAAGTCTCCACCACTGCCACCCAAATCACACTGCTCCATACTGTGAGCCTTCCTGTAGGTGGTGAGCCCACTGAAAGTTATGTGGGTCGGTATGGTGTTATGATCAGAGTTCCTTAGTGGCAACCTCGCAGCTAGTGGATTAGAACCTGAAACCTTGAGATCCCAAGTCAGCTTCTTTAACCATTAGGCCATGACTGCCAGCACCTCAGCAGTAACTTGGTGGTAGGGGGATTCGAACTCGGGGGGCTTGCGGACCCAAGTCTGCTCCCTAAACCACTACGCCATCAACTGCCCCAGTTGGTGTTTGTGTTTATGATTGATGTACATTAGCATAACATTAACATTTATGATATTAACATTAAAAAGAAAAAAAAATGGGGGACATGTTTTTCTTGAAACTTTGTATAGGAACTGTTTTGGTTTCCAGCGGGAAACCCACTTTGCAGTGTCTGCAGTTCCTCGTTATGAATTTAAAAAAAAAATGTAATTTCAACCTAAAAAACAGAAACAGAAAAAACATAAATAATTTATTTAAAATAAATTAAGACAAACTTTGGAATTTGATCAAATTTAGCCACTCTATATAATATAAAGTCATTGGTTGGTGGCGGAAGTAAAGATTAATAAGCAAGAAGTGCTTCCTGTTAATGTCAGATGACAAAAATGTTGGCAAAGTTGGCAAAGTGATGGAGTGTTCTGAACTTTCCCAAATTAAAAAAAAAAAAAGCTTGAGTAAAGATCATGGAAGACACACCTGTCTTTTTCTGACACCACTATAATTAACAACCAAAAAGTCAGGAATCTGTGAGTCTGTTACAGCCAACCTCACCAGAGCAGTGAGTGACCACAGACATCCACGGATTCTCCGTCCATCTCCGTCTTCATCAGCCGTAGAAGAATGTCTGGTGCTGGTTTGGAAATGCACGTACAGGATTTACTATCTATACCTAAGCAGACCTGACTAGCTGATCCAGAGCCAGCTGTGTGTGATTGTGTTCATTAATCTGTCTTTGTGAGCTCAGAGCAGCAGCAGCAGCAGATGTCTGGCCTCTGCAGGCTGCAGCATCACACACCAAAACAATGAAACCTTAAGCTTTTTATAATTACAAAGGTCTTGTGTGAAAAAACAGCAGAGGCTACATTCATAAATCCACTTCTCAGTTATTTTTTAACCTGTGCGGCGGCACTAATGCCTGACCTTTAAAGAGAATAAAAGAGGACTCATCTTCCAGCTTCATTTCAGTTGGAAGCCTGTTCACATGTGTGACACCTACTGGATTTAAGCCGATTTGTCCCTGAGCACAAACCACAATCTGTGAAGAATGAGACGTGTGGAAGGAGATGCTGAAGAACATAAGGTGTGAAGACAAAGACAAAGTTAGAAAAGCTGACCCAAAGTTGACCAACAACTAACTCCACTAAATCAGTGATCCACATTAATATGACACGGTCCAGTGCCTTTATCAGACAGACATCACACTGTTATTGAAGGATCAACACATCCTGAATGACATAATCTGATGAAACATTATAATGAATAGGCGTGTTACTAGAATACTTTGGTAGGAGCTAAATAAAACATACTTTTCTGTCCTGCTGCGTGGCGGTATTAAATGGCCAGAGAACCCTTCCTAATCCACAGACCAAGGGTTGGGCACCACTGCCCTCGATCATGTAAAAAAAACACTTTGATAATTAAAGTCTGCACTAAAAAATGGCCAATTTGTTGGTTACAAAATATACAAACCTTTTTAATTTGCTTCAAATATTATACCTGCAAAAGAAAGAAAAGAAATGAAAAAAAACATTCTCTGAAAATGTCTCTCCTACGCCGACTGGATTTATGAATCCACAAACGAATTTCTTTTAATCCATACCGGCGCTGATGTCTGACCTTTAAGGTGAAAAATTGGATTATTGATAATTGAATGAGGTTCATTAGAAGTTGAATCATGTTTAGAGATGTGACACCCACAATTTTGCAGGGTAATTGCCCTGGAAATGCTAGAGAGATGGAGATGATGAAGAAGGAGGTGGAGGCGAAGGATGGATGGACATAGGTAAATAAAATGAAAAATAAACAAAGGGAGAGCATCGAGATGAGCGCTGCAAGCCTCCAGCTTAGCACTGGCATTTCCACTGAAAATGTCTAACACCATTAGAAGAGATCCATCAGTTGCGACATGGCATTAATTCTAAGTACGAAATGAAAAGGGACGAGGAAGAAAGGGAGAAAGAAGAGGAGCCGAGGGAAAGGAGGGCGATATAATTCAACTAAAGTCAGTTTCCCAGTGTTATTAATGCTGCTTTTCTATGGTAGTCACACTTACTGATAATAAAAGCTATAACACAAGTAAAATAAATTAGTAATGAGCTTCTTGAAAGTCTTCAAAACAACAAGTGGAAAATGAAAATAAATATAAATAAAATATGAAAAATATAATTTTCATAAATATAAATGAAATACAAACAAAAACCTGAAAGGTAATACCAGTTATCATGATTAACATTACTGAGACCTAATGTAATACAGAACTCATCTTTTATTGATGTCCGTGACGTGGAGGATTGTGTGTTGTCTTTTCGGTTTCTTTATTACTTCGTCCAAAGTCGCTGGGACTTTGGAGTTGAACTGGATGAAGAGATCAGACGTATTTCAGTTTTGTCCTGAGAATGAGTGGAAGTCCGCAGGTGCACATCAATCACAAATACAGTAATCGTATAGTTTACCTGCCTGGTGCAACATGACTACTCCAAAAAGACTTTTTTTTTTTTTTTAATTGTGTTGTTTTCGTGATTATGAGCGAAAGAGAACAATTTAAAATGATAGCCTGAGGAAAAAAAAAAAAAAAAAAAAAAAAGAAGTTATATGCAATCTAAATATGCTTTTAAAATGTAGTCAGAACCATTTTTTAAAGAAATTCTATAAATTTTAAAACCCCAAGAAATGATGGATTGCAGTTTTGCCAGTTTGTTTGCTTGTCTTTGAATTTCAAGTTTTCTATTTGCGATAACCTTTATATGATCATTAAAAAAAAAAAAACATGTATATTGTGGCAAAATTATATCATTAAAAACAACTCACAAACCATGACTGTAGAACGGAAACATTAAAGGCTTTGTTAAGAGTTAGGTGAATTTATCGTAAAGTGAGAAGTTACAATAACGTGAAGGTCAAGAAGCTTAAGATGTAATAAGATGATGAGGGGAAGCAGCTCGAGAGTGGCTTTTATTGAGCCTAAAAATAATAAAATAATGTAGGAGTAGACTTTCTTCTTGAAATCTTTTGTCAAGATCTTGTTTGGGATTGAAAGATATATGAGTTACATTTCTGGAAAAATCTAAGCTCTTGCGCTCTCATTAATTTCGTTTCATTTTTTTTTTTTTGACTTTGTTCAAACTGTAGTGATTAAACACAGGCAGAAAAGATTAACATTCAGTCAAAATAAAAATGGCCACTTATTTATTGTTACTTTGGAGGCAAACGTGGACCGAGAAGGACAGGGAAAAAAAAAAAAAAAAAAAAAAAAAAAACTGGAGACCAGCAGACCCCAAAATGAAGCCTGGAACATCATGTAGGGATCTACCTACGGACCTTTTTCTAACGCTTCACCGACAGCTTGAGGATTAATAACCACAAAGGCCAATAAAGATAAAAAAAACACATGAATTTCTCAGTAATGGAAGCTTCTGTGTCTCTGACTCAGCCGCCCAGGGTTTTTTGGCTCCTTCAGCCCCAGTGTCACCTCTGACACGCAGCTGTTATTTTCTGCACTAACTGTTGACTGACGGAATACATAACACACTGAATCAAACTGTTTACTACAGTTACCAAACATCCCACGTGTCACTTGATACAATCTTAATTGGTTCTTAAACAGCACTGCGGTCTGTTTCTGCTGTGGACACGATGGGAAAAACTAATCCTACTGTTAAACTGTGGCCTTGGCAGAGATGAGTTTCCTGTTGTAAATTATTCTGTGAGTTTGTCACCAAGAAAGGTTTGAAATGAATGATGAATATACTCTGCCATTACTAACCAAGAAGTTAATACTCACCATGTGGTGGAGAATTGTGTATTATGAACAGACAGAAGTGTTAGATGACATTCATGTGCAGGGTCACTGTAG
>JAFBJS010001275.1:61882-101428 GCA_016785265.1 Paraplagusia blochii
AAAAAAGAAATCATGTATATTGCGGCAAAATTATATCCTTTAAAACAACTCACAAGCCATGACTTTAGAACGGAAACATTAAAGGCTTTGTTAAGAGTTAGGTGAATTTATCGTAAAGTGAGAAGTTACAATAACGTGAAGGTCAAGAAGCTTAAGATGTAATAAGATGATGAGGGGAAGCAGCTCAAGAGTGGCTTTCATTGAGCCTAAAAATCTTTTTGAAATCTTTTGTCAAGATCTTGTTTGGGATTGAAATATATATGAGTTACAATTCTGGAAAAATCTAAGCTCTTGCGCTCTCATTAATTTAGTTTCATTTTTTTTTTGACTTTGTTCAAACTGTAGTGATTAAACACAGACAGAAAAGATTAACATTCAGTCAAAATAAAAATGGCCACTTATTTATTGTTACTTTGGAGGCAAACGTGGACCGAGAAGGACAGGGAAAAAAAAAAAAAAAGAAAGTAAAATCACATCTGCTGCTGCTGCTGCTGACTGTGATTTGAGGCCTGAAGTTATAAATGTTATTAGATTATAATAATACAAATGCTTTATGACAGACAGGCTGACACCTCTGTTTTGAATCACAACATTTTAGCATAGAGAAAATGAAGATTGATCCTAAATGTTATGACTGTGGAGGAGATACTGATGATGGCGATGATGGAGATCATTATAGTGACATGTTATATTTTCATGTTTACTACTCTGACATATTTCGGTTGCTGGAAAATAGCATTTTTCTGTATATAAATATAACAGGATAAAAATAGTCCTGAGTTTATTGCATCTCACCAACTTTTTTTTTTTTTTTTTTTTTTTTGTAAGTCCTACACTGGTGTGTTTTCAGTGGCAGCAGTAATTAATTCTCGGCCTGTGTGTGTGACTGCTGCTGGTCAGTATTTTTAGGGACTGTGAGTGTGTGTGCGTGTGTGTGTGTGTGTGTGTTTCAGAACAGCAGGTGTGGAGTCAGTTTTAGTGTAAAATCCACTCAGGGACAGGGACAAGCTTCACCTCGCTACTTCCTCTGGGAACAGAAACATGCAGATAAATAAATAAAAGCCTTCCTTGTTAGCTGCTTTTATTAGTATCGTCGAGTCGCTACGACACCAATGTAGGCTCTGGGCGACTGCACTTCCTTCCTGTCTCTCCTGTAAAAAAAAAAAAAAGAAAAGAAACGGAAAGGCGATCTGACTGGAAACAGATCTGGGGCAGCGGGGGGAGCCGGCAGGCCCCGGATCGTCGGGTTTAATGACCCATTTCCTCAGATGCCTCGCGCCACGAGCGGTTAAATGACAGTCAAGGTGCCCAGAGGTTCCCTGTCAAGGGAGCAGAGGAGGTGGAGGAGAGTGTTGGAGGGAGGAAACACTGCGATGAGAAAACACAGGAGCCGAACAGACAGAGTGAGTAATAGAGAGTGGCGTTCCCCGGCTTCTAGGCAGCAAATCAAAGACTATTTTTCTCAGCAGGAAGTTCAACCAGCAGCCACTAACTCAGTCACATTCACATGATCACAGTGTTCATGGAGGTTTCTGTCTCATCCACGGACGAACTCTAGGGCAGAGCTCTCCAGGAATTACGTAAAAAAAAAAAAAAAAGAATTAATTAAAGAACTGAACCCCCTATGGACTCGAACAACACTAATGTCTCCAATGGTCCACTAGAAGTGTGTGGCGATGTGATTGTCCTTTGGAAAATGTTCCCAGGATGAAGGGCCTGGCTCTGTTTTATGTCTTTTTTTTGGTGATACCATATATTTTGGACTATAGGTCGCACCAGAGAAGTTACACAGGCCTAAGGATTCATTAAAGTTTGACACTACTATAGTAGCACATATTGGCAGAGTAGTCTAGAGTTACCTCTAGGATGCCATCTAGGGGATGTCAGTGTGAAGTCAAAGACCACCAATAGCCAACAGATGAAAAGTGGGATGACTAGAAATGTAAAATGCAATATATTGTTTTCTATTTTTTTTTTTTTTTTTGTATGTAGTGTCAATACTGGGCAACGAAATGTGGATTTTTACGAATTTGAAAAACTGAAGTTAAAAATCCAACTCATTTGAACATAGTGATGGGGGCAGCAGTGGGTTAGCAAACGTTGTATGCCTGTACCCATGTATATTTAAGTATAAAATATTGTAGGATGGAGCACAGCACAGACTAAAGTTCACTATCTCATAAATCTTACTGTAAGTATTACAATCGCTACAGATGGTCTTTGGGGATGTGATTAATTTCAAACCTTCTGCTTGCAGCTAAATTCATTTTTTGTGGACATAAAATGCAAGCGTTTCTCCGCAGTCCCCTAAAAATCCCAAACAAACCGAATGAAAAGAAGGATAGAAAGTTGGGAGGCAGATAACAACACAGCATGTGACCTCCTTCTCTCCATCTCCTCTAACATTGGGCAACGGCGTTTTGGGTCGTAATGATGCGTCTGTTTGACCTTCTCCTTGCATTTCCAGACCTCGAGGACAGACTTAAAACGGTCATCAAGCTTCCGTGGCTAAAAACTCCTGCATGTGTTGGCTCTATCAAACGTTTGATCAATTATTAAAATCCTCAATCCTCAGCCTTGATGATGCTGCTTGGATATGGAAAAGCAGGCAATTATGTTCTGCTTTTTTTTTTTGCGTCCTACGTCTCCTTTTCTTCTATAAATACAGGAGATAGCTACTCCCAGCACAGCACAACTTCCCACTGCAGATATCCAGATCCAGATTAATTTGTAATTAGTCTTGAGTTGTTGAGCCTTTTTCAAAGATAAAGGATTTTCAGCTTCCATTCTGCTCGGCCACGATGCCGATGATCACTTAAGAGGAACAAGCACTCCGGCGTAAGACAAAGACAAGCTTAGACTTGGACTTATTTGTTTGCTGACAAATGCCAGACACATATGTTTGTAAGGCTTGGGTGATGCTGAAACAGCAAATAAATGAGTTGCTCTATAATAAACATTTTTTTGTCTCTTTCACTCGCTTGTTTGTTGCAGAGGGAGAGGAGGGCCTCCTTATTTTAGCAGCATTCAAACCTAGAAAGACAAGTCGATAATTTGTTTTAAATTTTGCTAAAATAACATCTTCCAGATTCTTTGTCTCGTCCATATGTCTTTTTTTCTGTTATATAGATCCATGTATTTCACAACTGAATCTCTGGTAAATTTGATTACAAATACTGTATGTTCTAGAATATTCAAGTTCATTGGTTGGACAAGGTCTTCCCATTGACGTGCTATTGTCCTCTGTTCTGTTCAGAAGCAACAGCTGTCTGGTTTTTACAACTCACCCTGGGTGAAAATTAGAAATGTGATCAAGGTACATTGGTACTGGTACTGTTTAAGTAAAGTGGACTTGACTTTGCAAGGCTTCAGGTTCAAATCCACCAGCTGCCAGGTTGCCACTGAGATGCTCTGAGCATAGTTCTATCTAAACTTTTCAGTGGAGTCACCACTCAGAGGAAGACTCAGAGTTTGGAGCAGTGTGATTTGGGTGGCAGTGGTGGAGACTGCTGCCCCTGAGACCTAGTCATGGATAAGCAGATAAAGCAGATGAACATAGAAAGAGGAATCTATGAATGAATGAATGTATTCATTCATAATATATAACATATTACTTCCTTAAAACTGAGATTTCAATGTTTTTGCATTTAGAATTTTATCCTTGTTCCGGTAAGTGGTATTAATACATCGTCAAAGAGTCAAAGTAACAAGCAACAAAGTAAGAAAGTGGAACCTCAAGTCCAAATAAAGTCACCTGTTAATTTCCAAGTCAATTTACAAGTCATTAAATGACTTGAGTCCCACTTGTCTTACATTCTCATGTAATGGGACCAGTTTCCAGAATTGGGATGGTTTGATCTGATAATCATGACTAGGAGTATAGGGTTGTAATTTTTTTGGATGAATTATGATAAAAAAAAAACACCCCACCACCGCAGCAACAGCAGAATGAAGATATTGTTTTTGGTTAAGCTGGAACATCAGGATGTAATATTGGTATTGGTACTTTAGACCTCCTCTGACCCCACCCCATATTAGGGAGCATACGTATGATGTATTTCATATAGATCAGCTTGTAAATCCTGTCTTAGCAGAAACAAGCAGAGTAAAAAAATCCAAGAAACTTGATTGGATTCTGAGCCAGTTTTCAATCCCAACCCACATAGGAAGCAGCCGTAGACCAGCAGTCCTTACGTCCGTGTTAACTTAAATTAAATGACATTCCCCAAGGACTTTGATAAAGAAGAATAGCGCTTTACAGCTGTCTCTTATACACTTTACAGACTTCAGCTCTGATCAAATATCATCTTAACTCATGCATATTTTCTTAGAAAAACAGAAGACAAGAAAACAAAAAAAAAAAAAGCAAAACAATCATCTACAGGGAGCAGCCCGGCCTGGCAGGAGTTTAATGACTTATTTTTTTAATTATCCAGGATAATTCTTTTCTTTTTTTTTGGGAGACTTTCACCCAGCAGTTTTTCCTTAAGACCTTGCCATTAATTTGCCCCCAAATACCACACGGCGTAACCCTCCACCCATATCACATGATGAATTTGTTGGCAGCATAGGAGTGTGTGTGGTATAAGCATAGTACAAAAAAAAAAAAAAATACTTGTGTGGTCGATGTAATTATTTAAGGGGACAGAGGGTACAGAGGGGTGGGGGCGGCTGCAAGAGTTGCTAAGAGTAGGGGGCGCTCTGATCTATTAATAGATGAGTCATCAGTGCCTCGGTGCTCTGAAATGGCAAATTGTTAGATCCCCAATGGTGATTATTACTTTGTGTCAATGACCTTCATAACAAATTAAAATGATGCGACTGGGACAAAGCATGCTCTTTAATGGGCCTGTGTGTGTGTGTGTGTGTGTGTGTGTGCACGTCATTTATATTGAAAATCATATCTGCCATTGTTACACTTTTTTTTTTTTTTTTTTTTCAGGACCAGTGGTTCTAATGGTGATAATTCTGCTTTTAATGAGTCACTCCTGCTGTTCTGGTTAAAGATGGAGATAGGATTAATGCATTGACTACTGGGTTTGTAAGGTTGAATTCAGATTTAGAAATGTTCCAGCGGGTTTGGTTCTTTTAGGGTGACACAAACGCAGAGACAAAAGTGAGTCCTGGACTATTCTGTAGCGACGGGTTAATGCTGATACATGAAGTTGTTATGGCGGTAACTGGTTGTGGTCCAGAATATTTTGGGGTTTTTTCCTTAAATGAAAACCAGCTTCTTTGTCACGGCCGTTTATGTCTGAGGTGTGCTCCGTATATTATGTACATTGTCTGCTACCTCGTTTCGTCCGCATTCAGACCAAGGATGTTTGCAGTCCTGGTATAAATCTTTTTGCTTCATTTTACACAGACACCATGGGATGTTCATAGAAAATAGAGAGCAGGAAAAAAAAATAAAAAAATAATAACAGGAAAAGGCGTCCTTGGTGCTGGGATTTACAACCAGACCTGAAGCTCACATGCACGCACTCCTGTGAACGTGCGGACGCTGGACATGCAGCACATTTACCTCCTCCTGCTCTGCCTTTTCCTCCTTATTCACAATGGCCTTGTTAAAACTCTTCATTGCCCCTCCTGGTTAATAAACTGTACATTTTTAAGTGCACATTTATGCTTCAGAGCTATCGATCACGGAGCACAAACACCCTGCACATACAGGAGCAGCAGATAATTACTGCACCTTAATATGCAGCCTTTAATGAAGCCTAATTGATCCTCCTCATTGATGGAGAATAACACAGCTAACGGCTGCTGAGGTAGTTACAACGTGCATGAATATTGATGATGATGATGACAATGAAGGCACTTGTGGAGCAGAGACTGACCAGTGCCACGGAGAGCACAGGGTTGCGGCGTTAGTAATAGCTGAGGTTCATGATTGGACCATTGTACTTACTGTTGATTTGACTGCACAACAATGAATAGGAAATCAATCAGGGAAAGGTAGGACTGTATTCAGCACTACTGCTACAGCAGCAGCAGTGAGACTCTGGTCTCCCCCATAAGTCTGGGTTTTTACTTAGTTATTAATTATTGCCTAAAATCCCAGGTTATAAATCAACTTTTTAACTTGCATGGAACGTTCCCAATTTTTTTCTACGTTCCTGGCATATTATTTTAACAAGGATTCCCTTCATTCTTAACTTTTCCACTATTGGATCATTTAATTTATTGTCACTCCAACTTTTTTCCTTCCATCTCCTCTCCCCTCCATTTGCAGTGGAGTTATATTCACTGTCTCCTATCCCCTCTCCTATTTCTTCTTCTTTTGTATCACCTTGTCTCCTCCCCTCTCATCTCACATCCTAACCTTTCTTTATCTCCCCTTTCGTTTTCCTCTTTTCTCTTCTCTTGTCGACCCTCCTCTCCTCTACACACTGATTCTTCCCTCTTCCCTTCTTGTCTCCTCCTCTTGTTTCCTCTAGTCTCCTCTCCTCTTCTCATCTCTCCTCCCTTCTCCTCTCATTTCATCCTCTTTCCTCACCTCTACTCTCACCTCCTCTCATCTTTTCCTCTCTTATCCTCTTCTTTTCCCTGTTTTCCTTACCATTTATTTCACCTCTTCCCTCTCCTCTCTGCTCCTTTTCTGTCCTCCTTTTCCATTCTTATCCTCTTCTCCTTCCTCATTTTTTTCTTTTCTCCTCTTATTTCACCTGTCCTTCTCCTTTTTCATGTCATTTCTTTGCCCCGTCTCTTTATTCATCAGAATTATGACGAGTATATATATCACAGATGACCACACATGCACACTACACCTTAAAACGAAAAATGCACACGTTGAATAACACTCCTCTCTCTCTCACACACACACACACACACACATACCTCGAAAACACAACAATGCATACACACCTCCATTTGTATTTGCCTATGTTGGTGATGACCCACAGACACAAACACACTCCGATAAAAACAGTCAAGATGTTGAGTTGGCGATCCACCGTTCACTCTGTATCGGTGTGTGTTTGGTTCACAGTGTTCCTTAATTCCTAAAACAGTGACTGTGGAGGGGGTAGGCTGAGGGTGAGGAGCACAAACAAAGGTGGGTCAGTGCCAGAATTGTTCCTGTTCCTCCTCTGCACACCAGACAACACACACACACACACACGCGCGCGCGCGCACACACACAGTGAGAGAGGTAGATAGAGAGAGAAGAGGAGGGGTGTCATGAAAAAAAAGACAAAAGTGAGGGGAGATGTTAACAGTAATGCAGGAAAAGAAAAAGACGGAACAAAATTTAAAAATATAAAGATTGACCGGTTAAAAGAAAAATAAAAAAATCAGATTGATGAAATATACCAAGCAAAAATGGTATATACCAAATAAAGAATGATTACATACATCACATAAAAACAGAATAACCTATCCGGAGGTTTGGCTTTGTGCTGTGTTCTTCACTTGGGTTTCTCAGCTATTCACTTCAGAGCAGGTAAATTATAGTCAGGCCGGAATTAATTTATTGTTGTAAAAAAAAAAAAAAAAAAAAAACAGGGGGAAAAATGAAGTTTTAAACAAATGGCTTCACAGTTCTGCACCAAAAACAATCACGCTCATGTTTTTGCTCCACAGCTTTTCTCCTCTCTTCCAACTTCAGTTTTCCTGCTCAGCGTTCCCTAATAAATATAAATGTTTGTGATTAGCATCTCCGCAGCACAGGTGCATGTTTGTTACCAGCACAGCCTTGTTCATTAATTTTCAGCCCTGAAAAAGAGCAGTGCGCCATGAACCACACAGTCCAGACTGTAGCAGCTGATAAATGAAGCACAACACAAAATAATGCTGCTAATGGCGCTGATGCTAAGGCTGCTCATGCTACGGCTACTGATGCTGAGGCTGATACTAAAGTGGAGCTGAAGACCTCGAAGGCCCGCGGTCCACCAGCGGAACTATAGACGTAGCTGAAAAATGTTTCAACAATGTCACATATTTTTAAAAGTACAGTTGAATATTTTCAATTGTTATGACATAACACAACCATGAATCCTACATTTCTGTACATATATCCGAGCATCTAGTAAAATCAGTTATAAAAACACATTACCTACAGAGAATCTCTCATAAATAGTGAATACAAACAGATAGTGAAAAATTAAGAAAAAAGGTTGTTCCTGACCTGACACTTCTTTTATGAACAATTGCTATTATATATATATATATATATAAAAAACGTTTTATTTCAAATATATGCATTTGTGCTACATAAACGTAACATTCACAAAAATAGGTTGCATCTCATCAAATGTGATGTTTTTAAATCAAATCATATATTTTACATATTTCATATGTGTATAATATATTCAGTTAATAGTTTAGGCAAAAAATATCCATAATAAATAATAATGGGTTACATTGTGGTGTTAGAAATTACATTGCTTATACAAAATTAGAACGTATATGTATATATGTATATTACTTTATAAATTACTTAAACTATATATAATATGTCTCTTACTGCATCATAATGTCTTCCTTTGATGATCGTGATCCCTGTTTTGGAGGATTTGTGTTGCCACTGAGCCGTTTCTCTTCGTTGAGATATATTTTCCGTCTGAAATCTACAAATTTACTCACATGAGAGAGAAACACTGAGAAGAAATGATAAAATAAAAATTAGGCAAAAAAGGCTTTTTTTTTATTCCAGGAGCTGCAAAAACATTTTATTATCAGTGGGAGTGAAGAAGAAAAACATGAACACCTGCCTTAAAATGTCATTTCTACGTCTCCCGAATGTCATTTTGCTTAATTGACTTGGAAACGGCCCAAACGTGGCGCTGAATGCAGTCTAATTAATATTAATAATAAATGCCATTATTAACATCAAAGAACATCTGGTGCCCCTGTTTATATGCCGACGCTGAGCTGAGCAACGAAAGTAACACACATTTCTGCTGTTGGCTTCATCTACACAACAACAACAGCCACCACAACAACAAGAAAAACAAAAATAACAAAACAAAAAAACAGCTCTCAACAGTTTCTGCTCTGATTTCTTCAACGATTTATCTTTAACTGTCTTTTTTAAGCAATTTGGTCGGGGCAAACGTGTTAATATGAAAAGAGGAAGATGCTGGGTCAAACAGAGCAATTGTTCCTTTTCAACCTTCTCTTGTTTTTTTTTTTTTTCCCTTTTTCTTTCTTCGAAGTCTCGAAATAGCTTCTTGAAATCGCTAGAGACCTCTCACATTGTTGCTGTAAGAAACGTGACTAACAAACAAGAGACAGAAATATGTGCAAAATCCTATTCTAAGGGTGTATAGGGCCCTCATTTTTGACTTAATAAATAAAGATAAAAAAAGTAATAAATATGCAAGTACATTAATAGATTTGACAGTTGATAAAGGCACTGAACGATGTTTACATCTCAAATGTTTACATCTAAAAAAAAACAAAAAAAAACCATCATGGATTAGATGCAAAAACCACAAACATCAAAACTCAGTGTAATGAAAAAATATGTAAAAAAATGTCATGTAAGAAGTGAGCAGAGGGTTGGGGTGGGGGGGTGTTTTTGGATCACAGTTGTTATTTTTTTTTTCCTCCTCCTACTCCCTCTTCTCCTCCTCCTGCTCCTTCTTCTCAGTCTAGACCTGGTTGCTGTTGGTCCATAGAGAATCCTCACATCCTTTATGCCAAACATAAAAAAATAAAAATAAAAATAACAAAAAGTAAATAAGGCGTTCGCTTACATTGTCATCATTCTTATTTTTCCAAACCTCATCAATACTCTGTAAGTGACATTTCTGGTCAGATGGTTAAGAGCTGGTGTGTGTGTATATATATATAACTCCATGTGAGGACAGGCGTGAAGGGAGGGGGCGGTTAATGATTATTGCGTTTTAGTTCATAAATCGTTTGCCATCCAAATTGAAAATATTAAAAAAAAAAAAACACAGTAACAAAAGACCAAATTGATGAGCTTCTACTAAGACTCACAGAGAGGGCAGAGCTCCAACCTATCCTTGATATTTAATGTCATCTTTTCTACATTTCATCATAACAATATTCTCATGTGACAGTAAACATTTAATAATAAAGATACTCTTATTTACCGTATTGCTCAGAGTATAGTGTACACTGAATTGTGAGACACAATATCCAATTGCAGTCCAGTCTTTTTTCATACATCAGGCATTCATTCATTTACAGAATTGGTTGAAGGTCAGTAAACACATCTAAAATTACGTAATACACGTGATGATTAGAATTGGAAAAAATAAAATAAATGATTTGAGTATGCCCTTTATTATATCTTATCAAAAAATATGAAGGCTGTATAAAAGTAACTTAAAACCTTGATTTAAATTTAAGTTTTGATTTAATTTTAATGATTTTGATTTGTACAGTAGTATAACGTGCTCTTTGTTAAAGAAATGGACACTTTTTAGAATAACTATGATCACAAGTTAGGACTGTGACTAAAGCTCAGAACTCACTTGAAGCTCACAAAGATGACAGGACTTCCAGATATAATGAAAAAAAGACAGGCTTGTGTATGTGTGTGTGTGTGTGTGTGTGTGTGTGTGTGTGTGTGTTGGTGTCAGTGTGCACGCCTGTCTGTGTGTGTATTATACCCAGAGAGTGTGAGAGGGTCAGGCCAGCACAGTGCCGGATGGTGTTGTGTTGCTCTGGTGTAAAGGAAATCAAGTCCCCGTAGGCGCATTTTTTAAAAGCCTAATGCCTTTCAAATGATGTCATCACACACACACACACACACAGATACACTCCTCTCTCTCCGTCTTTTCCCCTCTCTCTCTCAATAATTATGTCATATCTCTGTTTAAAGCCATTCTAAACCTTCCTTTACCATCATCACCAGCGACTCCTCTTTCACTTCAATCTCAATTTCCTCCCACTTTTTTTTATTTACCTTGCATTCCCTTATTGGACCACAGGGGTTGAGAAAGAGTTATAGAGTGTTAGGGCGAGGCATCATCACATGATACTTTGATATAATGGCCCGGATGATGGGGGGAAAACACTCTTTTTATGACTAATGTGTTTTTTTTGTTTTTTTTTTTTCTTTTTTTTTCTCATTATTTTTTTTTCTTTTCTTCTTCATCTCTCGTGCCTTCCAACATTCTCGCTTTACCCCACTTGCCCCACCCTCTCCCCCAGTTTTATTTCCTGAAAGTGATATCATATTAATCAAAACCACAGAACATTTAAAGAGAGAAAGAGAGAGAGAGAGTGAGATTGAAAGGAGAAAGTGTGATTGAAAGAGCTCCATTAAAGAGTGGACGACTTGCACACACACACACACACACACACACACACACACATTCATTGACTGACTGTTGTTTTTATTTTTAATGTTGTTTTTGATGCTGTTTTTTTTATTCTCTATTAATGGGAAATGGGTGTGGTCACTGCGGTCACAGACTAGCAAGCAGAAACACAACCGCACGTGCACACACACACACACATATGCACGCGACCAAACTGAGGCCACGCTGCTAAACTTTACCGCATATCAGATTACTGTAATCTTGAATGTAACTTTTTTTTCTGATCTCAGAAGAGTCCGAGGAACTTGTTCTTTTGGTCGTTGCACATAAACCAGCTGTAGGTTTATCCAATAGGACCCCGGAATTCACCGAAATGGTTTTGCATCTTCAACAGCAGGATGACTTTGTGGGAACAAACAAGAACAAAATTAGACTTGAACCAGATTTGGTCTTCACTTGAACTAAGCCTAATCCAGATCTAAAATGTAACTGATCCACATCGTAACTAGACTTGGATCAGTACTTAACTAGGCCTGGCTGGCTGGTTTAGGCCTGTCTTGTTTCAGTGGTAGTCAGATTAGTGGAACTTTCAGGAGGTCTTCAAGTGCCTGATCTTTCCAGAGCCTTCTAATACTGCCCTGCCCTTGTTGCCTAGTGGAGGTACTTTTCTGGCCGGTATCTGTCTTATCGAACATCCTGTACTGTGTGTCTGTATAGAGCATTGACTCAAAAGTAGTACTTTTGAAGGTGGACTTTGTATCTCTTCTGATCTGTCCGTATGAAAAAAAAGGGAGAACCATACCCAAATCTTATCTCTATAACCAGTTATAAAGTTTTGTTTTTTGAGGGACATTTGTCTGACATTGGTAATACCATGTCCTGTCCAAAGCCTCTGGTGTCAGTATGGTGCTGGGGATGGATTTCCCTAATGACACGGTTATTTAGTTGATAGTTGCTATCCACCCCCTAGGTCTAAAGGAAAGTTCACGTCCAACAAATCCTTGGTGGTACTGAGAGGTGTTTTTTAGATAGTCCAGATATCAGTTGCATTAGGGCAGGAATGGTGGAACAATAACAAACCAAGTGATAGACAGGTAATTTGTTTTTTTTTTTTTGCTTCACCTTGGCAGGCACGTCATAGTCTTTATATGGTTTTGGATTGTGTGGATATTGGTTCTAATTGCCATTTCATGATATGTATTTTTGACAGTTGGGAAAGAACATTAAATCAGCAATAACATCTGTTGAAACATGATTTTTATTATCTATATTTTCTTTTCTGTCATTTCAACATTTTGAAATCAATTTGTGCTACGTCTTATTTTATTTTATTTATTTTTTGGTTAATCCATGCTATGTATAACAACGTCAGACACTGTCCTACTTTGAGATAGTGAGATTGATCTTTATATCATCCAATAAATTAAAATCCAATTAAAATAGATAAATCCCTGTCTCTGAATCGTCTTCTTTTCCTTTCGGCTTGTCCCTTTTTCAGGGGTTGCCACAGTAAGTCAACAACTTTCCATCTCACCCTGTCCTCTGTAACTACCTCCTTGCCCTCCATCAATCTCCTCTTTGTCTCCTACCTAGTAGCTCCATCTCTACCATTCTGCCACCAATATAGCCACTGTCCCTCCTCTGAACATGTCCAAACCATCTTAATCTGGCTTCTCAAGCTTTTTCTCCAAAACTTCTGTGTTATATCTGTGTTATTTATTTAACTGTTTATTTAAACTATATCTAATATTTGATATAAATCTCATGTACTCCAAAAAAATCAAGATCCACATCACATTTCAGTCCCTGACTCAGATCAGATTACCGCCTCCTATTACAGTCCAGTCCCCGACTTAGATCACATATTGTGTGTCGACCAGTGACGTAGCCCTAGTGGCCAGTGTTGGCAACGATGGCGTTGCTTCTTCGTCTCTAGCGAGACATGCTGATGATGCGAGGAAAGGAGGGCTGTGAGGTCCTCTCACACACACACACGCGGGCGTACGTACACACACACACGCACGTAGACGCGCGCAGACTTTCACACTGTCAGTCAGATGGGAGCACTGAGCGTAGCAGTGTGTGAGTGTGCATGTGTGGGTGAGTCGTGTGTAAAGTGTGCATATGTATGAAAGTGTGCACTTAATTGTGTTGGACTGTGTCTGTGTATAAGCATGAACTTATGCGTGTGTGTGTGTGTGTGTGTGCGCAAGTGTGTTTGTGCGAGCAGTGTGTGAACAGTGTGTGACAGTAGGCAGAGGGCTGATACTTGTACTCTTCCTCCCAGATGGCCGCGCTCTACTCTGCTCCAATCAGATCCCAGCGCTTTTGTTCTGGCATGTTCCATTTGGTTTTTGTGACACCAGCAAAGGCCAAGGGGAGAGGGGAGCTGCTTTCTGCTGCTCTATGATCACCATTAGCTCCATTATATTTGCTTTTTCTCCTGACGGATCTTCCCGAATTCTGCACTTTCTTGTGTTTTCACCAGGGTAAAAAAAAAAATCTGTATTTCTGCAAGTCCCTTTCTAATGAAAAATGCAGTTGCTTGTGAACACGGATATTTTCATATGTATATAATTTGAGCATTTATGGGTAATGATGCTTAATCTTCTTCATCACCTTTGGTCTTGTCCCTTTTTTCCCCACAGTAAATCAATGTTCCATCTTCTGTGTATCTTCAACTCCGACTCCAACTACCTCCATCCATCAATCTCCTCTTTTGGCCTTAGTCTCCTACCTGGTAGCATCATCTCCAGGATCGTCCTTCCCTAATGCATTCGCTGTCCTTATTCCGAACTCAGAATCTTGCTTGTCTAGTACTTTTTTGTTGTCCCTCTAATCACATCATTCTACATCCTGTCCATCCTCCTAAAGAGAACCTCAGCGTCTTTAACTCCTCCACCTCCAGCTCTGCCTCCCGTCTTCTGCCTATTGCTAGCATCTCCAATCCATTCATCATGTGTGGTCTCACCACGGCCCTGTAAACCTCTCCCTTCACCTTAGCTGACACTCTTCTATCAAAGATCATAAATGGTAATAACATCGTCTCCACATCATTCACCCCATAGATTCTCCTCCTATTCAGTCTTAAGGAATTGAGATCTGCTGCTTGTAAAGCTATGATTTATTTTCCTAACTTTATTCACTAAAACCCGGACCCTATGTGGAAGTACATTTAGTTTCACAGTCCCTTATTGTCTTGCGGGCAAAGTCTATCAAATTGTGATCTTCAAAAAAAAAAAAACACAAATCTAAGCAAGTTCAGCCTTTCCAGGTGAATGTTCTTTGTTTGCGTCTGTGATAATTAGTCAGGGCTTCATGAAAGCATTGAGTACTGGCCCTTTCAAAGACACCTGGCAGAGCAAGAGTGACATGTTCTTTCCTGATTAGGTTCTGCTCTGAGTACATTGGCCTTTTTCCAGGCTGGTTTATAAAAAGCCAAAGACTCATCTGTGACAATCACACCAACGCTGCATCTCCTGCCGTGACTCTTGTTTGCATTTTTTTTTTTTTTTTTTTTTTTTAAGGGAGGAAAGAAAATGCAAGATGGGAATGAAAATCAATAGTCTGAGGATAGTTACGGCTGAGTGTCAACATTACACACACCCCCAGCTGTGAGGGATGATGCCTAACGCACAGAGTGACCTTCAAAATGTCATAAATGTGTTGTGCAATAAAGTGTCAATATTTGTGGTTATGTGAAGCAGGATGACTTTTACAGTAATTGGAACAGCCACGTTAAAAGCTTCACATCAGTCAGATGGTAGACAGACAGGAGCTGCAGCGAGCGGATGCTCATCACTGGCTGCATGATGGGTGTGGTTTCTGCAGGTGCCTTGAGGATGGAGGTTTTTTTTTGGTGGGAAAGAAAGATGTTTTAGCATCAATAGTTGTTCAGATACTGTCTAACTGTGATTTCATAATGCTCATTTTGAGTTATCTCCAGTCTCTCACTTGAAATTAAAGTAAGCAATGAGAAAAAAATGAAGTTTTGCTTGTATTTTTATGTTTTTACCTTCTCTCTGGATGATTATTGTCAGGTTTAGAATCAAACTGTTGATAAAGTGAGTGAACTGAACAGGTGCAGAGGGATACACATTTTTTGTGTTTTGGTCGGTATGTGACAATATAAATATTGTTTCAGTAGTACTGATATATTACTCAGACGAATATCGATTGAAGTATCCATAGTAATTAATACATGAATATCATTCTGATTTTTTCATGAGCCCAATGGTGAGTCAGACTGGATGTCTATAGTGGTCACATTACAATTGAGTAAAGTGAATTATAGCTTTATGATATAACTGACCTAAACATTAACACACACAGCATTAATGAAAACCAGCTGAACTTTCCTCCTGTTTGAGGAGCATATCTTTAATCTTAATATTATTTGCCAGAAAAATTCAGTAAAATGTGTTTGTAAATAATCCATACAGATAATATTGAATTCTTGGTTATTAACCATCTCAACGACTATGTGAAAGCCTATGTATTTCTATGTGTGCGTCCTTGTGTGGTGTTTAGTCTCCTATTAGTTAACCTCAGGTGAGACACATTTTTGGAGCGGCTAGACGTCTTTTCCTGTTTGAGTGTGTTTTGGATATAACCGTGTTGCCTCCATCTGGATTGGACAGGTGCACCTGAGTCTGTAACACGATGTGAATAGTCGTTGCCAAAACACTATGTGAACACTGAGTGGTTCATAGTACATTTATGAGGATGAGACGGAGGCTGCAGTCTGGTGATTCGCTAAACAATACACTGAGACGAGGGTGATTGTACTTTGGTATTGATATCAATATAGAATTTTTTTTGTCTTTTTGGAAGGAAATCTTATTTTTACACAAGCCTGAAGTAAACAGTTACTGTACTAAGCTATCACAGAAAAACAAGGGTTGATTAGGACTCATGACCTCCAGTTGATTAAATATAACTCTCATGTACCTTCCACTGGAGGACACTGGGATGTGGGGAGTCTTATTTTACTTTTATTTTACCTTGTCCATTTAGGTTGGTTGCACTTAAAGGCATATTCTCTTTGTCAAACAGCAGCGATAGAGGCCCATAGATTCAATTTTTATGAAAATGATACAATAAATGGTTAAGAATTTGGCAGTGGTGGTTTGGAAGTAGGCTTTGGTCCAGTAGGTTCAAGGTTCAAGTCTACTGAGGTGCTTTAAGCAAGGCATCATTCCTACACAACGCTCAATTTCATGGGTAAAATACAAAGATCACATTCGATGTTTTGACAAGTTTCACAATGTCAAGTAAAGCACTTTTACTTTCGTATAGCTCACAAACGTTTGCTCACAAACGTATAGCTCACAAGAGTTTGTGCAAGGCATCTGTAGGTGTAAACCTAAAAGATTTTTTTTCCCAGTTCAACCAAATAGACCAGTGTTTTATTGCAATTAAGTAGAAAATGTACTTTTTTATTGCTTAAAAAGAGAGAATAAGAAAGGTTTGTTCATGTGATCTGTGTCTCAACAGCCAGTCTAAACAGAATTGGTAAAAAAAAGCTTTTCTGATTTTTGTTTAACAGAAAAGGTAAATCAAGATGTCATATAATAAAATTTCACAAAAAACTTCAACTTTTGTCTGTCAATGATGATCTTTTGGTTAAAACACATTATTTCACTGGTAATTTTACTGTTTTAGAAGTGATGAAGAACTTTCTCTGCCGTCAGAACAAGTTGCAGATGATCAAGTTGTTTCTGTCCACAGTCAAAAGAACAGTGGATGCTTTTAAAAGCCCCTGATAGTGGGGGGACAGTTGATTAGATAGTCACTCCCAAAGAAAAGAGAGATTCTATTCTATTCTATTCTATTCTATTCTATTCTATTCTATTCTATTCTCTATTTGTTATTTGTTGAATGTAATGAGTGCATTCCAAAAGCAAGGAAGACCAGGAGATCCCACTATAAAATGGGTTTATGAAGGTAACGACATAACTAATAATTGATTTTGATTTTAAGGAAGGACCCCTGTGTATCTAGTGGAATTTACTCTTTCCAGGAATAAGTCTCCTCATCCATGGTTAAAATCAACCACGTGCCTCTCTGGTTGTTTGACTCCTCACCTGTGTCTAGAATTAACATTCAAGTTTAGCAGTTATCTGAAATCTAATATCCGGTCTGATGTGATGTTGATGCCACACTCGGACCTATACAGTCCACTGTGGTCTGGTCAGCCACAGCTGAACTGCAGCTGTAGAAACAGGCTGTCACTGATATAGTGGCAGATAAACAGAGCGGCAGCAGCTACACAGCCACAACACGGCTTATCAGCCATAGACGTATTTACTGTCCCGCGCCAAACCAGGCATTTGACCTAAAAGTATTTAAGTCAAAATAATTTCTTTCACTGTTTGTACATAACAACATTTTTATTGATTATGTATTGTGTTATACTTATGAAAAAAAAAATAAAATCAACAATTTTTCAGTTATTGTCCTATATAATTCCAAGATAAGACATAATTTAAAGATGTAAGATTTTTTTTTTTTTTTTACGCTTCAGAAAACTGACCATGCCCACTTTTGCTCTATGTTTTATCTTATTTTAATATTTAGAAGTAATCTGTAAATGATGATCTAGACCTAGAAATACATCAGTTAGCATGTGGGACAGTGTAGTTCACAACTTTAAAAAGTCAGATCATGGTTGCAAAAATCTCCCAATAGAATCCAAAAATATATTTAAGTCTCTATTTCCCTCGACTTTTGTGAACATCTCTTAGTTGCATCATATTTTTGTGTAAAAAAAAAAAAGAAACATCATAGTCAAACATGTGCTTATTAAAAAAAAAACATCATCGCTTCTGCAGCTGCTGCTGCTGCTGCTGAATGGGCTCCTGTGTGTCTCCCATCTCCTGCTGACGGAGGTTTTTCCATTCAGTTTAACATTATTTGACTTTTCTCTCTAGTGAAAGGAAGTGTGAACTGAGCAATAAAAAGAAAAAAAAAAATCTTCCTCAGTTTTCTCCAGACTGGAAAGAAATGAATTTATTTACTCTGATGTATTGAGACTTGTTTGGATAAACTAGGTGCAGATGTAGTTTATTTCTTATATGAATTGTATGTTTCAATATATATGTATTTTGTTTCAATTTACCAGCACCCATAAAACCTTGACAAACATTACAGTGTTTACAGTTTAGTTTAGTTTAGTTAGGCAACTGGACATTCAGTTTTTTGGAAAACCTTTCACCTCACATCCAAGAGGCTGCTTCAGTTCTAACTTGTCGATACATATATATATATATATATAAATATTTGACTTATATATAGCATCTGAAGGAAAGTGAGGATGTGTGCAGAATCTGAAGAGTTTAAGCGGTGATCAGAGCTAGGATACAGGTAAGAAAAAAATCTTCAAACCTTAGGAAGATTCAGCATTTTCTGACTGCTGAATATATATATATATATATTCATATATATATACATATATAAACTTTTCCCTCTTACCTTGGTAAGCTGTATGTTCTCTGCAGTCCCAGATTTTCAAATCTTCCTAAGGTTTGAAGACTTTTTTCTTACCTTTATCCGAGCTCTGATCACCGCTTAAACGTCATCTCTTCAGATTCTGCACACATCCACACTTTCCTCCCGATGCTGCCACTCATCTGCAGATGACTGTGGGGATAACACATATAACTAAAATCTCGCTGCTTCATCATTTTCATTATTTAATTTAAGGGTGAGCAGGGGGGCGGGGTCAGAGGCGTTATCACCCTCTCATATCTGAGACAACTTCCTGTCAGCAGCAGGTCACACAGGAAGAGGTGTGATGCTGACTCACACGCTTTTCCCTCCTTTTTTTTTTTTTTTTTCTGCGGTGTTTTTGTTCATTTTCAGTTTTAATGGAAATTGATGAGAGCCTGGCTAAAAAAGGAAAATGCTGGTGTTGAAGGAGAACAGAGAGGGTGGAGATGTTGACTGTCATGATCAATGTGTTGTTGAAGACAGTGAAAAACTTCTTGAGAGTCAGCGCTTTGTCAGATGGAAGGGTCTGATGTGTTTGACTCTGGCGCATGAAATAAAAAGTGAAGAAACACAGAAAAGAGCAGCTGCACCCATGTGAAGCCGAACGTTGTCTCGTCTGTCTCCCGCAGATGTTGGTGAGGACACGGTAAAGACCTCAGCGACTGTTCCTCCTCCACCTTCTCTGCCTCAGCACCGAGAGAGAAACATCGGGCCGTCCTCGAAGGACTGTCCTTACTGTGGAAAGTCATTCAGGACCTCACACCACCTCAAGGTTCACCTGAGAATACACACAGGTCAGTACAGTCCACTGAGTCTGTTTATTCAATGTTCAGTCAATTTCCATGGATAGTTCACCCCTCTGGTATAAAATTAACTTCTTCTTTTCCTCTAGTCTTGTCCCTTTTTTCAGGAGTTGCCACAGTGTGTCAACAATTTCCATTCACCCCTGTCCTCTGTATCTTCTACTCTGACTCCAACTACCTCTATGTCCTTCCTCACTGCATCCATGAATCTCGTCTTTGTCTCCTACCTGGTAGCTCCATCTCTAGGATCATTCTTCTACCAACACTGTCCCTCCTCTGAACATGTCCAAACCATCTCAATCTGGCTTCTCTATTTTTTTTCTCTGAACCTTCCTGCACGTGTTGTCTCCCTGATCACCTCATTCTTGATCCTGTCCATCCTAGCCACCCCTTAGTAACTAACACTGTAACCTTAACGCAAATTTTAATTATATAAAGATGTTTTTTTTTTCTCTCGATATCCTAACGCACTGGTGTCAAACTCGCAACTGGCAACATCAAATCAAATTTGTAACATATATATATATTTTTTTTTTTTTGTGAATCAGACTTACATTTAAAAGGAACTGATCAAGATGCATAATAAAAACTAACATCATGTGGTAATTTAAAATTTAATATATTTTTTGTTCTTAATATTAAGCTTTGGTTGTTCCAGATTCAGAGTTTACATATAAATGATGTGTGTAAAAAAAAAAATAACATTTCTGATTTTACTAGTAAATATGAAGTCTGGTGCTAAACTTGAGACAGCCCTGTCCTAATGTCCACATTTAGACAGTTCATTTTTTTTTTTTTTATTTTTTTTTTTTTTATTTAAGTATATAAGTTATTAAAAAAGGAAAGCAAAGTCCTTGCCCTTGTCATATGATCCACCCCACTGCCCACAACCAAATGTCCTCTGTATTTAACCCATCACCAAAGTGAACAGTGAGCAGCTTTGAGCATCCAAAAAGCTGTGGGTGAGGACGGTGCCATGCTCAGTGGACCTCAGTGATAACTTTGTAACAGTGAATTTGGACATGGAACCCTCAGAACCTGGTTCTGGTTCCTTAACCATTTGGCTACCGCTGGTATTATTATGTGATGGACACTTTGTGTTCTCTGGTTAATTATTGTTGAATACCAATTTATGTTATTTCTCCAACTTTAAGTCACACATTGCAGTCCTTAACAGTCTTTAACTAATTGAACAGTATATTAGAATCCTCCCAACCCACTGATCTGGACTTTGATTTTACGTAAGCATTAAAAGATCACGAGTCAGGAGAATTTTAACACTGTCTCAAATATTACCAGGACATTCTTTTTTTTTCTTCATTGTCTTTTAATTCATAATTTCTGACCCTTTTCCATTAAACGTCTGCTCACACACTGCTGCCCCTGTTCCAGCTTCATTCCCAGAATGCATTTCTACACAAATCAAAGATGAAATCTATGAATAGTAAAAAGAAATAATTTTTTCGTCGGCAGACTGGTCCTGCTGGGCTGCAGTGACATATTGGTTTATGAATATTGGCCTAATCAGATATTGGATTCACTGTGTCACTGATGTGATGGATACCATGCAGATGAATTGATCCTGTATTAGTTTGATAATTAATGAATTTACTGAGGAAACTCTGTGTCTGCACTTTTTTTTTAATCAAATGGTGTTGGAAAAAGGAGAGGAAGGAGGGGAGGAAGAAGTCACCGAGGTTATGAAAGAAGGGGAATAAAAAAGATTAAAAGGCAAAAAAAAAATCCTAAATGATAGATAGAAACACAGGGAATGAGTAATCGATGCAGATGGTAAAGGAAAAGGAGGATAATCACAGGAAAAACTGAATAAAAAGGTTTTGCATTCAACTCAATCATTCAAAAAATGGACACAAGAACAACATAATATATATTAATTACAAATTTATCTTTGAAAAAAAGTTCAGGTTTAAACTTTCCATGGAACCTGCCTGGTGTTCTTGAAGAGTTCACGTGTAAATGCTTACTTTTGCAGATTCACATTTCTTCCATTTAACCTCTAAATTCTGTGAAAATTGTAAATAATTTTTAGTGCTAACGCAATTAACTTGTTTTGTAAAAATCAGACTCCTCATACCCAAGTGACCGTTTTGTTTCCCTCACATTTGACTGAGCTCTAGTTAAGAGAAAATAGACCTGAGTGTCCTCTGATGACATCACCGGGAGGACGATTTCACACTCTCTGACTCCTAATAACCTTTCAGACAAAAACAAGGCAGAATCGGTGGCTGGATCCACAGGAGACCGAGTCCCTGACGGAGTCCCGGGCCCTACAGGCTGCGTGTTTTCGCACCAGCCCCGACTCCCTGGCATTCACCTGTGAGCTGCCGTAAAACGGTTCAGGCAGTCAGAGTCAGAGTAATGATGTGGACAGTGTTGCAGGTTTTTAAACTTTCTCCAAGCTACAAATGCTCCACTGACTATCCAGGTTAGTGTCACACAGAGGACGGAAGGACAACAAGGACACATATGGTCATAGGAATGTCCACGAGGTGGTCCCCAGTACTCCTCAGGGGGTTCGTTTCCAAAAAGTTAAAATTTAACACCTTTTACTTAAACTCTGTCAAACCAGGAAATACAAGTTTTCCAAAAGAGCTCATTCTTTTGTTTTCCAATTTTGTGGAAAACATAATGATAATTTTATTTTTAGATATTTTTGGTTGATACTTTGGGAGTTTTGGGAAACTTTTTGCACATGACAATGTTCATTTTAGAAATAAAAACAAATATAGCACACATTAATAAGTCAGGTTTATCAATTGTGTGCATTATCTATTGTATTTTGTCTTTTCTAAAATTGCGTTGTTGAAAGAATGGTGAAAATATAACTCATCGTGATTTTTTTTTTTTTGAAAGGTTAATTTCCAGCACCGTCAGCACCAACTGTATGCCAGTGCTTTATTTAACAAATGTTAAAACAGCCTGAACTATCCTTAAGGTTAAGAAAAGATCATAGCCTTACAGAAAATGAATGTCTCTGTTATAGGATGAGACAGGATTTACTCTCAGCGGCTCTCCAGTTAAAGGCCAAACAGATTCCTGCAGTAGCGCAGCCCATAAATCCGCAGCAGCAGCAGTAGAAAAAAAAAAAAAAAAAAAAAAATCACCGAAAACAAAAAAAAAAAAAAAATCACAGACACACACACAAAAACTGAGCTCTTAACAAAATTACAGTATCTACAGTATCTTAGGTTTTGCAGTTTGTCAAACCCAACAGCACTGGGGAGTAGATTTGCTCAACTTTTTGGTCTACTCAAAATACAAGACTTGATTTTTTTTTTTTTTTTTTTTGTTTTTTTGTTTTTTTTTGGTTTGTTTGTTTATGATACAAACCTGTGCGTATGCTGCACACTTAGCTCAGGAGATTGACGTAAACACTGATTGTGAATATTTCTGGCCCATAGTGAACCACACCCACTCTTGGTTCCTGCGATTCAGCAAAAAAAAAAAAAAAAAAAAGACACGTAGTGTAAGGGTTACTTTTATTCAATTTGTCAAATGTTCTTGGAGATGTTTTTAAAAGGAAGCAATGACCCTCTTGAACTTCTGGGCTCCACTCTACGGTAACCCTGTTCTGCTGTGGCTGAAATCCTTTCAACAGAAAATGGAAATTTCCCTGAGCTATGACAAATCAAAGCTGCCGCCCGTTTTTTTTATTCTCCCTCCTTCACCTCCTCCTTCTCCCTCTTTGCTTTGAAAGGAAGACTGAAGGACCACCAGGGCTGAAAACCCTATTCTGGTATAATTGTAAAAGAGCAGGTTGTGGAGAGGGAAGGAGAGAAAATCAGTGTTAGAGGTTAGGATACCAACAGTGACACGCCTGTTGTAATCTCAGATGCGATGCCATGTTTAGATAAAGTCAAAGTCTAAGAGATCTACAGTTTTTTTTTTTTTTTCTAGGATCAGCAGACAGAACAGCTTTGTTATAAAATCACTCAGCAGAATCCATGCAATCCACCTGAACAGTCCTGCAAACTGTTATTACTATTAAAATATATAATTTCATCTTTTGAAGCACGGAAGGAAGGAAGGAAGGAAGGAAAGCAAACTCCTCCTCACTGTGACATAGTGATACACGCCACGAAATGTTATCTCTGCATTTAACCCATCACCACAGTGAACAGTGGGCAGCTTTGAGCGCCTGGGGAGCAGTGATTGGAGATGGTGCCACGCTCAGTGCAACTCAGTGGTAACCTGGCAGCTGGTGGACTCAAACCTGGAACTCTTCAGACCCAAGTCTGATTCCTTAACCAGTAGGCCACCAGTCTCAAAGTCATTTTAGGAGAGGAGAGCCAGGAGAGCCACATTACTGATACAGCTATAAACAGTAGACAGTATAGATCAGGCATTGACCATTTTGCCCAATGAGCCGCAGCAGGTCTTAAAAGTTGACTTGACCCTTTTTTTAGCGAGTTAACAATGTCCACCTCCCCCTGTCCTCTGCATCCGTAAATCTAACTCCAACTACCTCCATGTCCTCCCTCACTGCATCCACCAGTCTCCTCTTTGTCTCCTACCTGGTAGCTCCATCTCTAGAATTCCTCTCCCAATATAACCACTGTCCCTCCTCTGAACATGTCCAGACCCTTTCAATCTTCTTTAGCTTTTTCTCCAAGCCTTCCTGTCTGTGTTGTCCCTCTAATCACGTAATTCCTGACACAAGTTTGGTGAGTTAAATTAAAAAGCCAAATGGGCCACATCTGGACCCCGAGCCATAGTTTGGCTACGCCTGTTGTAGATGTTACAACTCCATAACGGATGTGTTTCTGTTCAATCAATTTAGTTCGGATTTGACTTGAATTATTTAATAATATCCCGACCTCCTTCAACCAAATCTATTCTATTTCCACCTTTCTCCTTCCTGAGGTATTTCAGTACAAACAGCCTGTGGTGGAGACCCCCCTGTGTCGCCAGTGTGTGAGCCCCTGAAGGTCCAGCAGCTAGAGTTTTCAAAGGTTTTCAGAAGGATGTTGTGTTTCTGAGGAATGTGTATCTTTGGACCGGAGCCTATCCAAGCACAGCTTTAAAACTGTCCTTTTCTTGCACACATGCAGTTTGATGCATCTCCAACATGTGGCCTTTAAATCACTCCCATAACCTAATCACAGCAGCTCTGCCGTGACATCCTGATTACATCCAGCAGATGACTTTTACAGCAGCTAAAGATCCGAACACATGACAGCAACCTCACCCCCCAGGCCCCCTCCCGTCCTCCCATCCTCTCTCTCTCTCTCGCCCTCCCCTACCTTCAGCCCTAATGCATTGTGAGTGACGCGGTGGAATTGCTTCGCCATTGTGTGATGCGACACAGAGATTAATGAGCGACTAAGGGCCCTGTTGAAAGGGAGTTGAGCGAGTTCAAATTTCTCTAAAAGTTAAAGAGCTAATGTTACAATATTAATTTCCTCTTGAACAGTGAGTGGGAAAATATCCATTAGCAAAATTAAGCAGAGTTTCGGAGGTGGAGAGCATTGCTGCTGCTGCTGCTCTAACTGTTACTGATGCTGCTGCTGCTCCTGCAACTGTTGCTGTTGCTGCTGCTTCAGTGTGGGGCCACGGCTAATGAACACACTGCAGAGGGTGATATTTCATTATACAAATTAATGCTCACGTTTTAATGGGAAAGTCACATAATGAATCTAAGCTTCAGTGACAGCAATTAGAGGCCAGATTGTCCCCTTCTGGACAAGGCACTATTTAGCAGTAAGCAGCTGTGTGTGAGGGGGAATAAATAAATAAATAAATGAATGTAAAAAAAAAGAAAAAAAAAAGGTCCTTGCTCTTGACAATAGCCACACGTAACTGGAGGCGGCCCTGCATAAGCAATCAAAAAGAGTCTCCGCTCACCTTTAAATGAGGAGAAGCTAAGACAAAGAAATGAGGTGGGGGGACAGGAGTCGAGGAGTCACTTAACCTTAACCAGACCTTGTAATCAGGATGAATCAGGAGAGACCCGTGGTCTCCAGAGCTCATTCTTCTTACTGCTCTGTCTCTAACTTTCCTGCGCTTCCATTCGGATTCAGATTCCAACCAAAATAAGGCTGTAATCACAAAAAACTGTTTTTTTTTAAAACCCGCTTTGACACAGTTTTATTGAAATAAGATTTTTTTTTTAACCCAACTATCTGACTTCACCATGGACTGTTGGTATGTTGTATTTAAATTTACATCAAGTTCAAAATGATGCAATGAGCATAAAAAATCATAAAAACATAGTACTAAACCAAAGACTATCATGTCTTCAAACTCCTTTTAGAACATTTTTCAAAAGAAAAGTCCCAAAAAAATCTACACAGCCTTAGTTTAGCATCAAATGCTCCATGGCCCATTGATGGCCATAAACACTTCTTTACATTTATGCTGTTTTATAAAATTATGTTTGATTAAATGTGAATATTTTCTGATGTACCTGTCTGCTGTATCTGTCCAATCTAAAATAATATGTAATAATAATATGAATATGCTTTTTGATTATTATTTTTATTGCACATAATTGCACACAATAGTGGACTCACCTTGCAGTCCTATTACTGCAGCACATCTATTACTGGGTGAGGACATCCACCATATATTTTATGGTATTTTGGTGATAGTATTGTCTATTTCTGGTCTTTAAAACCTGCTCTATACCATAGAATGAGTGAAAGAGTGCAGATCTGCTGTTGTAAATTCAGGATATTTAACCAAATCAAAAAAAAAAAAAAAAGTGTAAAAACACTGATCTCACTGACATGTGATGGGTTCAACAGTGAATCAGCAACTGCTGTAATCCCGTCTGTAGGTCGGCATCTTAAAAGGTCCGACGCTACAAGACAAAACTGTCTGTTAACTTGTTAAAAAAAAAAAAAAAGGCCACATTTCTCCTCTGGTTGTTGTTTTCTGTTGGCGTCCAGACAGTGAATCCTCGTCCTGTCTCTCATCCTCATATATCTCACTATAACTGCCGCTCTCTAAAGATTTGATGTTTTTATTATCTCCGTGTTTCTGGGATGTTGTCACACTTCACACGTATAGTCAAGGTGAAATCAGAACATGCGGAGAGATGTGCACATGCTCACCGGTGTTAACATTTACAGCCACAAATGTGTCACTGATCGTTTTACGCATCCACAACAACAAGTCAATGCTGAAAGGCAAAATGTCATATATGTTTGGGTTTTTTTTTTTATTAACAATTAATTGAAAAATAAAAAAAACATATATTGAAATTAACTGGAAAACAGCAGATTAATTAAAAGTATGTTTTAGTCTCAGGACCAGCCAGCCAGTTTCCCATGTATGGTGCATCATGTGGCTGAAAGTTGTGTTGTTTGTGCTGATATCAATTAAAAGTGGATTAACGGGAACATAATGACCTTTAGCAGTAAATTGAGTGTAATGTTGCAAGGCAGGATACAGTATATTCCCCAGATGTCACACCAGGCCCCTGACGTATGATGGAGCAGATGTCTGAGTCCAAATGGCCCCCGAACAGAAAGACAAGGAAAGAAACTCTGTGTGTGTGTGGGTGTGTGTGTGCACACGACAGACAGAGAGGGAGAGAAAGGGAGAGAGAAAAAGGAAAGACAAAATACACACAGGCAGAAGCCTCGCTGAATGGCAAATATGCTCGTATTAACAGCTGGACAAGTGCAGATATTCCCTCCTTTTTTTCCACTCTTTGCATAGCTAAAAATGATATATAAACACACACGCACACACTACACACACACACACACATATATATATACATATATATATGTATGTAGAGAGAGAGAGAGAGATATTAATCTGATCAGACTCCCCCAAAAATCCCACCCCACATCCAATAATCATTGCTTTAATGCACGTTGTCAAAACACTGCGGGCAAAAAGTTACCGTCTCACACATCTACAGCTATGAACCATCACGACTGTCATGCATCACTCATTAGACCACCTTGATCAAGTGACGGGTCTGAAATAATGTAAAGTTTAGGACTGAGAGATAAAAAAAAAATATATATTTTAATATATGTATTATATTAGAATGTGTGTTTGTGTGTGTGTGTGTTGAAATATATTATTCTTATTGACCGCTGAATGTTAACGAGATTTTCTCTGATGGGGGGGATTTGGTTGGTGGAAGAAAAGCAAGAGAAATCACATTAGTGTCCTCTGTATCTTATTTGACTCCTGGAAAGTGATTTTGTCCAGTGGTAGGAATTAAAATGATCATTTGCATCAAGGATGTTGGCCTTATTAAATCAGATGAGAGTCAAAAAAAAAAAAAAAAAAAATCTCACCCACCCACTATTAAACTGATTTCTTCGAAACATCTCATAATCTGATCCCGGTACAGTCATGTCTGCGCTGCCCTTCCTGTAAACAAGTCACAACATATGTGATCAACAATGCAGGAGCCATTTGATCTAAATAGTTGCATGATTTTAGCAGGATAAGCCAACATCTCGTCACTTTTCTTCTTTTCATATCTGCCGTTATAGGTATTTTATCTAGAAAAAGACATCGACACCGTCTGAGCTATTTTGAACCAAGAATTTACTCTTACACATTGGTGATGTTTGACACTATGGATGTTATAGCAGCACATAAAGAACAGGAGTCGGAGGAATGTTTTATATCCCAACTCTATTTGGTTGTAAAAAGACTCATGTCTGAGTTTTTATCATAAGTCAGATTTATCTTATCACGTCTGTCTCCTCTCTTCCGTCCTCCTTATTTTATTTTTTTTATTTTTTTTCTCCCATTCTTCTGTCCCTTCTCTCTTCCCACCTTCACTTTTTTCTTTGTGTTTTCTCCCATTCTTCCCTATGCCGTATCAATATTGTATTGAGTTTGCTGTTTGTGGCCGTTTTTCTGTGAGAACTCTGCAGTAGGTCTGCACATCGCACACTCTGTTTCTGGAATGCTGCCCTCTAAATAATGATAAATGACTTGAGCACTATGCCATTTGCTAATTATATCCATGATTTACTACACAGCCCGACTTAAATCATTCAAAGCAGCCTTGCGTAACAATGCCTTTTTTCTCCTCCTTCTCCTCCTTCTTTTTATAAAATGGTTTCCATGTGTATAATCTGAACACTTTAAGACCATGTTTAGAATAGAATACGGGTGGATGCTGCTGCACACAGAAGAAATGCCTAATAATCTGTCATTTACATGGTTCGCCTGAAAGGAAATTTTAGTCTTCATATACATATATTTGAAAAAAAAACAAATAAATAAAGTGAATTAATTTAGCTGCCTTTGCATCCCTCTCCCTCTGTTTATTGTTTAATGAATCAAGTTTTGGCTCACAGTTAAAACATTTTATAATTGCTTACAGAATGTGAGTTATTCCAGCTTCAGCTGTAGCCTTAGTAAAGAATCCATTCCTTAATATTTTTTTTTATTTTTTTTCTGTCGTTATATAGTTTTTATGATTCATAGATCATGGTTATTGTGGGTCTCTGCCTGATATTTATTTTCAGATGTTTCCAGATTATTGTTTGCTAAAAGTATCTTTTTTTTTTTCTTTTGTTCTTCACTTATGTAAAAAATGACCTTTAATATTTGGTTAACTTTGCGCCAATCCTGTGTAAAAAGACATTACAGATTTTCACATTAAGGTAATTTTGATTAATTTTGTTGTATTAGCCTCACCTTGAATACTGTACTGACATGTGTCTAGTGATAGAAAAAAAATATATATATATAACATATATACAACATACATGGCATTTTTCACTCTGGATCATTCTTCTACTGTTAATTAGTTTGCAGTTTATTTGATTTTAGTACTCATTTTTTTCTGCACCGACAGTTTTCAAAAAAACATGTTTTATTGCTTTTTTATCTGTTGGAATCATTTGACCTAATTTTCTCTGTTCAGGGAGGTGACATGACCCTGGGGTCCACAATCCCTGCTCCAATAAGAGGATTTCTCTGATAATCAGGTTAATGATTCACTGATTTCTCTCTTGTTCTCAGGAGAGAAACCCTATCGCTGTCCTCATTGTGACTATGCTGGAACCCAGTCTGCCAGCCTCAAGTACCATCTGGAGCGTCACCACCGTGAGCGGCAGAACAGTTCTGCCTCCTCAGGACCGTCCTCCACAGGTCATGGCACAGCTTCTGACCACAAAGAGGATCATGGGAAAATGGCAGGAGGTGCAATATTTGCTCGACCAGACATTCTCCGCAGCGTCTTCAAGGGAATTCCTCCCAACATGGACTTCAGAGCCGGGCCACTGCTGCCTCATCAGTGGACCTCCGCGGGGATGATGACGCCCCACGATAACAATCGTGAACGTGGAGATCATCGTTTTGACTCTGCCTCCTCGATTGAGAACTTGAAAATGGCTGATGTGGCGTCCTCCCTTGTTTCTACAGCAAAAGATGGACCTGCCAACTTCTCTGAACTCGGCAGAGCCTACCAAACCATGATGGGAAACGGGGTACACTTCCAAGGCTCCCTGCAGGCCTTCATGGACAACTTTGTCCTGGGCTCAGTGAAGAAAGATTTAAAAGACAACCAAAGTCCTGGCCAGCTCAAGAACCAGCTCTACCATGATAACGGGGAGCCTAAAGCCAAGAGGGCGGCGCCCACTGAGAATGACAAGGAGGACAAGGCTGAAGTCAAGAAGAACTCTGAACCCAGAAAACCTGGATCCCAGTATGAACCTCTGGACTTGTCTGTCTCAGTTCGACCTGAGTCTGCATCTGGATCTCTTCCAGGTTCATCAGTCACTATTCTTGATAACGTGGTGTGGCACAGCTGTCTCTTCTGCTCTTTTACCACCTCCTCATTCGAGCTCATGGCCCTTCACCTCCAGGCAAACCATCTGAATAAAACCCAGCTGCAGAGGCCCAACGCCAGCGACAACTCCCCCTCCAACACTAAGACCTCCAATGTAAACAAGGACGGAGACAAAGAAGGAGAGAAAACCCAAGGAGGTTGGGGCAACCATGTTGACCAGACCTATAATCCCTTTCAGAGTGAATTTTATAGAAGATTTGGTGGCTTGTATGATGGATCACCAGGTACCAACCCCAGCCTTCAGGGGTTTGTGACTCCAGCAGAGCAAGGTCTGGATATCCCTAATGTCTCCTTTGAAGGTACATCTTCAGCTGGGGAAGAGCAGATGGCTGAGAGAAGCTCTCACAGAGAAGCAGAAGATGATCAGGGAGGATCAGACGATGAGGTAGCAAAAGTAGATGCTCCTGAGACTTCTCTAAACTCCCCAAGGAGGCTTCCCCGACAGAACCAGTTTCATGACGAGGAAGAAGAAGAAGAAGGAGTGACTGAAGAAGACGAAGAAAAAGATCAGGACATTGATGGGGATAATCTTCAGAATCACCCCCAGCATCATCAAGAAGATTTCGCCTTTCCTCCAAGGATAGGAGCTGGGCTGGCGGCTTCTTCTTCCTCCACTATGTCTCCACTTTCTCTGGGCCCACCAAGTCAAGACCACACCCTGTCGCAGGAGAAGCAGTGGCAGCAGAAGGGTCTCGGCCTGCTCACTCCAGGAGGAGGTCCTGGGCTTCGAAACGCAGAGCAGTACAGCCCCCAAGATCAGCAGATGAACATGCTTTCAGTCCTGAGAGCCTACAGCAATGACAACATGCCCACCTTCAATGGCCTTGGCGGAGGAACTGGCGGAGGAACAGTGAAAAGGCCTGAAGTTCCTGGTGAGTCCACAATAATCCAAACTTCTGTGAAAACTGATCACACCCACTCACATCAGAACCACACACAGGGAAAGTCACAAGTGTTCCTAGGACAAATTCAGTTTTTTTCCATCAGCCCATGCAGAAAAACATGACAAACATCTAAATCTGAGTTGTTTCTGACTCTTTGACACCCACAAAGGAACCTCAGAGGATTCCTGAAGGTCTCCTGATGAGCCCTGAAGTGATTTTAGTCTTATTTCAGACAGGTTTAGGATCCATTCGCCTGGCGAGCAGCCACAGATTAATCTTTATTACAGGTTTAGATTACTGTGAGTGCAGCCGGGAGGGAATAACTGTGGAAGAGTCAGAACAGGACCTGCTTTTTCCTCCATGTCATCTCTCCTCCACGTGGATCTTTAACTATCTTAGCTCTCATAAAGCAGCAGCTCCCAGAAGTCCATTACTTTATAAGACTGGTGTGGATGTATGACCCTGTGAAAAATGAACTGTCAACTTTCATGATTCTGCGAAGGTTAGAGCAGCTGTTTTCAGACCGAAGAGAGAGGAGGGCAAACAAGTTCTCCTTACGTTTTAAAGTTTTTTTTTTGTTTTTTTTTTGCTGCTGCTGCCGCTCAGGGGAAGTTTCTTAAAGTGTCTTTGAAATGAAGAGAAAAATTGATTTCAAAAAGCTGCTTTTATGAAGTGAAACCAAGAAAAAGAACATGAAGTCCAAAGAAGGCCAGTAAAACACTTCCTCAAACCAGACCTTTGCAGCTAGAATTTACCACATTAGCAATGGATAGTGAGTGTTTTCCTGATTGATTTTAGATTTTCTTAATTCAAAAAAAATAAAAAAAAATGTTAAAAAAAAAGAAAAATTAGAAAAAAAAAAAAAAAAGAAAAAAAAGAAAAAATTTGCTCTCTTCATATCAGAAAAAAAAAAGAAAAAAAAGAAAAAATAATGAAGTGAAACCAAACCTTTGAAGGTAGTGTCAACTGTTCTCCTTCACCTGGTGTACATTTGTTGCTAACGAGAGGTAATTCTGCAGTTGTCAAACAGTGGGTGGAGTCAGAAATGAATGCACTTAAAGGTTTCTCCACTCTGGCAAAAGAGACAGCGTTTGTTCACTGATTAGTTAAGAAATCCACCCACTGAAGTCCTTTTGAAGTATTGATAAGATGATTACTATCATTACCATCACTTCTGCTGCTATTTTTTTTTTATATATATATAATTACGACAATTATGCCAACAATAAACACCTCCTTATTTCAACCCCTTACACTAAATCAGCTGTATTAAAAATATATATCTTCCTGACTCCCATGGGCCACTGTTTTTTTTTTTTTAAAACTTACTTGATACACCAAAAAAATGACATTTTATGCAGCATTGGAAAAAAACAAAAAAACAAAGCTCATCTCAAAGACATGTTCACAACACCGTTACAGTATACAGTATGTAGTTTATTTCTGATGAGACACTCATGACTTCATAACATATAAAAACAAGAATAATAATTCAACGGAACTGCAGTTTTGTAGCCAAATAGTTCTGTGGGTCCCATGGCCAGACCACAGAAATCCAATAGGCTGTTACAATTTTTTGAGAATACAAGAAATACCTACTATGAAACTCCACTATTAAAAAGTCTATGAGGAAAAAATTCCCAAAAGTCACCAGAGAAGTGACTTTGGATGAGAGGGGAAATAACTTGGTATTCCAACTAGTCCAGTTTTCTATTGTAAAGCTACTTAGGCTACAATGACTTAAGAGATTGAGAGTAGAGAATAAAAACAAAGCAATACTGTTTTAAAATAAAAGCTGCACACTGCTATGTATGACTGTGTATGCATGTGTGTGTGTGACCACTGGTGAAGAAGGCGTTTTTGCGGTAAAGAGGGCGGAGGCGCCGCAGACCCTAAAATTCAATTCTGCTCCCGCTGCTGAAATGTGATTATCTGGAGTGGGTTTGCATTAGGTTTGTATGCAAATACCACATAAATCATTAATATTGAAATTGTCTGCAGCCTTTGAATGAGAGGGACCTGTTGTTAGGACACGCAGCACTCGTCTGGAAGAGAAGACATGGAGGAGTGACCAGGTCATCTGCATCACATATTACCATCATACAGACACATACATGCAACATTTAACTCAGAGAGATAACAATAATTCATATACTCCTACTTATTCCTATTTACATTATATAGAGATTTTATTTATTTATTTTATTTTATCCTTATTTTTTGTGTATGTGCGTGTGTGTGTGTGCATAGGTGTGTGTTTAGACGATGAAGAGTTTACAGTTAAACAGATTGTGAGTTGACAGCGACTGTTAATCTGATTTAGACCTGTGCTGGTGATATAGACCAGGTTCCTACATAATCAATAGTTGTGTGTGATGGAATGCAGCCCCCAGCCGGGGTGTGTTCCATTACTGCATTATTCAAACAGGTGCTGAACCTGTCATCACTACCTCTGTTACTGACATTAGCTCTGTAGTTTAATGTGTTTATCGTGGAACAGCAGCTACACTCAGGTCAGGACCTACAAGCTGCTAAGGTGTTGACAGGACATTAGGGCATGGACCAGGGGCAGAAGGAACAGCAGCTCCAGGCGGAGAACCCTCACTTCAATCTAAAGAACAGCTAAGTATGTTAAGAAGGTCAGGAGTGAGAGGCAGGAGTGGAAGTAGACAGGGGAATAAGAGCAAGAGTCATGGAGCTCAATGTCCTTACTTAATTAGAAAGTCAACAGAGCTGAAAACCAAGTATCTGGTTAATGTGTAGGTCTTCAGTCATCTGGGTCATTTTGGTTAAAAACTTGATAACTTGGCTACAACCTAAGGTGAAGCAGTAGCTTCGGGTGCTTCAACCTTCAACTTTCCCCATACTTTATTTTAAAAAAAGTAATGTCCTTTGTTAAGTCTCGTAAAGAAACATGTTCATTACACTTAGCTCAGAGTAAGAAGTTGCAAATCATGACATTCTGGTTGACGTGACACTGAAAACAAGATTGACATTCAGATATGACTAGCACATAATGAGAGTCTCCTTCTGCCTGCAGACAATTTTAGACATACGAACGTTTGTCAGATGTTAATGTTGGAGCATAAACATAAAACCCTGCCCATATAAAACCTAAATAATGACTTCTTTAATAGCTTTACCCCACGGCCTCCCTTGGCTGCCCTCCATCCTGGCTCTAATGTCGTCAGTAATAAGATGGCTGCTGCTCCGTTTGAGCACATGGACAAAGATAGAATGACATTTTTTTTATTATTATGAATCAGAAAGATTGAAATAAGATAACAGTGTTCATTTTTTTTTTTTTTTTTAAGCAGATTCTGTCAGGAGTTTACATGTTGGTCATTAGTCAAAATTAAAATTTTTGGACAACAGCAAAATGCATCACAGCATGCATTGGTTTTTAGTTTTCTGCTTAAAAAAAAAAAAAAAAAAAAAAAAAAAAAATCTAATTGATGCATCGTGACAGCAAAGACCAGGAGCTTCTTTGTCTGTTTGAGCTTAAATCATTGATATTCCCTCTATGGACGCAGACATGGGACTCCATAAAAGCACATATTTTCTTCACTCAGTTGAGTGTGAGATGACAGATGTGATGAAATGTGAGACGTGGTTTCACATCTGTGCCATCATCCTCCTCCTCATCATCAACAACGTTAGAGTCATCATCACTACCAAATTATCACCTTGTTGCCCAAAGGTGTGTGTGTTTTGAAAGAATAAATGAAGTGTAATATCTGCTGTAGCAGAATCTGGAACGAGACTTGTTGCTCAGCTTCAGCAAAAAAAGTGATGATAAAAATTCTTTGCTCTCTTTCCTTTTTTTCCTGTGTGGCAGGTGGGGAAAGGAGGGCTTTCATTTTTTAATATGATTATGAAAAAAAAAACTGGTCTGAATTTTTTTTTTTCATTTCTTTCTCCTTTTCAATCTCAAGTTAATAACCCCACTGATGATGGTGTTTCCTGGAAATGAATGAGTCAGGATTAAGTTTCCTTTGATAAGTAAACAGAACAGAACAGAGAGGGATAGATGTGCAATGTAACATGACAATTATTCCATTCATGATTGTCCGAAGAGGAGTGTGGGAATGTTGGAGGGATTGGAGGCAGCAGGGGTGGGGGGCAGTTGTCTGATGCCGGTTACTGAGTTGGGCTATTATTGTGTGATAGGAAACACCAACAATATCATCAGTGTATCAAACATCGTGTCAGTTCTTATATATTATACTATAAGATATTAAGGCTGATGTCACTTATACTCGGGACTTGTTTCTTCTTCTTTTTGTCTTTTTGGTCCCTTTTTCAGGGGTCTTCACAGTGAATCATTATTTTCCATCTCCCCCTTATCTATCTTCTACTCTGACTCCAACTACCTCCATGTCCTCCCTGCATCCATCAATCAAGATTGATGCATGACAAGCCTGTCTGTGTTGTCCAATCGAGACTAATTATCAATCTGAAAAATACAATGATTCATTTAGTAACTTTTGGTAAAATGGACTAAATCTCCCATTTTTTGTCATTGGGTCACGGGGGAAGTAGTCTCCACAACTGCCACCCAAATCGCTGCGCACCATACCGTACCTTTCTGCAGGTGGTAAGCCCACTGGTAGTCAACCTCCCTAACTGGGATTCCAACATGCCCTGCAGTTGAATCCTGGAGTTACACTACAAATACAGAGGCATTGCCTCTGGGCCAAAGCAAAGGTCAAAAGTGACTAGTGACTATAAAAATATATATTTTTTTTTAAGTATTGAGCACAACACTGTTCCATACTACCAGTAGTTTAAAATAGTGAAAAGGTAGGAGTATGATCTTTCAACGATTGGGCTATTTTCTTCCTTCTGGTTGTGAGGGTTAGGTCCCTTTATAATGGCTTTCTTTACTTTGAGATCCCACTCCATAATTGCTTGGTTTATAGTTAATCTGTAGTATTATTTCCTTTTTCAAGTAATCTAATAATTCAATTTTGGGTCAGGTGTTTGGGTAATAGAATTTGAAATTTACCAGAACATTTTTGGGGTCTGCCCTAAAATCACCCCTAGAACGAGACATACACAGATTTAAGTGAACTTTACCAAAAGAAAAACAGACAGATTTTTATTTTCATCCAACCAAACATGACAAATGTCAGCACAACCTTATAAGAATTGCTAGTGTTAGATGTTTTAAAATAACAAAACAACTGTGTAAGGGAAACTGTGCCAAACTCCTCCTTCCCGTCTCGTTAGGTTGATGTTTGTTTCTCCGCTGTCAACTTTGTAAGGTTTGAGTTGCTCCTCTTAAGGATTCAGCGACGTCGTCTTCCCCAGGCGCACTGGAGATGTGAGAAGGATGCCTCGGAGGAGTTGTACTCATAAAGCTCCTTATCCTCCGAGGGAGCAAGAGACAACAGAGAGGGAGGGAGAGAGGGAGAGAACTGGCAGGCATAATAACTACACTTTACACAGCCAGTCGACACATAATGAGACAATGCCGCGGAAACTTCAAGGAAGAACACAGATATAATAATAAAAAAGAAAAAAAAAAAAAAAAAAAAACAACAGAGAGCAAAGGCAAAGGGAGAAGGAAACTGGGGGCTTGGGGTTGGAGAGAAAAAAAGAAAAAAAAAAAACAAGAAACTATGTCAACTTTTATTTCCTCTGTTATTCCACATCAAGGGATTCGTGCCTCCATACTAATAAAAACAAAAAATATAAATTTATACACACACAACGAACAGGCGTCGCGGCAGCGTTTGTTTGAAAACTTTGTGGCAATTAAGGACAAATAAGTTTGCATTATTTCCTGTCGTAAAAGAATGATCCTGAACAGATTCTCTAAAAAGCAGTGTTTGATTAGGACATCAAAATAGCGCCAGGAAACAAATAACGATGGAATACAAGACGCGGAATACGAGAGAGAGAAAACAAAGCCTCGGGGAGAATAAAAATAAGAGTAGGAACAACCTGCGTTTGGAGACAAATATGCAGAATGCATTAAGCCATAGCGCTTAGAAAAGAACGCACACTGCAGAAAAAATTACACTGAAGCTAAGATTTGATGCACTTAATTGAAAAAAAAAAAACAAAAAAACAAAAAACTGTTTTTATTTTAATGTTTTGGATTTCAGATGTTGTTCTGTTGTGGCAGCGCAGTGGTAGTTTTTTCTAGCTACTTTTCAAATGACCAGGCTGAAGTGATCTACCTATTGGAAAACTCTAAATATATTTACTCATATAAACTGGATATCTACATCAACATATAACATATGTTATACCCTCTAACTCAATACCTAATCAGATTAGCCCAGTGATTTGCATCTTGAGATAGAAATACATCTCTATTTTTTTATTTTTTATTTTTATTTTTTTCTTATGTTATTGGTCAGGATCCTGATCTACCTATTGGACACCCCTGTGCCAGAGACTTTAAATACTGTAGTTGTATTTTAGATTAACTGTCCAATACCAATGTTCCTTGGAGTACCTGCCAATGTGAATATCAGTTCGGACAGGCTGTAGTTGTTTTTTTAATGTCTTATTCTAATTTTTTTCCAGTATTGGTCGAATACTAATGATGACCACTGGATGGAGCACACTGACATGTAGCTATTGCGCAAACTAGTAATCGAATTATTTAGGAAAATGTGCTTTTATCACATCATTATATTCCCACGGGCATATTAAGGAATAAAATACCCGTGCTACATTTTGCATTGATTGCTTGCTAATGAGGCATTTCGTGAAAACAAGTGCAGTATGTGTAAGTCCAGCATCCGTGCTCTGTTGTTCCAACAAATGAACGTGAAGAAGGGGTCAAAAAGTACATGAAGTGATACTGGGAATTAATGTTTCGTAAATGTTTTGTTTATTATTATTTTTTTTTTTTTTCCATGTTGGAGGACTTTAGAGTTAAATTTCACAGTTTTTAGACTGATTCACGAGGCCTATATACGCGTAGCCTTTTTTTTTTTTTTTCCTGTGCCACTTGCACCACGACATAATCCCAGCCATAAAGCTATAAATGTCGTTGATTATGAATAAAAAAAAAAAGCCCTGAGTAGAAAATAAAAAGCCTGGGATAAACACATTTTCCGTAGAAGAGCAGAGAAAAAGAGACAAAGGCCCTCGGGGTATAAGAATAGGAATAAAAAGAGCTGGAGCTCAGAGACAAATAAACTGGCAACATTATAACATTAGCACTTAGAAAAATTCACTTAATTCCTCAGCAGAGATGAAGACAAACTGCATTGTTATGTGTTGTAAATCCCAGTCACCGGATTTAAAGCTCTGCATTGTTTTACTGCGGGGGTGGAGGAGGGGGAGGAGTGCTCGCTTTAATTACAGTGATTTAATCGGGATTAAAAGAGGTTACCTGCACCGAGCCATAAGGGTTGTTCACGGCCAGGGCGTCAAAACGCTACATCTTTAGTTTCTATTTCTTCTCTTTTTTTTTTTTTTTTTGTCACATGCATAGCTCTGTAGGGCTGAATACTGGACTATTGTTCTGCTTCTTCTGTCGTTATTTTCAGCTCTGTCTCTTCCATTCAACAGACGGCACAGAGAATCCTTTTTAATCTGATTAATAACTAAGTTGATCACGTACATAAACCAATTTTGGCTCGGCTCTACCCTCGTACGCGTCCGTATTCCCACACTGACCTCTGGAGCCAGAATGGAACACAATAAGAGCCATTGTTGCTTCCAAAAAGTAAATGTGAAAAGGCAAAAACAAGCTCTTATAAATGAAATAAATAAAAAAAAAAAAAACGTCAACGCAACTGCAGGGAATTATGAAATATGAAAGTAAACACATGTACTTATTTATGGAACTGAAAATCCATGTTCTCTCAAATGTTTAAAGAAATGATGTGAGCGCTCAAAAAGATGCTGTGGTGAACCATAGAGGGCGCTAAATGATCCAAAGATACAGAGGTAAAAACATAAACATGCTCAAATCTAAATTGATTTGTTTATAATTTATTTTATTTTTGGGTAAAATCAACAATTATACATATAACATTTAAAATCTTTTGGGTTTCTTAAGGATTTTCTGGACGAAGTGCTGCTTTACAAGAACACAACACACAAACTATGGCAATTAATGGTGATATGGCAATCCTGAGCAATAACGTAAAAAATAGTAATAAAAACAAGAGATGTAATTCTCTTTCAGGATGCTAATCACTGGGTTAAAGTGAGAATAGTAAAGGTATTGAGTCAGACAGTATAACATAGAGTCATGGAAAAAAATTATTAGACCACTCTTTCTTTAATTTCTTGTCCATTTAAAAGTCTGCTTCCACTTAATCTACATTAATCTGGACAAATATAATAACAACAAA
>JAFBJS010001276.1:0-22261 GCA_016785265.1 Paraplagusia blochii
AAAAAAAAAAAAAAAAAAAAAATCAAAAACTACTAATTCAATAAAAACATGCAGACAGATCACATTTTAAAAAGATTTTTTTACAGAAAATTTCAAATTTTTTTTAACAAAGTTCCATTTTTTACATGTAGTTTTTGGCAGATTTGAAAAATAACTACATGCAAAAAATTGAATTTTATTAAAAAAAAATAACAAAATGCCTTGTCATTATATCATGCACTAAAAATTTAGGAAGCCAAAAAAAAAAAACTTTGGAAATGTTTTTTAACTTTTTGTGATTTTTATTCCAAAGTCAAAATTTTTCATAAAAAATAATTTACCCAACATCAGGTTCTATTGAAAATTTCCCAGAAAAATATTTTTTCTGAGAAAAATCTCCAAAACTGCAAATTTAAGGAGAAGCATGCTTAATATAAATATGTTCTCAAAATGAGTCTCTGCAAATTTGGGAAAACTTTTCATAAAGATTTTCATAAAATTCTGAAAAAAAACTTTAAAACATTTGAAAAAAGAGAGATTTTTTCAAAATAACAAAATTTTCGTTAAAAATAAAATTAAGTACCCCAATTAAGATTTCAGTTCTTGCAGATTTTTTTTTCTGAAATTTTCTTTGAACAGTTGTCTGCAAAATGTCTGCAAAACAACCTGGTTTGTTAAAAAAAAAATTCTGAAACTAATTTAATGAGAAACACACCACATAGATCAAAACTTTAAAAAGTGTATAGATTTTTTTCATTAATTTTTTTTTTAAGTTTCCAAAACAACATGCAATATTGGGATTTGTTAAGTAATTCTAAAGATTATTGTGAATGTTTTCTGAAAATGCTGCAAATTTTCTAAAGCAAATCAAAATATATTTTTTTAAATTCCCCAACATGTCCTATTTCATGACAAACATGCAGGGTAGATAAAATCTTTAAAAAAAAATCTAAAAATAATAATAAAAAATGAAATGTTTTTATGCATGCAAAATTATAATTTTGCAAAAATAACTTTCATATTTTTATGCATTTTTTCAAAAACTAAAATTGTAACCAAATTCAGCTTTTACGTATACTTTTTTATTCTAGAAAGTTTTTTTCATTGGAATTTGGAAGTGTCTAGAAAAGTGTCAAAAAAATCCGTCTAAATGCAAACATTTGGAAGAATACATTTTGAAAAGAATCTAAAAAACCCCCCCAAAAAACTAGAGAATTTAAAAAATATATATACATAACTTTAAAACAATTTCATAAACTAACCAAAATATTTTTTAATAAAAATGCCTCCCAAAAATCCAAATAAACACTAAAATAAGCTTATTACATGCAGAACAATGAAGAATGTCCTGAAAATAAAAAAATGATATGTATTTTCAAAAACTTAAATTTTGGTTCTCTAATTTTATGACAAGCAACTGAAAAATATTCCTGAAAGATGTCTCAATCTTTAATTTACAATTTGGACTCTATTTTCCTAAAATTTGGGAAAATGTATTTTATAATATTTAAAAGTAAAAGTTTCACAAAAAATATATTTTTCTGAAAGAAACATCAAAATAAAAACCCAATAAACAAATAAATTGTTTACATGTAAAATAAGGATTTTGCTGAACCTTTTTTAAAACAACAACATGTTTGAAAATACATAACTTTAATAAGAAACATTACAAAAAGATAAAATTGTATTTCATAGAAACAAAGATTAATTGAGAGGTTTTCGTGAAAACAAAATGACAAATGACAGTAATAAGTATAAGTTTGTTTTTCTAAACATTTCCAAAGAACAATTTCTTGCAACTGCTCAAAATATACACACAAATTCAGGTTTTTCGCTGAAAGATTTCCCTTTTTTCTAAAATATTTCTAAAAAACCTCTGACATAATTGAAACATGCTAAAGATACAAAAAGATAAAAGGTTTTGATGAAATTGTTTTAACAATTGCACAGAAATAACAGAAGTTTTGATTTTGATCAAAATCTCCAAAATGCAGGCAAATAAGACAAAATGTATATGTGTTTTTTTTACAAGTACATTTAAAGATTTTTGCGAATATACTTCAGAATTATGGCATACAAAATAGGTTAAAAAATAACATTTTGAAAAAAAAGTATACTTTGAAAGTTACTGTGACACATATATAAGATACATGGAGATGTTTCACCAAACAGTAATAGTTCCAAGTCACTGATTCTCTGTTGTTTTAACAAACTGGTGAAGAAGACTTAACCTAACTTTAAATACAGGTAGTGCAAATGTGAGACTTGTGAAGGACATGGAGTACTTTCACAAAACAGAAAAATCACATTTACGTTCACGTGTCTAATTTCTTAGGTTCTGTTGGTAGATGATGACGCCTCCATCAGGAGAGTTGTAGCCGCTGCAGACCATGTCCTGGAGCGTCTCTCTGAGCTCGGCTCTTCTTTAGACGTCCTGTCCTTCCTCCGATCTTTCCAGTTGTTTTCCGAGGCCTTGTTACGTCTCAATAGTCTTACCCTGGAACGAGCCAATTCCCTACAGGATCCCATGCAGACAAAAGAGCTTCTAGATTCTCTGGAGACCCTAAGAAGATGCATCTCCATGCTGCACACAGCCATGATCACAACCATCAGGCACTCGGCCTGTGAACAGGCACAGGAAGCCAAAAGGTACATTCTGGACCAGGTGCAGAGCACCGTGAACGACATTGTAACAACCTTGAACAGTGGATGTTCTAAGGGGACAGTTGGTCCTTATGGATACTACACAGGGAAGAGGAACAGGGTTCTGCAGATTCTAAGCTCTTCTTCCCCTTTAAGAGTCTCAGACAGCAGCTTTGACAGCATGGTCCGAGACCTGGTGTTCCACTGCATGGTCGTGGCCAACTCTTCTCGCAGAGAGTTCCAGCAGAGAGTGGTCAGTCACTGCCGTCACGTCCTGCACCTCTGGGCCAACATGAAGACAATTCTTAAGTCTGTGGACAACTGTGATGAGCAGATCTTTGAGAGAACCTCAGCAGTGTTGGTGGAACAAATACAGATCCTTGACAAAGATGTGATGACTACTGTCCTCTACCAAGTCTTGGACGCATTCCTTACAGCGTCTCCTACATTTGAGGAGCTATCACGTGTGATGAGACAGATCCAGGTGGCAGATTCCTTGCCAGATAAAGATCTGAACCGCCTTCAACATCTTGTTGAGGACTTCATCTCCTCCACCGATGGAATTACAGAAGTGTCTAACTTCGTCTCATCTGTTGCCATTGATGCCAAGAGTGTGGAGAATGTGGAAAATTCACGGGTTTGTCTCTCGAGACAGCGAGCTCAGATGGCAGCCCTGTCACTGGAGCTGGCGGATAATTCATTGCAGACCGTTGAGAAGCTTCAGGAGATTTGTCAGAAATGGCAGGAGGAGATAAGTCAGCTTCAAGATGCTGTGAACGACGTCCTGGACGTGAAGGACTTCAGCAGCGTCGCCATGAGCGAGATGATCCGTGACCGACAAGGCTGTGACTCCGCCTACAGAGAGCAGAATTACCAGCTATTTGATGAACAGGCGGGAAACCTCATATGTCACATGAAGTTGGTGGTTCACTCCGTGAAGAGACATTTGGACAGAAGCGACAACCCCATTTACAGGAATGGTCTCCTGGTCCTGCTGAGACAAGTCCAATCATCTCAGACTAAAGTGTGCGACTCGGTCCGGTCCATGCTTCTGGGCTCCCGTCTGAATGTGGAGGAGTACTCCACTTTTTCAGACAGTGTCTCCACAGCCATTCAACATTTCAAAGTCCTAAGAGAGGGACTTGATGGACAACAGCATCCACATTTGCTGAGTCCTCTGAGAGAAGGTGCACGTCAGCCGGAAATCTCACTGGACAGCAGCGAATTCAATCCAGTTCAGACAACGGAAGATTCTCCGTCTCGTCTTTTTGTGGACAGAGATTCCCAGGCTGAATTTCAGCTGGAGCCCTCGAGTAAGGTTGTAGTAAAAGTACCCCATAAATATGACAGTAAAGATTTAAAGACACCAGGTGTCTCCAAAGTTCCCAAACAGATCCCCAAACGTCACGACTTTGACCTGCTGCCCCTCTTATGTGAAGTTGTGACCGTGACTAAAGAGAAAGACGTGACCAGGCTTAACCAGGTCTGCACGGGCGTCCTGGAGCTGTCAAATTATTACGTCCACGCAACCAAGGACGCCCTGGCAATCGTTGACGCGGTTGACCGTCAAACGTTGGAAAGTTTCCGAGCGGAGCTGGTGTCACTCACTCCTCTGCTCATCCAGACGGCTCAGGAGACGGCCATGAGCTCGGCCATGAGTACGGAAGGTCTCCACAAACACAGCACGCACTTCTCCGACCTCATCAACCACATCAGGAAGATCTTACTGCCAGAGGTGGGAAGTTGGTATCACGCTGTCAACAATGGACTGTCAACAGGGGCGACTGGTGTTAAGCAGCAGCTCAGTGAAGTCATGGAACTCTGCACGGAGGTGGTCCAGCTCCTCACGTCGTCTGAGTTCCCCTCACGCAGCAACACTCAGGAAACAGTCGGTATTTTACACAACAAACTCAACAAAGCCCAGAACAACACGAGATGTTTGGTGGAGTTCTTCACCTATGGAGGGAACACTGATCTGCTGGAAGGACTCTCCATCCTCTGGGGTCTCTCCATTCAGATTTTGCTGAATTCTGTCGATAAAATTCTGGGGACGTCAACTGTAGTGAACCAGAGTTCACAGAAACAGCTCTCAGCTTTATCTGAGAACTCCCTCAGAATCCAAGAAGCCGCAAGAATCACCAGTCTGAACTGCAGAAGTTCTCACAAATCCAAGCAGCTCACGGAATGCAGAGAAGAACTCAAGTCTCTGACTGATGACTATCTTCAAGCGGCGGAGGAGCTGGGTTTAACCCCGAGTGTGATACAACTCGCCAAACCCGAATTCTTCCGACGGCGTCTTCTCATAAATATCAAAGTTCTTTCTGCTCTTTTGAGCAAAGCCAATAAAGAATATGAAACTGTGCTTAAAGATATCGTCAACATTGCCACTTTTGCGGCAAAACATTCCCGTGAAAACCTTGAAGACGATACGGACCGACAATTTGAACGAGCAACCAAAGCTCTGCTGGGAAACGTCAAATCCGCCACCAAGCGTGTGGAGGACAGTTTGAACTACGTCAAAGACCCTCGTGCCCGTTCCAACCTGAGGTCCATCAATGACCACTTGTCCTTTCAGATTTCAGACGTCATCAGTCGAGCCCGGCTGATTCTGGAGACACATTTTATTAGTGACACGCTCAGTTTGGACGTCCAGATCCAGTGTTGGTCGGCTAAAGCCCACTACGTGGTGGAAGAGATCAGTCGGCAGGATGGGATTCATCCAGAGATGAAAGAACACATCAGGACTGGTCTACAGGGACAGTTGGTAGAACCCACATCCAAGGTCCAAGAGGACAAAAGTCCCTCTACTGATGCAGTCACGTCCTGGCCAATCAGCAAGACGGAAGCTGTTGATGCTCCGCAAATTAACATCAACACAGAGGTTGAAGACAAGTACGAACCTGGAACATGGGAGAAAATTGTGAGTAAATCATAACTTTCTTAACTATGCTATGTTGGTTAGCAGTGTTGGACAAGTTACTTTAAAAAAGTAACTGAAAGATTAGTTAAAGATGCTGAGATTCTCTTTAGGAGAGACAAGGATGGACAGGATCAGGAATGAGGTGATTAGAGGGACAACACAGACAGGAAGGTTTGGAGAAAAAGCTAGAGAAGACAGATTGAGATGGTGTGGACATGTTCAGAGGAGGGACAGTGGAGACATTGGTAGAAGAGATGGAGCTACCAGGTAGGAGACAAAGGAGAGATTTATGGATGTAGTGAGGGAGGACATGGAGGTAGTTGGAGTTAGAGGTGAGGAGGAAATTGTTGATTCGCTGTGGCAACCCCTGAAAAAAGAGGGACAAGACGAGGTCCTAAGAATTAAAAGTACTGGTGAATATTACAATAGTAAATAATTTGTATATTCTACATTGAATGTAACATGAAAGTAACTGTTTCATGCATCATTTCACCGACTGTTTTTTTTACAGGACGGTCCCAGAATTGCAGGATTTAGAGACTCTTCTTCCTTGACCTACACTTCACTCTGTCTCAAACAAGAAAGTGACAGCTGGGATCCGAAGGACAACAGGATTGTCCAGGTGACCAGAAAAATGGCTGAAACAATATGTCACATGACCCAGTACGTGAGGAACAAAGGCCCAATACCAGTAAGGAGCACTAGAGGTCACTGTTTATCAGGTTTGGCTTGTCGTTCTTGTTGGCTCTCATTACTATTCTACATTTGATTCTGTTTTAGAATAAAGAAGGGTTTGTCACTGCAGCCAAAGACGTCATCTCCAACAGCCAATCAGTGACTCAGTTCATCAGGGTCATCGCTAACCACAGCTTGGACAAACAGTGTATGGTGGAACTGTCTCTTATTGTTGAGCAGATTCTGACTGTCACCAACCAGCTGAACATCATCTCCAGGTTAGAAGATCTTTGAATAATAATATGTTTGGAGAGAAAAACAATTATTTACCTTGATTTTTACACCTTCTGTTCCATTAGTGTTAATGCTGTAACACCTGGAAGCAAATCATCCGATGAAATCCTAGTGAAGAACACGCAGAACCTCCTCCAAATCGTCCTGCGTGGAGTCCATGCAGCAGAGACCGCCTGCATCACAGTAAATACGAGACATATTGACATGTCTTCCACTGACACCAGTAGTTTTCTATTGTCTACTAAAAAACATTACCTTCATTTCAAGGGTTTGAAACAGCCAGAACCACACTCTGACGGAGAGGAGGCCACGGCGCTGTGTTTCCAGTGGAAGAGGAACCTGGAGCTGCATCGAGCGCAGCAGACCTCGAACCCAGAGACTGATGACCTGGGTTTGAGAAAGACGTCCTCCCACCCACTGGCACCCAGTCTGGCCCCAGTAGTTGATGTGCACGGTGGTCGCTTCTAGATTTTTCTTTTTTTTTTGATGTTTCAGTCATTTCTAACAAAATATTTACCAAAAAACAGAGACAAAAAAATAGTTGTAGGGTCGGAGTGAAGTCACGTTTTTTTTCTCAATTTATTCTGAAATATTTTTCAGATAAAATCACAGAAATGTAACATGTGACTACGTGTTATTAAAATGCAAATTCTTTTTTAAACCACCATATTGAAATAAAGAACTTTACATTCAAACACTTATTAATGTTGCGTTTGTGTGATACAAATTTACATTGATAGCGTCATACATAGAGAGAATGTTAAAAAAGGATATAGCTTAGTTTCGGTTTAACCATGAGGTTAACTTAACGAGAGATGAAAGCGTAGTGAAATGTTCAGTTCTGTCAGTCATTTAAACTAGTGTTTCCCAAACTTTTTTGCGATTAAATGTCTCGTACTATTTTCACGGACCGGTCGTTAAGTTGTGGCAGATAAATACATCTTATCAAAAGTAATTATCAGTGTTCTGAAATATTTTCCTACCTATAAAATCTTCCTACCCGAATAACGGTGCATGTGAACCATAAGGATTCAAGTGCACCCAGCCTAAAATTTACTCCTACCAGACCCTTATACAAGCTTTGAATCTTGTATCAATGACTCTGCGTCATTTTGAGTTTATTGTTGTTGTCTTATAAAATATTTCCTAATCAAATATAGTTGCCTTATTGATGATGGAATCCTAGCCATTCTATTGTTCAGTTCTTTTGTTGATATGGATATGGATCAAGTGGAAGTACTAGACAGATGGGAACAAAAGGAAACATTATTTCTCTGCGGCCCGACACCAATTCACCTACGGACCAGTACCGGTCCCCGCCCCAGTGGTTGGGGACCACTGATTTAAAGTCTAAAATACTAAAAGATACTGTCAACAAGATGGAATTCCTGTACATTCCCATGTCAGATTACTGGAACAACTCCAAATAAAATGTTCATGAAAAACAAAACCATCAGCGACTAACAGAACTATTTAGCTTGATAATGTAAATATATCGATATAAAAAATTGTGACAAAATAAATATGTACTTAGAAAAAAATGCTTAATGTCAGTAAACAATACTGTACATACAAAAAGAGGTTATGTCATGGTAAAAAAAAACAAAAACCTAAACAACAGTAACACTTAAAACTGACAGATTTACCATCTCTTACAAATAAAAGTGATTTAAAACAGAACCGTTTATATACAGAAATAAATAGTGGTGACGTTAAATTTTTTTTTTGTACAGCACATTTCATGAAATGCAACTTTTCTTCTTTGACACTGAAGTGTTTACTGACAGAATGGAGAAGCAGTGGGATCGAAAGTCTTGAAGACATCTTTGAGTGTCCTGTCTTCTGCTTCCTCCTCTGGATCCTCTTTTTCCTCCCCCTCTTTTTGAGCCACCTGCTCCTCCTCCTCCTCTAGAACCACCTGCTGCTCCTCCTTCTCCTCCTCCTCTTCCTCTTCCTCTTCCTCCTTAAGTTCAGCTTCATCCTGAGCTCCTGCAGAAGTCTGTCCTGAAAGTTTGGCTTGTCTGGGGTCTGTGTACTGAGGTCGGATCAGTCCTGCCAGAGCCTGGATGGGGAGGTTATGAACTGCTGGAGGTTTGAGAGGTAACGAAGGAGGAGCTGTAGAAGAATTTCCAGGCGGAAGTTCCTCAGGTGTGTCCGTGCTTGGGATCTCCTCAAAAGAGCCAGATCTTTGCGATGGAGAAAGGGATTGTGGTGGAGCACTGTCTTTTTTACCAGGATGTTTTAAAATCCCTGCCCTTTTAGGAGGTTCTCCTTGTTCCTTCTGCTCAGTCTTAGTGCGAGGATCATAGAGACTGATGCCTCCAAGAATTGTAGTGGGACTTTCCAAACCTCCACCCGTGGATGCCAGACGAGGGGCATACGGTGGCAGCTTCTCAGGTTCTGACTTGACTTGAGCAGTGTTGGTAGAAGAACTGGAGTTTGCCTTTTGAAGACGGGGATCTACGACCGCTCCACCTGAACAGGATTCTTTCTGACCCATCGGCTTGGAGTCCAGGCTTCCTGTACGTTTGAGTCTCGGATCTAGAGACTTTTGTTGCCGAGGATCTACAGGCCGTTCGGTGGAAGGACGAGGGTCTAAATTTCCTGTAGGCAAACGAGGAACACGTTCCTTCAGTCGAGCAGCTAACAATCTGGGATCGGTGGGTGGAGGGCTGGAGACAGGAGGATAGTCCGGTAAGTTCGTCCGGTTCATCTGAGCATCTGCTATCAGTGGTGGCAGAGGGAGGTTGATGGAGTGTTCCTGTTTGGGCACCAGAGAAGGTATGAGGTCCTCAGGTGCCCACACCACCGACTGAGCAAAAGCTGGACGCTGAAGAATAATGTCCACCCGAATGTGGCTGAACTGCTTCAACTGGCAACGAGGGTCATGTAGGTGAACCCCAGGGACGGCATCTAGAGGAATGAGGACGGCTCTGTCCCGAAGCTCTCGTTCTCCTTCTTCCTCCTCTTCTCCTGCAGGAGCCTTTTGAGGAACAGCCGGGCCCTGCTGCGGAAAGAGGCTTTTGTCCATTGGTCTTATCTTCCTGGGGTCTCTGGAGAACCTTGGATCCGCAGCTGTGTCTGACTCCTTTTTTAAATCCGGTGGCCGTTGCCGGGGGTCCATCTTGAATCGAGGATCAGAGGGAACGGCCCTGTCTTTAATAAGCCTGGGGTCTCCTGGAGCTAGGACCGTTGAGGACATCTGAGGGGGTTTGGACTGAGATGGTTGCATCTCGCTCTGTTTCTTTAGTGTTTTTAGAATAGAGGCAACACTGTTTCCATCCTCCTCATCACTGGAGTACCAGTTGGTGGTGTCATCTGCAAAAAGTATTCAAGTGTTGTTACATTTCTCCTACACCAAGTGATGCATTTCTTCTGTCTTCTCTTCCATTCGTCTTGTCCTTTTTTCATGGGTTGCCGCAGTGAGTCAACAATTTCCATCTCCTCCTGTCCTGTGTCCTGTATCTTCTACTCCAACTACCTCCATGTCCTTTCTCACTCCATCCATCTCCTCTTTGTCTCCTACCTGGTAGCTCCATCTCACTGTCCCTCCTCTGAACATGTCCAAACCATCTCAATCTGGCTTCTCCAGCTTTTTCTCCACACCTTCCTGTCTGTGTTGTCCCTCTAATCACCTCATTCCTGATCCTGTCCATTCTTGTCTCTCCTAAAGAGAACCTCAGCAACTTTAACTCCTCCACCTCCAGCTCTGTCTCCTGTCTTCTACCTATTCCTAGTGTCTCTAATCCATCCATCATAGCTGGTCTCTCCACTGTCCTGTAAACCTTTCCCTTCACCTTAGCTGACACTTTATAACAGATTTCCACTGACTCTTTCTTCCAGTTGTTCCATCCTGACTCTACTCTATTCTTCTCCTCTTCCACAGTCTCCACTGCTCTGGACAGTTGGTCCTCAGTATCTAAAGTTTTTAAAGTCATGCATTTCAATAAACTTCTTTAAAGAAAAGAATTAAAATCCAATAACACCCAGTTATCTTATTATCTAATTCTGAGAGTGTAACTGCTTCTCTGTTCACTCACCTCTGTTAGTGTTGTTACTGCTCTGAGCCTCTGCTCTCTGTGGATCGTTGCTCTGTGTCAGGTGTAAATAAATGGCTTTCTGCACAGCAGGAGGTAAAGACTGTAGCTGTGACTCTGCCCCCATCTGCTGCTCCAGTTTCTGTATGAAGGCCTTAACGGGGTCCACTGTAAAAAGGAAAATTTAATTTAAGCAAATTTAATTTAAATTTGCTCTCACTACATATCAGGGGTCTCAAACTCGTGGCTCGTGGGCCATTTACAGTCCATGGAATGATATTTTGCAGCCCCTACCTTGATATGAAAGTTGAGTTTATAATAATATTTTATAGATTTGTTCTCCACATTTTATGGTAAATCCTATAGTTCTCAAAACCCTGATCCACAGACTCCTTCTGGTTCAGTGTTGTATTACACAGAATATATGGGAAACTGATTTTTTTATACAATTTTTTTCCTGTATTAAACACTGAAAGTTGACGCGGCCCTTCAGTGAAATGATAGTGTGGGTGGTGGCCCTCAACTTATAGGAGTTTGAGACCCCTGTTTCATATACTTTTGGTCAAACATCATACCCACCTTCTTGTTGACCCATTGCCTGGTTTTGGAGAAGGCTGCCTAGCAGCTCCACTTGGTTCTGACCCAACGACGGTAGAGATAGTAGACTCTGCAGCATCTGTAGATCCGGTCCTGCTAGGAAAGGTCTTTGCACATTTACTTGAGAGTTCAGATTAGATTGGTTGCCGAGAAAAGTCGGTGCTGGACCAGACGCGAATCCGTGTGGTTGGTGTTGGCCTGGTGGACTCTGTGGCATAGGCTGTCCTGTCTGGTGACCCACAGGACCAGGTGAACCAGGGAGAGGAACCGGTGGAGCAGAGGAGCCTGTAGTCACACCAACACCAGTCTGTGTGTCCTCTGAGCCACCGCACTGACCGTTATCTTCACCTTCGTTCTGAGACAAGTTGGATCCACTGGAAAAAAAAAGGTTACAAATAAAGTTAGGGGAAGAAAGGGGCAAAATAAAGAGTTATGCCCCAAAATATTTAAGTATCTGCATTTACCTCATATTGATTTTTTGTGCCAAGTCAACAGTTGGTTGAACCTTGATTTCAAACAGTGAAGGGATTTTCTTCCCTGCTTGGCCCGACGCCCCATCTGTTGGACTGCTCTGACCAGGAGTGGGCAGCAAACCCACACCTGGAGGAGGCTTTGGCAGTGGAGCAATGCCCTGTTTCCTCAGATCCTCCAGCTCCATTTCATCCTCACGGGCGTTTTCCTCCTCTGTGTTAATTATCTGAAAACAGATAATAATAAATACTGAAGGCGTTGGAAAGTTAGAGGCGAGGAGTTAGATTCATTTCTTGGTTTTACCTTATCGAGCAGTTCTTTAGTCACATCAGTCAGAGGCTGGTGGGAGAATTTGCAATTGTCTCCTTGATAACATTTGGCTCCAGTGTGAAAGAACTTGCAGGGATATTCATGTGCAATCACAGGTTAAGGAAAACAAAAAAAAAATCGGAATCAAGCGCTCCTAAATACACAAAAGTAACAAAACGCACAACTGACTGATAAAGGATATTGTGCATGTAAATGCAGTTTTCTCCTTTACTGCAGTATCCTTGGAGATAGAATTTACACAGTTCCTTCTTCTTCTCCAGAGCAATCAACTCATGGTCAAACTTGCATTGTTCTCCCTGTAGGAGGGTGAGGGGGTGACATCAGTCATGCTTTTTGATTAGTAAATATTATTAAAGTCAGCATCATAAATTGCTCATGACATGTGGCAACAGAACAATAGTGATGCTCTACCTTAATGCATCGACCCTCCAGGAAATACTTGCAGATGTATTTGCCATTGTGTTCTATAGTGTGTTGACTTATGAACTCTTTGCTCATGGGAGGTCTCTTCCTCTGGTAGCCTGAGTTTTTAACTTCCTGTAAAATTAAAATAACACAAGGAAAATTATTAGTTGACGGAGGACTTCTTCCTCTCCTTTCAGCTTGTCCATTTTTCTTAGGGGTTGCCACAACGAGTCAATAATTTCCATCTCACCCTGTCCTCTGTATCTTCAACTCTAACTCCAACTACCTCCATGTCCTCCATCAATCTCGTGCTTTGTCTCCTACCTGGTAGCTCCATCTCTAGGATCATTCTTCTACCAACGAATCCACTGTCCCTCCTCTGGACATGTCCAAACCATCTCAATCTGTCTTCTCTAGCTTTTTCTCCAAACCTTCCTTTCTGTGTTGTCCCTCTAATCACCTCATTCCTGATCCTGTCCATCCTTTGTCTCTCCTAAAGAGAACCTTAGCATCTTTAACTCCTCCACCTCCAGCTCTGTCTCCTGTCTTCTACCTATTCCCAGTGTCTCTAATCCATCCATCATGGCTGGTCTCACAACTGTGAGACAGTAAAATACTGATAATAAAACTTAAGACATTGTCAGAAGTACCTAAGCAGTAAAGACTAACCATGTCCTCCTGATCTCCTCCACGTCCTCGCCCTCTTCCAGTCCAGGGTTTGCCCTTAAGCTTCTTGTTCTTCATGAGCATGGCTCGTCCTCTGCCGGGGCCCATACCTCTGCCTCGTCCTCTCTGTCCGACTGGAAACACAATTGTCCCCAAAAATAAGATAAACTCATAAAACAAACAAATGTCCACCTCCATATATAACATTAAAATTCCTTCCTTACATTGCTGCTTCATTCCCCTCATGCTTCCTCTCCTCATGTGATCTTTAACATGGCGTCCCTTCCCTTGACTCTGATCTTTTGACTGCTGGTATTCAGACATGTCTTCATCATAGACATTTTCCTCTTCATCATACTCATCGCTGTAGTCACTGTATTTGTCAAAGTCGCTGCTCTTGCGCAGCGGTGACCTCTGTGAGTTGCTGTGTCCTCCCTTTGAGTCACGTCCATGCTGAGAATGAAAGAAATGAGACACTAGTTTATATTTTGATCATTGGTAAAATGTTTAAATATATATAGTAAATGAGGATCAACATGTCACTCAGCTACACAAGGAGTTCTATATTGAAGTTTGAAAAACAACTATCTTGTCAGATCAGTCACCTGAGAGGTCTGGCCGTCAGACTCACGGCTGGATCCTTTGTTTTTCCTGACTTTGGACCTTTCAGCTCGGTCGTAGTCAGAGTCATAACTATCGGAGCTGGAGCTGCTGGAGGGAGAGTGGTGCTGGAGGAGGGGCCACAACATTACAGTGAATATTATTCGTTCAGGTCAAAGTTGAGCTTTGAGTTATGACACTGATCGGACTTTACCTTTTGTCGCTCTCGTTTCCTTCGTTTGGATTTCTTCTTCTCTTTGGTCTTTTTGTATCTCTTTCTTGAGTGCCTGTGAGATTTTTCTTCTTTCTCCTTCACTTTCTCCTTTCCTTGCTCCTTTTCCTTCTCTTCCTGCACCTCTGGAGCCTCTTTGTTTTCTTCATCAACTTCAATTCCTTCATCATCTATTTCTCCATCTTCTAGTTCACCATCCTCCCTAGAAATGGGCAAACATTTAACATAATGAGAGTCGCACATGAATAAATCCAAATATCACTGCTGCCTTTCCATGAAACCACGGATGATATGAATGGATGATAATATTACAAATATTTCACCTTAACTCAAAGAAAAGTTTCTAGTAAATGGCAAAATGAGAGACAGAGTAAAATTGGTTTAAATTCTTTAAATAATTTTGCTATAAACTGATGTTTTATCTTTGCTGTTTAGGAAAAATATCCAGAAATATAATAGCGTTTTGTTTTTATTAAATGTGAAACTGTGAAAAAACATTATGAAGGTAATAGAAAGAGAATCACCATGAAATTGAAAAATATGTCACCCTGCCGAGACGGTCTGTGACAGTTGTCTGGAAAAATGTAATTTAAGCATGATGGTATGTGATATTATTTAAGTGATAAACTGTGCGACTGTAAAGCAATCTGGGCTTTTAGTTTAGATGAAAGACAAGTCAAAAACCTGGTAGTTGGACAAGAGGCTTTTCCACTAGAATTTAACATTGTTTTTTTTTACAGAAAATTTAATAAAAATAATATATAATACATTCTACTATTAAATAGTAATTTAAAAGAGTTTTGTCATATCCATCAGGCCCCACCACAACAGTCTAGAGAATGTGAAGAATTTTAAGACCAGATTTTTAAGTCAACTTTAACCTTATACTTGGGATTGCGTGAGAACTCCACTGTGTGACTGCAGCAGCAACACAACTACTGTAGTAACAAAATACCCCACACAACTAGCTGTCAAAACACCTGACATATTAGGTGTTAAGCCATTACCTATGGGAAGAAAGTAGTCAAATAACCTCACATAGAATCACAGCCATACCAGCAGGACCAGAGAAATTCTACATTGTTTTCTTGCCATTTTTTAACTGCAAATCTAAACACCTGGTGTCCTGTTTAACCCTTGTAAGGTCCTCCATAAGACTGTAGATCTGGGGTCTCAAACTCAAATAAGTAACGTCTTCATGTCAGCCAAGGGCCACGTCAGCTTTCAGTGTTCAATACAAAAGAAAAAAAATATTTCAAAAATCAGTTTCCCATAAATTCGGTGTAATACAACACTGAACCAGAAGGAGACTGTGGTGTACCATAAAATGTGGAAAACAAATCAATAAAATATTATTATAAATTCAACTTTCACATCAAGGTGGGGGCCGCAAAATATTGTTACACGGGCTGCAAATGGCCCACGGGCCACAAGTTTGAGACTCCTGCACTACATCTCCAGTTCTTAATAAAAATACAACAATAATTTTAATTTTTAGATATTTTGAGCAAAAAGACTTTGGTTCAATTGAGAAGCAAGTACAAAAGGTAAAGAAAAAAAAACGTGATTATTTGGTCAAAATTAAGCGGAGGACAACACAAAGGTTACTGGACACCAAGCACAGGCGGTTGCCCTGACAACCACACAGCCTTGACTAGGTCGCAGGCATGACCTCAACTCAGCAGACCAACATACATATCCTCAACACTGTTTCTGCAGTACTGCCCTAAATCCACCAGGTGGAATCCGCCACTGGGATGGGCGTGGTGGTCATTTACACAAATTATCCTGTAGATGGCAACAAAGTAGCCGTAAGTCCATTCAAGTGCTACAGCAACGAGCACTGATGAGCTCTGCTCTTTCTGCATGGAAATGGTGATGAATGGCGATGGAGATCTACAGTTCTGGACAGCGTTCTTAAACTGATCCACGCATGCATGCAAATGTGTTTGAGGTGTTGGGAGACGAGGGGTAAAAATACCCCGGTGGAAAATGTATATATAGACTGCAATTGATGGTTAAAAAGGAGAAAATAAAACGAACACACAAGCAGCGAAACGCACAGATGAGCGTATTAATAATTGCACAAGAATGTTACTCGACCTTTCGTCCCCTGCAAGCTCAGAGTCTGTCATGTTTTTGTCAAGAACAGGGGCTGGGGGACTGGAAACAAGGCTCACAGAAGCCATTGGAGAAGCGGAGCTGCGCCTCCTTTCTGTTCTCTCCGGCACCAGAGTGAATTAACTCAGTCACTCAAGGAGACGTTGGGTTGTGAGAGAGACGCTGAAAGATTTCAGACTGGAAAAAACTCACGGTGTGACATGTCTCCACAGAGACACTACAACAGACACTCTCCTCTTTCATGTCAATGTCGTTTTAACTCAGTGAACACAGCTCGGTGGCCCCGCTGTGCTAATATCCCGTTGGTTGACAGCTGCCGTGGAACCACAGAGGAGACGGAGACACGAACAGAGCAGTGCTCGGTGGTTTTCTGCATCTTCACGGCTTTTTCTCAACAGCATCGCAAGATGGCTTCTGATTTCTGCAGCACACTTCACGTCTGTGCCTCGTCCCCCCTCTTGTATTTAAAGCTTGTCAGATCTATCTAACCTGAACGCAGCACACGCTTGTCAGCGATTGGTCGAACGGCACCACGGGACAGAAAGCTACAATTGTCATTGGTTGAATTTGCTGTCAGTTATTTACTACAACATCTGCATCGACACCTTCAGAGAGAAACGACGAGGAAATGGCGCGTTGTCGCTGTTTACGAACACTCTCGTTGATTATTATGGTCTTGTAATGTAACACTACACCACTGTTTAACAAACTGAAGAGCGGAATTGGATTAAAATGTTCGCTTCTCTCAGGTTTCTTTCTTGTTTTTTTACGTACGCACTTCGTTGGACACGCCCACTCCGGCAACCCAACACATAGTATTCGCTGTGGTACAATGATGTACATCACCCCGTGATATGTTCAAAGAACTCACCTACGAAGGAAAGAATCATTTTAAATCCTTCTTTTCCCTTCATATATATTAACCAGTGCAGTTTTTATGTGCCCTCCTCATTTGGTATTAGTAAGAATATAATATTTAAGTTAAGTTACTTAAAAAACAAATAAATAAATATTATATCATTAATACATTTTATTTAAGTTTTGTTTTGAGGTGTTTACAACACCGGGCAGAATGAATGTATTAAAAAAGTAGACGTAAGAAAAACATTTGACCATCTAGGAACCACAAATGTTAGAAACATTTCACAAACATACAAATTGAATGTCTTTTGTGTTGGTGTGACGGTTAGTTTTTAACTTAACAACTGTTAAATGTGTAGCAACTCTGGCTAAAGCTTACACAGATTGGCCACAAAAAAAAAAAAAAACAGATTAAATGATAAAATATGTATAACGTCCACGTGGCAAAGGAAACACTATATTTTTTATACAGCTGAATCTATGCAAATTAATATTATATTATCATTATACATCAGCCTTTTTTAATTGTGGCCCAAAAGTAAAAAACAGAACACTGCTCGTCTGACCCAACACTGTGATAAACTATCAGATTGCTAAGATTCCGAAAGGATAAAGTCTCGTCTTGTTTTAGTACCATCTGATTCTGATGTGTTCTCCAGATGTTACTGATGTTCAAAGGGTTCCCACACGAAGATCCTCCTTCTTTTTGTTCATAATTAAAAATTTATTGTCATCATTCAGATATTTGACTGAAAAATTTGGTTTGCAAATCTATTCCTGGAATAAATATCATTTCATACTTGTGTGCTTAAATACAACCATATGACTGATGTTTTAATTTAATAATTTATTTCCTCATTAGTAAATACCAACTAAAATAATTTCACCTGTGCACAATTTTACATAAAAGTAAAAAAAAATTCAGTAAAAGCATAGAAAGGGATTTTTTTTCCATTACAAGAAATAACATGTAAACCATATGTGTCAAACTCAAGCCCTGGAGCCCAAATGTGGCCCGCCAAGTAATTTTACATGACCTGTGGAAGCATAAACCTGATACATTAACATTTGATATATTAACAGCGTTGAACAATATTCGTTACATAAATTTAGTTGCATAAATAAATAATAATAAACTGCAGTAACATTTTTTTTTATGTGAAGGATAAGTTACATCTAGGTATCGAGGCAATTTCCCACGGCACATCTGACTTCATCTTATTGAAAACCGTGTGCAGTGGTTGAAAAACCCTGGCATCGATCACTCAGCTCAATATCCCCTGCCCTGTCATACACTTACCTGCCACTAGATGTCACGGTAGTTCTGGTTATAGAAGTACAAGACGTCAAAAATGCATTTCGATTAGTTTGTAGTAAAACTTAAACCTAAACGTGTGTCTCATGTGATAATAATTTAAAATTATTATTTTTGGTATTTTTTATTGATATGCTCTTACCTATATTTTGAGTCATTTTAGTTTTACTTTGTTTTTCTTTTCGACTTAATCGATTCTTTTCTGACCTGCAGCTAGAATATAATACTTTTAATCGAAAATCCTGTTACAAGGACGTGTGACTTTGTAAACTGTGAGACTGTGCTCAGTCACAGGAGAAGCAGCTCTGTGGAGTGTTTGGCCTGATCTGAGTGGGAGGGTTCTTTTCTCGCCGCTTCATGAAACCTCGGAGGTGCAGACCTCAGATGCTGGAACTTTCCGGAGAGGAGATCCAAGAGCGCATCTTTTCAGCCGACACCTGACGGCACCTTCTACCGAGGGACAAGATTTTACAGGAGAGTTTGGGGGATTTTATTTCCGGAGAACGGAGAACCGAATCTTTTAGTCATTACTGTTGGACACTGAGAGATGGCGCTGTCTTTTGAACGCAGGTGTTTGCTTCTGCTGTGTTTGACAGCAATCCAGACTGGCCATGCTGCTGTCCAGGTAACTTCCACTAGGGGTGTAATATCGGTCAGTGCTATATTAGCGTAATCACATGATATCGGTAAAATCGATAGATTTAATCCAAAAACATAAATTTGATGACATCTGCAATGGTTTTGAGAAATCGATAGCACATATTGGTACCAGTTGTTATTGGTATTGGAAAATCAAGGGGTTTTTTGGTTTTTTTTTTTTTTTTTTTTTTTTTACAATATTGGCGGAATCGGATATCGGAAAAGTCAATATCGGACGTCCAAACATTATTTCACCTGACTACAGATTATCTAATGTTTTTTGGGATTTTTTGACTCTTTTTCCAGAGCCAATAAACAGTAGGGTAACGTTGAGATTTAATTATTTGTAATTCAATGGTTCTCAAACCGTGGTACATGTATCACTAGTGGTGCATTTGCATATTAGCGTAATCACATGATATCGGTAAAATCGATAGATTTAATCCAAAAACATAAATTTGATGACATCTGCAATGGTTTTGAGAAATCGATAGCACATATTGGTACCATTTGTTATTGGTATCGGAAAATCAAGGTTTTTTTTTGTTTTTTTTTTACAATATTGGCGGAATCGGATATCGGAAAAGTCAATATCGGACATCCAAACATTATTTCACCTGTCTACAGATTATCTAATGTTTTTGGGGATTTTTTGACTCTTTTTCCAGAGCCAATAAACAGTAGGGTAACGTTGAGATTTAATTATTTGTAATTCAATGGTTCTCAAACCGTGGTACATGTATCACTAGTGGTGCATTTGCATGTGCAAAAGCAGATTGATTATAGAGTAAAGTGAGTTTTAAAATATAGCAGTTATGCAAGGGAAATTTTAAAAATGTATGTTTATGTTTCAAAACTATAAAACGTTATTTAATCCAAGTGTCTAGAGATATATTCCAAGTGATCTTAAGGTCACACAATTTCTTCTCAGAACCTGGTCACTTGCTAATTTGCCAACTTAGGAAAAAAGTTGTTTGTATAGATTTTTGTTGTTTTTTGTAAAGTTTACCCTTGGCTGACATAGAGACGAATGATGATGATCCTATTAATATATATATATATTTATGTTTTCCCTTAGCTTGTATTTTAGTGTTAGTCATACTAGTGGCAGTTTATTTTAGATGGTATACGGTGTAAAAAGCTTAAATAAACCACTGCTTTATTGAATTCTTTCATGTTTTGTCAGTTGGGGGCATTTCCCTTCTGCCTTGGGCAGTTGAACAGAACTGAGTACATTGTAGTGAAACTTGTGTTGTGGAAAAAAAAAAAAAAAAACTCAAAACGCCGGTACAGGAATTTAAGGTATGTCTAACAAAGGAAAATGTTCCATTGAGCATGTGATTAATAAACCTTGCTGAAAGGATTATGGAGGCACTTTCTCTGAAGAACTTTCCAATGCGTTTCCCCCTGTAGTTTCTGCTCTTATTGACCCTGCCATTTTCTACATTTTACATTCATGTCATCCTTTTCTTGTGCCACAACACAAAAATAAACCGAGAGGGACAAGATTCTGAACTTGGGTCCCTTTCATAGCTGCCAGACAGCTTTTGTCCAGCTGTGTGTACAACTGGAGTTTTGGCAGTTAGAGAAAACAGACTGAAATTTCACTGACTGAAAGAAAGCAGCAGTTTGAGCAGGTTTAATTAGAAACATGATACTGATATATTCAGTAATTGTGCTGCAAACCTCTTGAAGGTTGTTGAAAGTCGAAAATTGTTCAGGAGATATTATTGTTTTTGTCAAGAAAACAATATCTTTAAAAGAGTTTCACTGAAACTTAGATCCGTGTTCTGTGGAGATCTGTCGATTTTAAAAATATAGCCCCAAACCATCACAGAGCTTCTTCTCGTTACATGAATTGTTCTTTGCTTGCCTGTTTGCCAGTTTGGTAAGTGTTTTGCAAGAAAACTAGGCGAAATCAAACCTCTTTAGAGGAAAACTTGATTTTTCTGCTATTCCTGACAAGAATTTAACAAAAATCAATCATATTTTTTATTTTTATGTACAATTTTTTACCTTTTTTATAATGAGCGGTTTAAGTTACTAAATTTTTTTATCAGTTAGCAGCGGTGGGCTAGTGTTTAAGGAATAGGACTTGCGTCCACAGGGCTTCAGGTTTGAATCCCCCAGTTGCCTGGTTGCCACTTGAGGTGCTCTGATCATAGCAACGTCAGGACACACCACCTACAGGAAAGCTCACAGTATGGAGCAGTGTGATTTGGGTGGTGCCAGCTGCCCCCGCAACCCAGCAACAGACAAGCACCAACTATGCTCCTAGTATTATTTTGAAAGGCTAACTAGAATATTAACATTGTATCATAACATTTGGTAAAAAAAAATAATTAAGAAATGTGTATTTTTTATTACATTTGTTATTTTACTTAACACATTTACTCCACATTTTACTATTTATTATTTACTTATAAATTACTATTATTTATAAGTAAATAATAAATAAATCATCATCTGAACAAAAGAGAAAGTCCCTGAATGCACCCACACACTGACTGGGCTCAGAGGTAGACAGAAACTAATAAACTAGACATAAATAAACTAATTAACTGGACAATGATCTGCTCTGCTAACATTAAGCTGCTTGAAAACTGCACATTGAGCCTATATTTGTAAATAACAAGGGTAACATCCAGAGTTTTTCACAGGGTCAAGCTTTTAAAAATGGGTGGTTCACTATTTATTCACCACGCCATTTGTGTGAAGTGTCTTTATGGCTCGAACAACCAGTTCCTGGGTAATGAGGCGGATTGACTTTCACTGACATCATGTTCCACAGCTGCACATTAACGTTAATCGAGCGCTTATGTTTTATATTTTATGGCCATTTAAATGATGTAACCTTTACTTGTTTGCCTTTTGGAAAAGCTATGAATTTCATATTTTTCAACAAGTTAGCTCTTGGTGTTGCCCTGACGTTGAAGTGCTTGTGCTGCGTTCACAGACCTGCATGGATAAATCCCAGGTGGTGGGGGTTCTTCGTCAAATGGAGAAATTTCTGAAAGGGCAGGAGATGCGATTCACAGAAGGTCTTCGGATCATGAAGTCGAAGTTGGCGGCGTTACAGAACTCCGTCTCCAAGTTACCCCAGGCAGACCAATCACCTGGTGAGTAAAGAGTGTCATTGCATCAAGGACGCCTATAATACAGCCATATGTCATTGGTACACGCAGCTAGAAGACGTGGAGGTTTGGACTAGAGAGAAGAGGAATGAAGGTCAGTCGTAGAAAGACAGAGTACGTGTGTGAATGAAAGGGAGAACATTTGAATGGTGAGGTTACAGGAAGTACAGTTGGTGAAGGTGGAGGAGTTAAGATACTGAGGATCAACTGTCCAGAGCAGTGGAGACTGAGGAGGAGAAGAGAAGAATAGAGTGGAGTCAGGATGGAACAACTGGAGAAAAGAGTCAGGAGTGATCTGTGATAGAAGAGAGTCAGCTAAGGTGAAGGGACAGGTTTACAGGA
>JAFBJS010001276.1:27412-38976 GCA_016785265.1 Paraplagusia blochii
CCAATAAATGATAAAAAATGATCTCAGAGAATCATGACTAAAATGTGACAAAATATAGTTTCCAGTATCACAAATTTATAATTATTCATCCTATTTCATCCGTTACCAGGATGCTGGGTAAGCAATCTCCACAAATGCCACCCAAAATCACCATAATGTCAGCCTTCCTGTGGGTGGTGAGCCCAATGAAAGTGGCAGTTGCTGGATTCAAACCTGAAACTCTGCTGCAATATCTATCTATCTATCTATCTATCTATCTATCTATCTATCTATCTATCTATCTATCTATCTATCTATCTATATATATATATATACACAAATAGTGACACTGTAATTTTTACTTTTTTGGTGAGAAGTTGAGTTGACATTTGAGCAGGTATGAAAGTCCAACAAGCTGGAAAGAATGAATCACTATCTGCATAACAATTTTGGCAGAAATACATCCCAAAAGAACCAGAAGTGAAAACACACACAGACCTGGGGCACAAAAACATGGACAGATGTAAAAAAAAAACAAAAAAAAAACGACAGAGTTAAAGATATTCTCTGTAACAAATGTAAAATATAACCCAAAAGGAGACTCGTCAAACTGGCTGCAAAATCCGAACTAAACCCTGGCTGTTGAATGACCTTAATACCTAAATATTTAACTGACAGCAGCTGTATTCTCACTTGTACCTGCAGATGTCAGCGAGTGTGCGAGTAATCCCTGCCAAAATGGAGGCACGTGTGTGGAAGGTGTGAACCAGTATAAATGCACCTGCCCCCAGAGCTGGAGCGGCTCACACTGTCAGCACCAAACTCAAACAGGTCAGTGCAACAAATGTTCACTTCATTCTGTCCCTCTACTCTACGTTATTGGTAATTCACCTTCACCTCCTGTGCAGCACCACCAGAGTGGAGCGTCATGAACGACCCGGCGTTCAGCCGCAGACCGCGCTGCGCTCAGGTGAACCACGCCCAGCACTGCAGCTGTGACGCAGGCTTCCACATGAGCGGCACCTCAGACAACAGCATCTGCCAGGGTGGGTTTTAGCAATCAGTGACTATGTGAAGGTTTTTCTACAGATTTGATGCAGTGAAGAGACAGGGCAGACGAGGTGACCGAGTGGTTAAGGTGATGGACTGCTAATCCATTGTGCTCTGCACGCGTGGGTTCGAATCCCATCCTCGTCGAGGATTGCCTTTTCTGATTGTGTATATTTATAAAAGTATCAGCTTTAAACAAAATGCCAGTGGGAAGGGTGTCACAAACATAAAGGCGGGACCGTCTTCTGTACTGAAAAGGACATGGGTGGACACAACCCAAAGAACACCACCCCCAACCTGAAACACAGACAATGGTAAAAAGTTGGCAGAGCTATGAAACAGTCATTAAATCTGAGGCCAGGACCAAACAAGAACTGATATACCAAAGAAGTTTTAATGAGACGAGGTGACCGAGTGGTTAAGGTGATGGACTGCTAATCCATTGCGCTCTGCACGCATGGGTTCGAATCCCATCCTCGTCGTCCACAATATCTTCTTCCTATTGTGGAGCCACTAACTCAAGTTGTGTCTTTTGTTTTTTACAACCTTAAATTCTTATGGATCAAATACACTCTTATGAGACGAGGTGACTGAGTGGTCAAGGTGATGGACTGCTAATCCATTGCACTCTGCACGCATGGGTTCGAATCCCATCCTCGTGGAGAACTATGTGAAGCATTTGTTATTCATCTCAAAAGGACAGCTATCCGTACGTTTTTCTACAAGCACAACTTTCTTTGTCCTTTGTCCTAATGGAAGTCACCCAAAGTGTAGCAAACTCAAATTTCTGTCTTTGGATGAAAAGATAAGAGTGGGGATACAACCCCAGAACACCGTTAACATCGTGAAATTGCACAAGAAAGCAATAAATTGAAAAAAAATATATAAAAATTTAGCGTTTAAGTGAGAGGAATTGACCAAACTGATGGGCTGTGTGGAGAGTTACCAGACGAGGTGACCGAGTGGTTAAGGTGATGGACTGCTAATCCATTGTGCTCTGCACGCGTGGGTTCGAATCCCATCCTCGTCGTCCATAGTATAGGTTTTTCTGTGTTTGTAATTAACACTGCTAATCTGCTCTGTTCTGCAGGTGTGAATCGCATCCCTGTTGTTTCTCTTTAGTTCTTTTCTTTCTCGTTTCTGTGCCTATTGCTTTGTAGATGACGCTTCAAAGACATGTGTAAATAAGACAGAAAAATGCTCGGAGCATCTCGTCTACAATGACGTTAGTGTAGAATCTGAACAAAGCCTTCAAGCGGTCATGTCCTCAAGGTTTAAGCTGATGCACGTTTTTTTTTTCATCTGCCTAACAGATGTAAACGAGTGTGAGGTGTATCGACTGGACCAGGGAGGGAAACTCTGCATCCACGAGTGCGTGAATATCCCGGGTTCCTACCACTGCTCCTGCCCGAGTGGCTACAAGTTGCTCTCAGACGGACAGAGCTGTGAAGGTGAGTGACTAGGTGCAGCACGGGACAAGAGCCACACCCCTGCATGGACGTATATTTTGTTTACTGTAATCTTGACAAATCCAGGACTTTCAAGCAGCAGACGTCTCACTCTCTGCAGAGGTGTCTGTCAGCCTCACAATTTTTGCTACCACTTCCATTCGCACCCCTGAAGCTTACAGCGCTTGCCAGTGGAATGAATGACCTCATCTTTTCCCAGAATGAATCTTTGGGACGTGAGGCATTTGTGGGAGACTAAACTTAAAAAAAAGGAGGGAAAAAAGAAGCCAAATAAACAATCATTGCACACCAAACCCCCTGCCCCGACTGTGGTAACCAGGAAGCAGTCTGGCACGTCTCTCTCTCCCTGCTTCTCATTCTCATGTCTGTGCTGTTTTGTCCTCCAGATGTGGACGAATGTTTGAGCCAGCAGCACAACTGTAGCCGAGGGACAACTTGCATCAACACGGGGGGAGGTTTTCACTGTGTCAGTCCAGAGTGTCCCCGTTCACATGGCAACATCAGCTATGTCAAGACGTCACCTTTGTAAGTGGTTGCAGCACAGTTTGAGCTGTTTGTTTTCTTCATCACTTCTTGTGTCAGAGGGGAAAAACTTTGGTAACGAAAAATTCAAGACGTAGCCAAGGTGTTATGTCATCTGATTATTGAAGCAGATCTACAGGTGAATGTCAGCTGAAGGTGATATTGGAATAGAAAATATAGAACAGCCACATTATAAAAATATGCACCGTTGTGTGGAAGCCCAGAACGGAATGGGCTGAAAGGGCTGCGGCCCCAGGCCTCGCCACCAGGGGGTCCTCAGGTTGCTGATGTGACTAAAAGTGACAAAAATTAGTGGAAGTAGTCCGCGTACAAATTTAACTCTATTTAAAACATCCATTACATCTACCTATCCTCTTATTTAAATGTGTTAAATAGATATTTACACATGTTTGTCAACATGTATAAATATATGCTACCACCTTTAAAACAGAGGGTAGGAAGATGTTATGGGTAGGAAAAAACTTCAGATATGGCTATAAATTTTTGCAACGGGTAGGAAAACATTATGGATAGGAAAAACCTTCAGATATGGCTATAAATTTTTGCTACCAGTAGGAAAACATTATGGGTAGGAAAAAACTTCAGATATGGCTATAAATTTTTGCAATGGGCAGGAAGACTATTTTGAGTAGGGAAATACTTCAGAACAACCAAACCCACACTTGACGCACAGTCAACATAAAGAAAAAAAAAATCAGTTTTTGACTTGTGTCGAACTTGTGTCGGACAAATGAAGGCAGATAAACAAAGTATATGAGACGAGGTGACCGAGTGGTTAAGGTGATGGACTGCTAATCCATTGTGCTCTGCACGCGTGGGTTCGAATCCCATCCTCGTCGAAAATTCCCTATTATGTGTGTGTATGTTTTTAAAAAGAAATGGCTTTGAACGCAAGGCTAGTGGAAAGGGTGCCGTTTTTTTACAAGAGGGAGAACATTCCCTTGAAAAGAACATGGGTGGACACAACCCAAAGAGCACCATCCCCAATGTGAAACACAGAAATTATAGTAATGCCATTGCACAAGACAGCAACCAACTGGTAGAAAATTGGCGGAGCTATAAAACATTAAGTCATCAAGTCTGAGGCCATAAACAATCAAGAACACATGGGCTGGAGCCAATATGAGACGAGGTGACCGAGTGGTTAAGGTGATGGACTGCTAATCCATTGTGCTCTGCACGCGTGGGTTCGAATCCCATCCTCGTCGGTGCCTTTTTGTGGGGACCAGGAAAAATCTGCACAAAAATCCTGGAAAACCTCGTAGAAGACTTCTTCTACCTGTAGAAAGAGAACGTGTCCAACTCTGTGGAAAACACATGTCAAACTGAGGCCCGGGGGCCAAATCTGAGCCACAATGTAATTATATTTGGCCCGCGAGTTCCTGAAACTAACCTCGCTTTCATAAAATAGAGCTGACCTAAAAAGGGACCTATTTACCTTAGTTGGGATTATTAACAGTGTTACCACAGAGCAACTGTTTTTCATAAGATAATATTCACGCTCGGCCAAACTCTTACCAGAAGCGCGTAGATCCTCGATGTTCTGGCCAAATGCTCGGACACATCACAGCTTCCATGTGCCTACTTGCCCGTCAGCAGCTGAAGAACTGCTCTGTCTGATTTTAGTCAACCATCACTGCAGCGAAACCCTGTGCCACTGCTACAACGGTGCATGGCTGTGGATATGTTTAGGAAAACACTTGTAAGTAGAGAAAAACCATGAATGTGTAGGCCTGCGGCAGTGTCCTACATCCAAACTGCCTACTCATGTTTTCATTAGTCAGTTTACTGACGAGAATCAGCGCCTTCTCTTGGCGAAAGGTTCTGGACTCAGCAGTGCGTAATATCAGCAAGAAATTAAAGGTAGAACAGGAAGAGGTTTACTTCTAACTACTTTCTTTCTTCATTCATTAGTCCAGGCATGGGTAAACTAAGGCCCGGGGGCCGGATGTGGCCCGTCAAGCCTCATAATGTGGCCCGCCAACCTCGTGCAAATTAAATAAATTATGTGTTGCCTGTGTTTCCCCAAGAAATGGCAGCATAAAGGCTATTAGCAATGTAGCATTTTAAGTTTCATACATGACTTTTAAACGCCATTTGTCTTAGTTCAAAAGTTCGCCCCATCTTTCCGCTCTTGACTCGGTCCCCGTGTCCAATTTTAGAACCAACTGTGGCCCGTGAGTCAAAAAGTTTGTCCACGTCTGCATTAGTCTCACTTGTTTCCTCGTTACAACATACATTCGAGTTTGATCCGCTCTATGTATTCTAGTCCAAACCATAGTGACCTAATAATAAAAACCTGGTTCATAGAGAGTCTTGCAGTTGGACTGGACAAGTTGGTGGTTTTGACTCAGTCTCACTAACCACCGTATGTATCCCAGTGACAGCATTAAGGCCTGAGTCCACCACCAGAAGAACTCTTAATCACAGTATAAAGTCCGAAAGCAAAACATCATTGCGGTGTTATCCAGAGTGGACTGGGAAAGTCATTCAGACTGGGCTGATAGACTGTATCATTATCATCACGTCATTCCTGATATGACGTCCAGGAACATTTTTAGGAAAAATGTGGGGACATTATGCTGAGATTTAGACTTATTTGGGGTTTAGGGATTAAGATTGGGGTCAGATTAGGGCAGAGGTCTCAGAGTTGAGGGCCACCACCCACACTATCATTTCACTGAAGGGCCGTGTCAGCTTTCAGTGTTCAATAGTGCCGATCACATGGTGTTGGCAGTGGTGGCCTAGTGGTTAAGGAAGCAGACTTGGGTCTGCATGGCCTCAGGTTCAAATCCTCCAGTTGCCAGGTTGTAACTGAAGTGCGTAACTTCTTTAAGGGGCAGTTGGTGGTCGAGTAGTTAGGGAAGCGGGCTTGGGTCCACAACACCGCTGGTTTGAATCCCCTTAGTGCCAAGTTACCGTTGAGGTAACTGCTGGCTCAGCCCTACTCCCTAGGGATTAATAGAGGATTAATAGGATTAATAAAATCTGTTTCTCATAGATTCTGTGTAATACAACACTGCACCAGAAGGAGACTGTGGATCAGAACTATAGGATTTACCATAAAATGTGGAGAACAAATCTGTAAAATATTATTAGAAATTCAACTTTCACATCAAGGTGGGGGCCGCAAAATATCATTCCATGAACGAAAATGGGCCACGGGCCACAAGTTTGAGACCCCTGGATTAGGGTAAAGATAAAGGATATGGATTTGTTGGATATTTGGTAACATTTTGGTGAATTTCTCACATAAAATAAAACCGGTTTGCCTTTGTCTTGTTTTGGTTACCAAGTCTACAACATTAATGTATTTTCTGTTCCTTTCGAGAGCAAATCCTGTTCCTAATGAGGTCTATGTTATTTTCTAAAACATGATGTAAAGTCAGAGGTGTCTTTTGTTTTGTTTAGGTTAAAGTCAATTAGTCATACAGCTCTGGTTAGGCTGTAGAAAAGCATGTGTGTTGGTTGTGTGTGTCACTGCAGTTGAGTCACCAAGAAACAACCATGAACACTTTCCCACAGAGACGGATTCATTATGTAACTGTTCCTTAAAGACCAAGTGACCACATTACATGACGACTGAAAAACAAACTTTCTCTAATCTGGAAACATTTTAACAGCTGTGTCCTGTTCTGTTCTCTGTCCAATACCTGCCTCCTGTCCTGTCCTGTTCCGTCCTGTCCTGTCCTGCAGTCAGTGTGAGAGGAACCCCTGCCCCATGGACAGCCGCTCCTGCCACTTGGCTCCAAAGACTGTGTCCTTCCACTACCTGTCTCTGCCCTCCAACATGCAGACTCCTGCCACTCTTTTCCGTATGGCCACTGCAGCGGCGCCGGGACGCACCGGCCCCGACAGCCTCCGGTTTGGCATAGTGGGCGGGAACACCCGCGGCATGTTCGTCATGCAGCGCTCGGACAGACAGACCGGCGAACTGATACTGGTCCAGCAGCTGCGCGGGCCACAGAACATCAGCATCGATGTGGACATGTCCGAGTACAGCGACCGCACCTTTCAGGCCAAACACGTGGCCCGGGTCCACGTTCTGGTTTCACCTTACAGCTTCTGAGGACGAGGCCTGAAGACAGAGAACAACGTGTCTTATTGTCGATTAAAAAACAAAAATTCTCCGCTTTAGCGCTCAAAATACACAATTCAGTTGCAAAACAAACCCATTATTTAACAGGTATATACGTATAATGATGTTACAGTTTATGACGAAACACATCATTCAGTAGATGCTTCTTTTTTTTAGACTTATACGAGTGAGATTGAGAGGTTGCGTAGGTGAAGAAGAACATAATGAATGGATTGGGATTATTTCTGTCTCCACAGCTGCTTTATGTTAGTACTTCTGTGTTTATTAAAGGTTTTGTCAAACATATTGACATTGGGGCTTTATTGGCTCTAATTTATCAAAAATATTGTAGTTTTTCTGTTGTTGTACCATACGTCATGCTGCGTCTCTGCTACTATTATACTGTATATTTGTGTTTCAGTATTTGCTGGCTAACGCTGCAGTATACCAGAGGAAATTCGTCTAATTGATACAGCAGTACTGTACTGTATTGTACTACAGGATATTTCCACCATTACTCAATATGTTACACAGAAGTCATCTCATTATATTCTACAACGGGAGATGATTTTTGGCATGCTGGCCTACACGTCACATAATTTATCCGGGATTTTAATTGTCTCTACATAAGTCAAATAAAGCCGTTCCAACTTCTTACTATTTGGCTACAAGTCCCTGGGCTGATGTTGAACAGAGTGTTATTGAATGTCCCTCTGGCAGTGGCTCTTCTCGTTATAAAGGATGTTTTAATCAGTGAAAGTCAAAGCAACATAATTAATCGTTCATGTCACAACTATGACTGGTTCTAAGCGGAGGGACAAAGACAAGAAAAGGAGTTGGTTGAACTCATTACGCAGTATTCAAGCTCAGACCAGTTCTTCATCCCGTGTCATGGATTTCTTGTCTTTTTCCAAAATTCCCAACTGCATAGACGCTTGATGACCATTTGTCTGCTCTACAAATGTGCTGGCCACACAGTTGGGCCAATTTCTTGTCATAACAACAGGTCCTTGATAGAAAACATGATAGAACTTTGAATGTATCTACTTTTATAGTTGTCCAAAATGGATCTTTAGGACCATCAGGGAGAAGCACATGACCAGACGGCACGATCACACCAGAGCCAATTTAATCCAGTCATTGGATCAAGTTTTGAGATTAGTCTCTAGTGAACGGGACATATGACCAAAAAATGATTGTCTCTGCAGTGTGATGCTGCTGCTACTATTGGGCGGCGTAGCCTAGTGGTTAAGGAACTGTTCGAATCCTCCAACTGACAGGTTACCACTAAGGTCGACTGAGCATGGCGCTCAGAGCTGCCCACTGTTCACTTTGGTGATAGTGTTAAATATAGAGGTGACATTTCGTTGTGTGCAGTGGAGTCACAGTGTTTGCTTTCAAGGAGTTTGCTTTCGTTTCCTACTAAGTAAATGTTTTGTAACCGGTTAAAATCTAGAACTATGTCTCCACAGCTCCACAGTAAATTAACACGAGTTCCACGATGTAAACACCTGAGGACGCAAACATTACAGGTTCCAACTTGGGGGAGACGAACAACAGAGCTGTACGATTGTCGTTGGTGGAAGGTTTAAGCAGTTGGTTATGGTGGCCTAGTGGTTAAGGAGGCGGACTTGGGTCTGCAAGGCTCCAGGTTCGAACCTACCAATTGCCAGGTTGCCACCGAGGTGCTCACTGCCCCAACACATATAATGTGTTGTGGTCTCAGCACCCAATCGCATGGTGCAATGTGATTAGGGTGGTGCCAAATCATGACATTGGACATGAGGATGGATGGATGAGTGAATGTTGATGCAACCAACTTATACTGCAGTACAATCGTCCTGGTTCATTCTTGGATCTTCTTCTTCTAGAGTTTCTTCCTGTTCTGGGTCTGAAGATACAAACAAACACAAAGTTACTGTCACTTTTTCTTTGTTTCTCACACCACTATTTTAATAACAAAGCCCCTAAAAAATTCTCCACGTTTCTGTAGGAGAAAGACGTCCAACCAGCCAGGTCGGGCTGAGGTCTTTAAAACAAGTCACAGACAGAAGAAAACGTAAATTACATCCAATTGACTACATTTCCATGAAAATGTTCAAGACTCACGTTACCAGTGACTCAAGCCGGAATAAAATGTAGTGTAGAGGAACTGTGCCGACCTTCTTAATGGTGCGGAGAGGAGACAGGTGGCCTGTGGATCGTCTTTCATGTGGGATCAGTTTTTTGGAGGAGCTCCAGGAGGATGTGAGCGCTCCAGAGAAGAGCAGCCAAGGCCTTTGAACTAGAAGAATCTACAACACAGGCCATGATATTGACATTTTTATGCTTGATAAAAATATCATGCATTTGGAAGAAATGGCTACAGTGACAGAAGTACATAGAAAAAAAAACAGTATTAACAGCACAGTTAATCCAACAGGCAGGATGCTGGGTGTCAAATAAACAGCTATTTTGCTCTTTTATCTCTTTGTCAGATGTATTTATGAGTTTGTACTCACGTGTAGAATCTGGTCTCTATGGCACTGTCAGAGTGAGAAGTCTGTTTTTATGAGGGGTGGTATAAAATGAGTGATTTTGTCCAAAACCTAATATTAAATGCATGAAGTAATGTGTATTTTCAAAGGTCAGACCACAAAGAAATTGCTTTAACTACGGTGGTGAGTTTTACTTCTGAAGCTGCAGTGCTGCCCACCGCAGGATAATCTGAAATCCAAACACATGAAACAACAGAACAGAACAGGACTTTGTGAAACTGGTTCCGTTCTCCTGCTGTTGTCCATTCATGAAGAAGACAGTGATGATAGTTGACTGATGAGATCTTCCAGCCTGATGACACAGCTGTAATGGGTTAAATCTGCAACAATTGTTGCCCTCTATTAAATAACGTAACCAAAAAAAGAATGTGGCCCGAAGGTAAACTCACTTCTATCCCAAAATTTTTAGGACATATCAAATACCAGTATCACAGTGAATCAAGCTGGTCATTGAAAACACATCAAGCTTTTGTCCAGGGTCCCTGAATAACAACAGTTCAAGTGATTCGACAAAATCAAAAGCCATGATGATGGATGGTTTAGAGACCCTATAGGAACAGACAGGAGACAAGAGACAGAGCTGGAGGTGGAGGAGTTAAAGATGCACAGGTTCTCTTTAGGAGAGACAAGGATGGACAGGATCAGGAATGAGGTGATTAGAAGGACAACACAGACAGGAAGGTTTGGAGAAAAAGAAGCTAGAGAAGACAGATTGAGATGGTTTGGACATCTTCAGAGGAGGGACAGTGGATACATTGGTAGAAGAATGAAGAGATGGGACTAGGAGACAAAGAGGAGATTGATAGATGTTGTGAGGGAGGACATGGAGGTACTTAGAGTTAAAGTTGAGGATACAGAGGACAGGGTGAGATGGAAATTGTTGACTCGTTGTAGCAACCCCTGAATAAAGGGACAAGCCGAAAGGAAAAGAAGAAGATTTCAATTTGATATTTTCTAAGAAAAAGTTCCATCTTGTCCTTGAAAGACCGTCTGTAATTGACCAAGTATAAGCCTCTGTGAGGGTAAACCAGGAGGTTCAGGCTGATGTTCTCCACTACACTTCATAGTTTAGCCCCTGCAGTTCATTATTCATCCAAATTTTCCACAGAAACCCATTCAGGCAGCAGATCCAGCTCCTTCAACAAGGTATTTGCAAGTCAGCGTAAAAAACAGACTTGAAATCCAAAGTAAAATATCCAGTGTGTGTTGCTTTTTATTGTCAAATGAACACTTGAAATTGCAGACAAGAAAACAAACACCTCCCTGGATTCATTTTATCGGAGTTGACACACTTCCTAAGAAGGAAGAGAGGAAAGGAACGTTTCTGTCAAGTTCTTCATGGCAATCACGAAGTTTTACAAAAAAAAAAAAAAATGCCTATATTGTCCAGACACCGCTCCAGCTCTGGAATCAAGGAAATAACAGGAATGAGCCATAACCCATCTGTACAAACAATCAGAGTTCCACTGCAGGTGTCTGCAACTTTATATAAGAGAGGAACGGATCCATCGTAAACACAATTATTCTAGGTTTCCAATAACAAGTGACAGTACAAACCCGAAAAAAAAAAAAATCCATATAAGACCTTTTGAGAACAGGGGCAAACTGTAGTCAGACTCAAACCACAGAAACTAGGAAGGAAATATATATAAAAAACCCACAATAAACATATGACTGAACCAACATTAACCATTTTAAAGTGTCTCCAATATCAACGCAACAATTACTGAGACAAAAGTGAACGTTTTCTGTCTTTTTTTAGGCTTTAGATTCTTAAAGGAAATTAAACAAGAGGCACGAGCTGTAAACACACACACACACACACACACCTCAACAAAACATAAGGACACTTGAAAAAAAAAAAAAAATCAAATAAATAACATATTAACAAACATACATTATATTGCT
>JAFBJS010001278.1:0-13055 GCA_016785265.1 Paraplagusia blochii
AACCTTTCCCTTCACCTTAGCTGACACCCTTCTATCACAGATCACCCCAGAGACCGTTCTCCAGTTGTTCCATCCTGCCTGTATTCTATTCTTCACCTCTCTTCCACAGTCTGCACTGCTCTGAACAGTTGAGCCCAAGTATTTGAACTCCTCCACCTCTGCCCCTTGTAACCTTACCACTCCACTCTTCTCCTTTTCATTCACACACATGTACTCGGTCTTGCTATGACTGCCCTTCATTCTTCTTCTCTCCTGTGCAAACCTCCACCTCTCTAGGTTCTCTTCTAGCTGTTGCCTGCTCTCACTGCAGATCACAATGTCATCTGCAGACATCATTGTCCATGGAGACTCTTGTCTGACCTCATCTGTCAATCTGTCCATCACCAGAGCAAACAAAAAGGGGCTCAGGGCAGATCCTTGATGAAGTCCCACCTCCACCTTAAAGTCCTTTGTCCTTCCAACAGCACACCTCACCACCGTTGTGCTGTTCTCATATATATCCTGCACCAGTCTAACATACTTCTCAGCCACTCCCGACTTCCTCACGCAAAACCACAGTTCCTCCCTTGGAACCCGGTCATAGGCCTTTTCTAAATCCACAAAAACACAATGAAGCTCGTTCTGACCCTCACTGTACTTCTCCATCAACATCCTCAAAGCAAATATTGCATCTGTGGTACTCTTTCTCGGCATAAAACCACACTGTTGCACCAGAATGATTGTTCTTCATGAAGAATAAAAATAGTTTGTTTACTATGAGGTATACAGTCTTCTGAAAAAATTACTAGTAGTATTTGGTGTTTCACTTCTCCATGTTTTATTTTGTGTGAATTGAAAAATTGATATTCACTTTGTCACATTTTACATCATTTTGTTTTCATTATTCCTAAAATTTCCTCTGAAATAAGCTGTGGAAATAAGAAAAAAATTTAAAAATTTAATTCAATAAAATTAAATCAAGTAATTACTAGCGAGACGTGAGCCGAATTCTCATTGTGTGCGCGTGTACTATAAGCCGAATCCTCCCCGTGTGCGCCGGGCTTAAGTGGTCCACAAAAGAAAAACCAACTCCCCAACTCCACAGACTCCTACTTTGTAAACAGTTAACTGTTGTATTGTAATTTTGTAATTACTGTTGGCCAAATAACACCATTGATTTACCTACTTTAGCTCCTCTGTTCTCCTCAGGAAGTCTGCAGCAGTAAGTTATCAAAAAGCTTCAAAGACATATAAGACAATTAACACATTTTAGGAAAGCAATTTATAAGATTAAGATTAAATTCCTTTTTTTGTCATTGTGACTCACACCACAGCACACAACGAAAATTGGCCTCTGCATTTAACCCATCATCAAACGCCCGGGGAGCAGTGCGTAGGGACGATCACATGCTCAGGGTATCTCAGCGGAAATTGGCGGTAGGGGGATTCGAACCAGGGACCCTGCAGACCCAAATCCCCTTCCTTAACCACTAGGCCACTGCCCTTATGTGTGTGGAAGTGGTAATAGGAGTATTGGTGAAAGCTTTCAATCACATAGCTATGTGAGCTGAGCTTCTCAACCTTCACTGCGAGAAAAGCCAAGAAGACAGAGAGACTGAGAGCTGTTGTTGAGGAAGAGGTTTTACTTCCATTCCTGCTAGGATTCTCTATTTGTGTTTGTTAAAACAGGCCCAGGTTTCACACTAAGTGATTATAAATACATTTAAAACTATCTTATTAATTTCATATTTATATTTACTGTGTTAAAATGTAATTTTGGTTGGTGGTGTGCCGCAGGATTTTGTGAATGTAAAAATGTGCCGCGGCTCAAAAAAGGTTGAAAGTCACTGGTCTAGGGAGAGGGAAGTTTGGGTGTCACTCCTCCGAATGTTGCCCCCGCGACCCAGCTCCGGATAAGCAGATAAAGATGGACGGATGGATGGATGGATGGATGGCTACCGTAGACAGGGGGTGTCACTGAAGCTATAGATGTAAAAACATTGAAGGGTTCCAGTCCTACAACAATTGTGCGTGTGTTTAAAGGGCCTAAAATTTGGACTTTTGCCTCTATTGATATATGACTCCATGCACACCATATCACAAAAAAAAAAAAAAATGAAGCACAATAACCCGTTGGTTGCCATCATTCCAAGTCAATAGACTTTAGAATTCCAGCCGCTAGATATTAGTGTCAACAGGGCACTCAAAGCTAGACTGCAAACTGCGTGGAAGCATAGGCAATGAAAGCCAGTGTGCAGGGATATATTTGCATCCCCACTTTTTATCCATTCCTCCCCCATCATCTCTCCATTGGTTACAACAGTTTCCTCATAGACCTCACCCCACCATAGACAAGAAAAACAGGGGTCTACTTTTGAGGTCCCTAAGTGTTTAGCTTTCTAAACTAAATTGTTCTCAAAATACGTCAAACAAGTAGATATAGTTAACATGATTAAAAGTAATGCTGAGCAATATGATGATATACATCAGAGGTGATTAGTGCTGGCTGATATGACGATATACTGTATATCGTAGTGACAATAGAAAAGTTCCCATGATATATATTGTGCCATCTCCCTTCTATTGTTGATATTGTCTCTAATATTTTTTTAATCAAATATTACACAAAATAGCCTAAATGAGAGGCGCTGGTGGAGACTGGCTGCCTACTGCAACAGTTCCTGACTATTCCTCACTTTTCTATAAATTTAGCTTGTTTTCCTTTTCAAAAACTTTCCTATATATACTTCTCTCAAGGATAAACCACACTGGAATGTTTTTTTCACTGGACTCTTGCTGTTTTTAGTTACTTTTATATCGTCGGAACAATCCAGCATAACAATGCATGAAGCAGACCGTGCGTGCATTGTTCACAGTAGGGAACAACTGATGAACTGCGTAGTGCTGTTGTGTTCCCTAGGGACATACACCAAATCTGCTGGAGATACTCAGGAAGACACGCCACGGATGCCGAGCCGGAAAGAAACGTCGTGAAAAGAAGAGGGGCTTCAGACCGGCTTTTCCCCCGTCACCATGGGAAATGCAAGATCTCCCCCCAATAAGAAGGATGAGCTGGCAGCACTCACAAAATATAAGCGCGAGTACAGAGAGAGCAGCATTCTTCTGCTCATGGAGACCTGGCTCACACCGATGATACCGGACTCTAACGTCTCGCTGGATAACTTTCACCTCTTGCGGGGAGACAGGACGGCGGACAGCAGTAAGAAGAAAGGGGCGAGGGGGACAAACTGGAGAAAACAGGAGTGGATCACCAGCTGTCAGAATGCATACTGGATTACCTCACAAACTGACCAGTTTGTGAGAGCCCGAAACTGCGTACCTGACTACTCACCAGTAACACAGGTGCGCCCCAAGGGACTGTCCTGGCCCGCTTCCTCTTGACCCTCTACATAGCTGACTTCAGACACAACACAGAAGGCTGTGTGATGCAGAAGTTCTCTGACGACACTGCAATTGTTGGTCTCATCAAGGACGACTACGACATGAAGTACAGACAACTGACGCAAAACTTTGTGGACTGGTGTCAATGGAACCACCTCCTGATTAATGCAAGTAAGACCAAGGAGATGGTGGTGGACTTTTGCAAATGAAAATGATCAAACAGGTGGGCTCCTACAAGTACCTGGGTGTTCACTTCAATAACAGACTTGACTGGACCCACAATACAGACACACTGTACAAAAAGGCCCTGAGCAGGCTCTATCTCCTGAGGAGACTGCAGTCTTTCGGAGTGAAGGGGCACCTCCTGAAGACTCCACAGTAGCATCAGTCGCCCTGTATGAAATCATCAGGAAGTCCAGCTCTGTCCTGGATTGCTCTCTGGACTCTGAGGTGGGTGACAGGAGAGTCCTGGCAAAACTGACATCCATGCTGGACACTGAGTCCCACCCCCTGCAGGACACACTGTCAGAACTGCAGAGCAGCTTCAGTGACAGACTGCTCCACCCTTGATGTGTGAAGGAAAGATTCAAGAGATCTGTCCTTCCTGCTGCTGTCAGACTCTATAACTACTCCTGATATGTGCAATACTATCACTCACACTATTCGCTGTCTTCTTAGGCTCCTAAATTCACCACAGTTATAGCTACAGAACACTGCTATTTATCTTGTGCAATGAAATGTTAATACTGTTTATATGTCTCATACTGCTTGATGTCAATGTTTATAATGCCCTATAATTTTCCAAGCCCTAGCTATCACACTGCGCCACTGTATACTGTGTTATATTGTTGTTAGTGAAATGCTATATAGTGCACAAGTATATCTTTTGTGTTCTTTTTTATATTCTTTCTATCTATCCTTCACTTCTGTATCTGTGCTGTTGAAAAATGCAATTTCCCCACTGTGGGACAAATAAGAGAAATAAAAAGGATTTCTTAATCTTAAAATATATGGTTCAGTTGCCTACTATGGTTTTATTGACGTCGTCTTGTCCCTAAGCATACACTAAGTTTAAATAAGTGAAATTATAAGGAATAAAGAAGCGAGTATTTTGCTAAGCACCCATTATTTGGTTTTGCGACCGCTTTACGTCTTGTGTGGCACTTTGCATTACTTCACTCAGACGATGGACGTGCAACAGGTTGAGGTTTCATGTCCGGAGTTGTGACAGACAAGAGAGATGCCCAGGAAGAAGCACTTTTACCGAAAAGAGGCGGTACGTCTGTGATTTGGTTACATTTTGGGTTCAAGAGGTAAGGCAGCCATATATGTATATAAATTTGCCAAAGTATTGTTACCGCACCCAATGACAACGCAACAAGCCTCTTTTATCACATAAAAAGGTCAAAATGAAAGAACACATGAAAATCCTAGGTAAAACAAGTTGAGGAACAGCGAGTGCAAGTTGCGAAAAGTAAAACTATATCCAGCAGGAGATAAAGCAGTCTTTTGCTGAAGGAACGCTGTATGAAATAACACCCCAAAGCCATAAATACCTCACGTATGTCATCCACATTAAATTTGTGAAGCCCTGTTTCCCGTGTATGTAGCATTTAATGTTTGCACTTTAATTCATGGTTAATGCCATGTTTTGATCAACCCTTGTGGAACTTTTGACAATTTATATTGGTTTGCATAGCTACTGTACTTTCACCACAGTTATTTTCATTTGAGTTAATTGTGACAGTTCAGTTAAATATTACTGAAAAATAAAGATGGAGAAAAATAAGCATTTGTCTTACTTTTTATTGTGGTATATCGTGATAGAAAAAAATCCATATCGTGATATGATATTTTCATATCGCCCAACACTAATTATGAGTAGGACTATCAACTTCTATCAATTATTACTGTTCATACTGCTGAGTCATGTCGCACAGATACATTAAAATTTGCTGAATTCAAATTGCACGCACACTTTTTTTGCTCTGACAGTTTGAAGTGTTTCAAGTGGAGTCCACATGCACACTTCATGACTCAGTCTGACACCAGAATACCTTTAGGTGTTTATTTCATGTGTTTACAACTGAACAAAGCTGGGAGATGTTCTAGATATAGACATTATTGTTTTGACAAAGTTGATTTATTATTGTTACTGCTTTGCACTATTTCAAAGGTTACTATATTGTGAATGGAACTTGTTTTGGGAGTAAAGACATCAGAACATTGGTGAGTATTCTATTAATAAAGTTTAAATGATGTACTTATATCACTGTTTTGTTGACATTTCCTTTAGAGGTGCTCCATCTAGTGGATGCTCAACACAACTCCACACACTAAAGTTGTTTCTATGTTATGTAAGTTATGCTTATATAAAAAAAGTTAAAATAGGCCATTCTTTGAAAATGCGCCTTATATTCAAATGCATCTTGTAATGTAGACAATATGGTAGTTGCCTCGTCACACCATTGAGCTTTTAATGTAGAATCCATAGTATTCAATTGATTAAGTCGTTTGAAGGCTTCAATGCTCCATTAGATAATCTTTGTAAAATGCAGCATGGAAAAAACCAATGTGTTAAGTGACACCTTCCTGGCACTTTTGCCTTGCTCAAAGAAACTTTCTGAAAACATATAGTATAGGTAATTATATATAATAAGTAATAATCCCTTATAAGCTTCAGGGATTCAACTAATCAGAAATCTTTTTTGGCCGGAGCAGGCCCTTTAAACCATGCATAGTACTCACGTCACACACGTACAAGAAAATTAGGTCTAGGTGACCAACCAGGGATTAAGAGGCAGAGGAAATAAGACACTGACTGATGCAAGCATCTTTACATGTATCAAATGTGAGTCATTGACAGATTCAGTGGATAAATCTAATATTATCCGGAAATAAAACATTGTTCAGTATCAGATAAATAAAACTGAAATAATGAAAGTAATGCATTAACTGCACTACCTGACCCATTGGCCAATGCTGCTCTGTGGCCCGTAGGTTAGGGATCCAGTGATCTACAGGCTAACAAAATTACATTTAACAGACGCTCATCCAAAGCGATTGTACAAACTGTACAGAGGGTTACTTCTCTGGGCAAAGACAGACGGCTGTCACTATTACCACTGTGCCATGAACGTCTAAACTCTTGAGTATTTTATAAAGAAATGTACGTCAACAAGAACATTTGATATTAACGAGAGAAAATAACCAATAATAGCACACACCACAAGTGTACACTACTAATCTAAACAGCCTACTGTCAATTACTGTAATCAAATCTAGTTTAAATGTATATATCATGTAGACAGAGCGAAGAACAACATAATCAACTTCTGACAACACGCTCAAAATTACACAGCTAATAGATAACTTCTTTACGTGTATGACATAGATTTGGTTAGCTAACGCTTAGCGTTAGCGTCGGTTGGCTAACTGCACAGCAAGGTCTTTGCTTATTATATGCAGTTATGCGAATACAATTATTTTAGACGGACTGCATAACGTTCTAAATATCGTCTCAGTGAGCTAGTTCCACAGTGAGCTTCGACTTTCACTGAGCAGCCACTGTGCAGCTGACAGTTGGAAGCGCGAAGACCTTTCCTGATTGCAGGCTGCTTCACTGAGCGCCCAAGCAATTCAAATTACCTGGAGCTGAACACTGTAGAACAGCTGATGGAGCTGCTGATGTCGCACATAGCCGAATAACTGGAATCCAGAGCCTTTTCCCTTTCAACGTGAAACGCATATACAGACACCACAATGCCTAGAAGGCAAACGAGAAGCCGTGCTATTCTTTCCCAACGAGGGGTGGACACTCTCAAGACAGGCACCGCCATCACTCCCTGGCCTAGCTGGAGACACGCATACACGGATCCCGTTGGCCTCTGAATCACATCAGTGACGCGAGACAACGTCATGGCGTAGCTTAGGGGCGGGATCTATTCGTGTGCGCAGCGCTATATGGTAAGTTCAGTTTACTCCCGTAACGTTAAAAGGATTTAAAGAATTAAAAGGACCTTTTGATGCCATAACCGATTGTGTTGAAAATGTATTGTGAATGTTGTGTGATAATTACGAGTGATCTCCTTCGACCTGATCCCCTCTTCAAATATATTAATATAACGCAGCTTGTTTGTGCAGCTTAACCCAGTTTTTACTTTGCCCATTCATTCATTCATTCATCTTCTTCTGCTTGTCCGTTGCCGGGTCGCTGGCGCCACCCAAATCACATTGCACCATATTGTGAGCCTTCCTGTGGGTGGTGAGCCCACAAGAAGTGATGTGGGTTGGGACGGTGCTATGCTCAGAGCACCTCAGTGGCAACCTGGCAGCTGGCAACCTGGCAGCTTTGCCCATTAGTTTACAAATTAGAAATAATGTGATCATAGTGTGCAATAATTTACCATATGTTCTATGGTTATAATCGTATACAATCCATTCATAAATTAATTAATTTAAACAAAATTCCAACTTTTTCTTGTTTGTCCTACACATTAATTAACAAACCCGCATTTATTGCAAAGATTTAATTACAAAGTTTGGCCTCTGTCAGCTGTCACCACGCCAATACACAGAACACAAGGACCTGCTGCGTCTTTTCTCACACTCTCACTCAGGCTCTCTTCCACTCAGCTCCCCCGGCCCCTGGGTCATGTGTTCATCCAGATGCACAGACCATGGGAAATCATAGAACTCTACGAACAATAAACACAATATTAATTTAGAACGCTACGCTTTGATACTTGGCGGTGATATTTTACAATAGCTAGGCGCACACTGACAAAAATGAGATTTTTGTCAGTGTGCGGACAGAATTTTAAACACATGGCATTGTACCGAATGTGTTGTTATGTGTGATCTTAATAAACCACATTACCCAAAATGCACTACGTGTTAGGTTTACTAGGAGTGACCATGTTCTCTTGTATTCTAGTCGGGGTTCCAGTTACATTTCTGCACTGTGTGTGTCTATTCCAACACGCGACAGCCAACATCTTAATAAACCACATTACCCAAAATGCATGCTGCTAACCAAAGTGGTTCAAACGTCATCAGTCACGTGATTTGAAGCACGCTCCCCGCTTCAAACCTAACATCACTAATCATTCCCATAGCATTGCATTAGTAGAACGTTTTTATTCAACTTTGACCCACCAAAATCAACTTTGGTGATTCACCAAAGTTGATTTTGGTGAGTCACCTGTGCCTGAAGGATGGAAAGTGAGGCTCAGACAAAAGTTTTTGGAGAGAGCAGATGCATTTTCTATAATTGAGTTGGATGTAGGACTTGCCAAAGACATAGAACATACAATTTGCTTATTCGAGAACAGTCCAGACACTTCACATCTAAAAGTTGTTAGCAGCAGGTATCATAAAAGAGTGCAGAAGTCCATATGCATCGCCTATAGTTGTTGTCAGAAAAAAGAATGGGGAGGTACGGATGTGCGTTGACTATCGTACGCTGAATAACCGCACAATCCCAGATCAATATACCACTCCAAGAATTGACGAAGCAATTGTGATGATTGTGAATAGGTGATGGATTAGACAAAGAGCGGTTCAAAAAACACCATTATGAATAACGAACCATGGAGGCAGTGTACGTCACCCGGATTGGCGTTACCGGGGCCCCACTCTGGAGCCAGGCCCGGGGTTGGGGCTCATAGGCGAGCGCCTGGTGGCCGGGTCTGGGTCCACGGGACCCGGCCGGGCCAAGCCCGAAGAAAAGACGTGGACCCACCTCCACCTTCATGTGGACTCACCACCCGCAGGAAGGTCCATAAGGGGCCGGTGCCGTGTGATTTGGGCGGCAGTCGTGGGCGGGGACCCCGGCGGCCCAATCCCCGGACAACCACTCTGGCTATGGGGAATTGGAATGTCACCTCGCTGGGGGGAAAGGAGCCTGAGCTGGTGCGGGAGGCTGAGCGATACCGACTAGATATAGTTGGGCTCGCCTCCACACATAGTTTGGGTTCTGGGACCCAACTCCTTGAGTGAGGCTGGACTCTCTTCTACTCTGGAGTTGCCAACGGTGAGAGGCGACGAGCTGGAGTAGGCTTGCTTATAGTCCCCCAGCTCGCTAGCCGTGTGTTGGAGTTTTCCCCACTGAGCGAAAGGGTCGCTTCCCTGCGCCTCCGGTTCAGGGAAAGGACTCTGACTGTGGTTGCGGCCTATGCGCCAAACGGCAGTGTAGAGTACCTGACCTTCTTGCAGGCACTGGGAGGAGTCCTGGAAAGTGCTCCTCCCGGGGATTCCATCGTCCTGTTGGGGGACTTCAATGCTCACGTAGGCAATGACAGTGACACCTGGAGGGGTGTGATTGGGAAGAACGGCCTGCCTGACCACCTGAGTGGTGCTTTGTTGTTGGACTTCTGTGCAAGCCACGGTTTGTCCATAACACCATGTTCAAACATAAGGGTGTACATCAGTGCACTTGGCACCAGTACACCCTAGGATGGAGGTCAATGATCGACTTTGTAGTCGTGTCATCTGACCTCCTATGTTTTGGACACTCGGGTAAAGAGAGGGGCTGAGCTGTCAACTGATCACCACCTGGTAGTGACTTTGCTTTGCTTACGGGGGGCATAACTGGACAGACCTGGCAGACCCCAGCGTGTCGCAAGGGTTTGTTGGGAACGTCTGGCGGAACCCCCTGTGAGGGAGGCCTTTAACCTCTACCTACGGGAGAACTTCGAACAGGTTCTGAGGGAGTGGGAAGACACTGAGTCTGAATGGACCAGGTTTTCCTCCTCCATTGTAGAAGCAGCTGTTTGAAGCTGTTGGCGTAAAGCCTTGGGTGCCTGTTGGGGCGGCAATCCCCGAATTCGGTGGTGGACACCGGAGGTTGGGGATGCCGTGAAGCTGAAGAAGGACTCCTGAGGCTACCGATAGGTACAGGCTGGCTAAGCGGGCCGCGGCACGGGCAGTGGCAGAAGCAAAAACTCGGGCTTGGGAAAAGTTCAGAGAGGCCATAGAGGATTATCGGTTGGCCTCGCAGAAATTCTGGCAAACCGTCCGGCGCCTCAGGGGGGGCAAGCAGTTCCCCATCCACACTGTTTACAGTGGTGCTCCCTATTTTTAAAAAAAGGGGACCACGGGGTGTGCTCCAACTATCGGGGGATCATACTCCTCAGCCTCCCGGGGAAAGTTTACTCCAGGGTATCAGAGAATTTGGCCAATGATCGAACCTCAGATTCAAGAGGAACAATGCGGTTTTTGTCCAGGTCGTGGAACACTGGACCAGCTCTACACCCTCCAGAGAGTTCTTGAGGGATCATGGGAGTTTACCCAACCAGTCCACATGTGTTTTGTGGACATTGAGAGAGCTTTCGACCGGGTCCCTCTGGGACTCTTGTGGGGGGTACTCAGGAAGTACGGGGTTGGAGGCTCTTTGCTAAGAGCTGTCTAGTCCCTGTATGAATGGAGCAGGAGCTTGGTTCGCATTGCCGGTAAAAAGTCGGATCTGTTTCCAGTGCATGTTGGACTACGGCAGGGCTGTCCTTTGACCCGGTTCTGTTCATCCCTTTTATGGACAGAATTTCTAGGTGCAGTCAGGTGCCGGGCAGGGTCCAGTTCGGGAGACACCAGATTTCATCTCTGCTGTTTGCAGATGATGTTGTTCTGTTGGCCTCTTCGAACCAGGACCTACAGCATGCACTGGGTCGGTTCGCAGCCGAGTGTGAAGCGGCTGGCATGAAGATTAGCACCTCTAAATCCGAGGCCATGGTTCTTGACCGGAAAAAGGTGGTAAGTACCCTCCAGGTCGGGGGAGAGATCCTGCCTCAAGTGGAGAAGTTTAAGTATCTTGGGGTCGTGTTCACGAGTGAGGGAAGGATGGAACGGGAGATTGACAGGCGGATCGGCGCAGCGATCTGTCATGGTGAAATAAGAGCTAAGCCAAAAGGCAAAGCTCTCAATTTACCGGTCAATCTACGTTCCTACTCTCACCTATGGTCATGAACTTTGGGTCACGGCCGAAAGAACGGGTGGTAGGGCGCTCCCTTAGAGATAAGGTGAGAAGCTCTGTCACCTGGGAGGAGCTCAAAGTACAGCCATTGCTTCTCCACATCGAAAGGAGTCAGTTGAGGTGGCTTGGAAATCTACATCGGATGGCCCCTGGACGCCTCCCACAGGGGGTGTTTGGGTCATATCCCACTGGAAGGAGACCCAGAGGAAGACCTAGGACACGCTGGAGCGACTATGTTGCCCGGCTGGCCTGTGCTGCCCGGGATCCCCCCAGACAAGCTTGAGGAAGTGTCTAGGGCAGTGATTTTCAACCAGTGTGACGCGGCACACTAGTGTGCCGTGGGAAATTATCTAACAACACTATTGTTCGGTGTCTGCACTGTAATAAAGTGTAGCAGATTTTGGAATACTCTTCTATTCCAGGAGGTGGCAGCAGAGGCTATGAATGCTTGTGAAAACAACAGTGCTATTGCTACACAACAGTGACGTCCACAGCAAGATGAGCAAGTGACAGTGATGGAGAGGTTTTTCAGAAGGGAACATAAAAATGCCAAACAGGGCCCTGGACAAAATTCTGACCCAGATGAAGGCCCCAGTATAAAGCCCGGCGCACACGGGGAGGATTCGGCGCGCGCCGATTGCTCAGCGCCAGATTCTCACCGCGTGGGCGCAAATTTACGTGAGCATTTGGTCACTTGAGGCCGTGAGCAAAATATCGAGCTCGATTTCGTGAGCATCTTTCTCACTACAAATGATTTGTATGCATACGTTATTACAATGACGCAATAATATGGCAGCCCGCAGCGTCGTGTTGAATGAGACTATAGAGAACACTATGAGATAAATTCGTAGATCTTTGGTAAGACCATCCTTGCCTGTTCGACATTCGTCTCGGCGATTTTAAAGATAAGGACAAGAGGGAAGAGGCGATAAAAGAAACTGCCACGAAATTGGCGCACACGGGTAAGAATTGTAATTTCCTGTCCTAAATCTATATCATGATAAACATTTTTTATGGGCAAATTTCATGGAAGGAATAGTCAATTATACATAGTTGACTATGAATATATATATGATTGTTCTTCATCTTCTTTTCCTTTCGGCTTATCCCATTTTTCAGGGGTTGCCACAGCAAGTCAATAATTTCCATCTCACCCTGTCCTGCGCATCCTCAACTGCAACTCCACCCACCTCCATGTCCTCCCTCACTGCATCCATAAATCTCCTCTTTGGGCATTCTTCTCCCAATATAACCACTGTCCCTCCTCTGAACATGTCCAAACCATCTTAATCTGGCTTCTCTAGCTTTTTCTCCAAACCTTCCTGTCTGTGTCGTCCCCGATTACCTCGTTCCTGATCCTGTCCATCCTTGTCACCCCCAAAGAGAATCTGAGCATCTTTAACTCTGCCACCTCCAGCTCTGCCTCTTGTCTATCCCATTTTTCAGGGGTTGCCACAGCAAGTCAATAATTTCCATCTCACCCTGTCCTGCGCATCCTCCCCTCCAACTCCAACCACCTCCATGTCCTCCCTCACTGCATCCATAAATCTCCTCTTTGGCCTTCCTCTTGTCTCTTACCTGGTAGCTCCATGTCTAACATTCTTCTCCCAATATAACCACTGTCCCTCCTCTGAACATGTCCAAACCATCTTAATCTGGCTTCTCTAGCTTTTTCTCCAAACCTTCCTGTCTGTGTCGTCCCCCT
>JAFBJS010001278.1:24962-66932 GCA_016785265.1 Paraplagusia blochii
GCCTTGCCTCTTCACACAAGGCCATGCTCTTCCCTTGTTCCCACATGGGGAACAATCTCCCAGTGTCCACAAGGGCAGTGTCCTCACTATCTGACTTCAGGAAGCACTTACTCAACAACTCACTAAATTCACCTTTTTTTCCTTTGTTTATTTGCTTAATGAAACTCCAAACTACTGTCTTTCTGGGATGTAGTTGTTCATCCCAAGTTTGTCCTCTGCATTTAACCCATCACCATAGTGAGTAGGGGGCAGCCAGCTAAGCCAGTGCCTGAGTTAGGGTTAGTGTGTATTGTGCAATACCATACTCAGGGCACCCCAGCGGTAACTTGCCGCTATGGGGGGATTCAAACCGGAGGTCTTGCCGAAGTGTGTTTTCTTAACCACTAGGCCACCAACTGCCCCAAAGGCTTTTTTAACCTTTTCCTTAAGTCTGAGTCTTTTTCTTCAAGTTTTCTTGGAAGGCGCTTTGGATAGAAGTGTCTGCTAAATGTATTGTTCATCCATCCATATATCTGTCTATCCATCCATTATAAATCCGTAACAGTGTCCATGGCTGCTACCCAATCACAGGGCACCCTAACGTCCTCCAGGTGGTTGGCCCTCTGTAAGCCAAACACCCTAATCAGAGTTCAACCTTGCCCAGGATGTGAAACTTGTAATTTCAAATGTATTTTGATTTAATGTAATGTGAACCTGATAGGATATGATCATTTGTACTGTTTTATAAAAAGTAAAAATAAATGTTAAAATCTGAGATTCTACTTCAAATTTAGTAAGGATAACGAATCATTCAATTTATACGTAACGGGAATAAAAAACAGGGAGAGATGGAGCAAACACCAGTAGTCATTACTTGAGGGTTCTTTCCAGAATTCCTCCAGTCCATCACTCAGCCACATACAGTAACAACCAACCATCCACACTAAATGAAGACCAAACATCAAGTTAAATCTAAAGTTAACAGGTAGTTTTTGGACAAACTCCATATCAAAGACCAGGAGGGAATCAGAAATTGAACTGTTGCTTTTAAGGCTATAAGGCAAGTGCACCAATCTCTGTTGTACCATGTTGTTAAATTACAAACAGTAAAAAGCATAAAGCCCACACAGGATGGGACAGAAAAATGACAGGCATAAACACACTCTCTCACCCACTTTCTCAGAGACACTCCAAGGAAATACACTATGGTACAGTGAAGTCCCTGCCAAGTATATTTTCACCCCCTAGTACCTTCTCACACACTCGTACACATGTGTGCACAGGCACTCACACAAACAGTGCCTGGCCTGTCAATAGACCAGATGGCGCTGGTGTGTTCCAGACAATTTACAGTTTTTGTGCACACAGAAACTATGTGTGTGTGTACGTGTGTGTGTGTGTGTTTTGTGAGTCACTGACACCAAATCTCTGTACAAAACAAAAGCCAGGGTGAATCTGCTGCTGCATGCATCATCCCTACCCCTGACTCTGATAGAGATGGTTTGACCCACTAATCACTAGTGCCATGTAATACGGAATTATTTGGTATTGATTCTGTACCAAGTAAATTTTGCTTATACTAATACAGCCATCCATCCATCTTCATCCGCTTATCCGGAGCCGGGTCGTGGGGGCAACATTCGGAGGAGGGATACCCAAACTTCCCTCTCCCTAGACTCCTCCAGCTCGTCTGGGGGGATCCCAAGGCTTTCCCAGGCCAGCCAGGCAACAGAGGTGCTCCAGCGTGTCCTAGGTCTTCCTCTGGGTCTCCTCCCAGTGGGACATGACCCAAACACCTCCCGTGGGAGGCGTCCAGGGGGCATCCAATGTAGATGCCCAAGCCACCTCAACTAACTCCTTTCAATGATCAATGGCTCTACTCTGAGCTCCTCCCGGGTGACACAGCTCCTCACCTTATCTCTAAGGGAGCGCCCTGCCACCCTGCGAAGAAGGGTCATTTCCGCTGCTTGTATCCGGGACCGCATTCTTTCGGTCATGACCCAAAGTTCATGATCGTATACTAATACAATACTGATACAATACTAAAAAAAATAAATGTTCTATCTAATCTTATAGCTTTCAATAAAGAAGTGGAAAGTCATTGAATTACTAAATCTTGATTATTTTTATCAACATCATTCATGTTTTTGAGCCCCAACTCTGGACACTGTTGTCAGTCTACAGATAACTGCTCTGGTTTTTACAATACCTCTCAGTATTCAAAGAGAAATATGAAAATATTTGAGGATGCTCTAACTGTAACACTCGCCCAAATCTACTACAGATGTTTGATTCTGACATTCATCATCCCTGAGGTCAGGAGCAGCAATACGGGTGAAGGAAACGGGAAAGGAAATATGGAATAGGAGCAGGAAAAAAAAAACATGTACTGCAGTAGAGCGACAAAAATAAGGAGTAAAAGCCAACAACAACAAACAGGTATGATCTCATTGCAGGGCATTTTGATCTGAAGGCAGAAAACAAGAGGAAAAAAAATCAAAAATGTTGACCTAAAAAGATGGGGAAGATGGAGGAGGAAGGATGAAGACATTAGACAGAATCAGCTGCTCCTGCTGTGATACCTTTGATTCCCAGACCTTCGACTTTTCAATTAACAGCCACTAATTTTCTTCAGCACAACACCCGAACATACAAAAAACACCTTTTCAGGGAAAAATCCCTAAACAATGCACCCGGTCACACACTTGCACTTATATGCAAATGCACATACACACACAGACACATACATGCCCGTGTCATCTCCCAGAATAAGTTAGCAGCGTCTAATTGGAAGGCTGTTTGTAGCTGAGAGGTGTTGAGCGTCGCTGTAATTGGCAGGCAGGCGGGTTTTGACGTTCACCGACCTTTTATTTCTTTAAAAGATTGAATAATTAGGCTCCTGTGACGCCGATACCGGCGTACAAGTGAGCAGGTGTGGAAGGCAGAGATCGCCGCGCCGCGACGCCACACGACACCGCCATTACAGCCAACGCCGGCAATGTCACACACGGACCAGGAGACGTGGTTTTACCCAGGAGAAAAACCACAGGAGGTGGAAGACAGGTATTTAGGTGAAGAGAAAATGAGCAGCTGAAACTCCAGAGCAAGTGTGAATGCAGAGCTAATAAGGCTAAATGCTAACATCAGTGAGCTACAATGGCAACAATGGTTCAGGCTGAAGTACAGGTTAGAAATTATTTCTTGAAGATCTCTTTGAATAGCTGCATAAAATCAACTCTCTTTTTGACTCATGTTAAAGGAATCTACCTTCTAGTTTTCTGTAGGTTGGGGGCGTCTTCTGACAGTGACATTTTTACTCACAAAAAGTAATGTTTGTATAAAATGTACTATCAACTCAAAGGTGACATCTTTGTGGTCCATGACTCAAATTTTAGTATCCACCTTGGCCTATTAGTCAAAATAATTGCCCAGGTCTGGTCTATACAGGTGCATATAAGCTATAACAACTATCCTGAGCTAACACAGCAACTCTCAGCTGCTCCGAATGTGATTTTCAATTTGTGAAGAAGACACGTATTTCTAGCATAACACATATTTAATGTATTTCAAGTTAATCAAAAGTCTTTCACAGTAAGGAGCTGGAGGACCGTTGTGGCAGTAGCACATGTAGCAGTAGCTAGCACTGTTGCTAAATATACAAAGGAATGGACAGGAATGTTTTAGTTTAGAAGTAATTCAGTTTCACCAGGTTACTTTATCAACTGTCTATCCCATTCCAATCTTGACAATCTAATCTAAAAAGTCATATTAAACTGATATCACTAGGAGATTGCCGTGGATGTTTCTGCTAAAATACACTTCAGATTAAAATATTCACAACAAATAGAATGAATCTCAAACAAAGTAACCTCAGCTCAGCAGCTCGGCTCGTGTCAGCCTCATCTTTGGGGAAAACATATGGAGCTGTGACTCGTTCTAACGAGTCAGAGCGTCCAAGCACGAGGCACGTCAATCTCCTGAGCTTTAAATAACAACACACACACTGAAACAAACACACAGAGAAATCCACGTCAACTTCACATAGCCCCTAACCTTGTAATCACTGCCATTATTAGCGCAGTCATTATTAGCATTAGAAACGTAAATAGGCCTTATAATATTTACCATTATGGCTTAAAACAGCCATTAATCCTTAATCTGTGCCACAATTAAGAGCATGGCTGGATGTTTTCGAGAACGGTGAGAGAAGAAACCAGACAACTGGAGAAGGTGGGAGTGCCAAGCTGCGGCTAAAGCTCAGCTTTGAGAAACCTTCAACAGGCCCTTTGTGTGTGTGAGTGTGTGTTTGAGTGACAGGCATTCGGTCCTTCAGTGTTTTTATTATATTATTATTAACTACAGACTAGTAATGGGTCAGCACTAATGGAGTGAGAATGTTTTGTCTTTTTTTTTTACTTTTTCTACTTTAACTTTTCTCTTTTTATTTTGTTGTTGTTTCTGACCTTTTACATTTTTCATAATAATTTATCTTAAATTCATTTTTTCGTCTGTATCATTGGGTTCTGCCTCTCCTATACCTTCATTAATCCTACATTCTTTTCCTATGCTGCCTCTGCTGTTCCTCTGCTCACTCGTTTTCTAATCCTTTGTTTTCAATATCAGTGATAATTTTTGTCTCTCTCCCCTTTTTTCACTCTTCCCTTCTTTTCCTGCTTCCTCTCCTCCTTTCTTCAATTCTTTCCTGCCGACACTTCAGGAAACATTTTGTCCGTCTCTCGCTGCCAACTTTGTGTTCCATGGCAACTGGGACGATGATCTGCCCTCCCACCTCTCTACACATACACAGACAGTCACAGAAGCTGACTTGTTCACACACATTGAGAATGTCGACAAATCTCTCACACTCACATTTTCATATTTAAAAACACACCACCAGATACATCCGAGAGGTTAAGAGACCATTTTTATAAAAACTACCAAACTGAGCCAGGACCTAAAATAGACAACGTTTCCGTCTCTGTCTGTGTTGGGTTTGACAGGCAGAGTGAAGCTGTTCTCTCGATGAACAGCTTCATCCAGGAGGAGATTAGAAGCACATACACACAGACACACACAGTTTGAAGTCTGGCATTATCTTTTCCAGGGATGATCCTAAAATAAACAACAGCCATGGCCAAATCTCCCAATAATTAAAAGCCATAATCCACTTCCTGGTTGGTGATGACCGTGGGCTGAGTGTGTCAACTGGGATTGTGCCCAGGTTTATCTTTAGACGCTTTTGTTGTTTTGAGAAAAGGTGACGTTATCAGCCTGAAAAATACAAGGATGTAGATGGAGTGTGGAGTGAGCTTTCAAAGGAAAATGTCACTTTGTGTCCTGAATAAAAAGTCGTCCTCAGACCTGCTTCATTCTTCTCAGGCGGTTGGTGTGATTGCTGTTATTTTAACATGGCACCGCCGCATTCACTAGGTTCCTGAAGGGACTGGGGGACAAAACTGTCGTTTGTTGCCAGGTTTATTTTTTGCTGAAAAACTGACATTTCTGTCAAACGCTTGTCAGAAAAAATGTACTTTCTGATCAAACCGTCGCAATTCATCCGCGGCATGTGTCAAGAATAACGGAAGGAGGAGGGAGTGTTATAGAGGATATCTGCAGGTTAGTCAGTTACCAAATGCACATTTGGGTCTTTAGTGACCCATATATAGGGTACAGACTACAGACCAAATCACATCAACTTATGTTTAGTAAAAGCTGTCTACTGTACCACTCTGTCTGGCCTAAGACATCTTTAGTTCAGGTAAGTAACCCCTATTCTCTTTATTAGGTGTTACAGAGACCAATGTATGACCAATGGGCTGTTCTTTGTGTGGTAACAGTGGACAGGACTAAGCTTACTCTGGGAGCTGTAGTTTACTGCCACCTGTACGTTTCTCTAGCCCAGTTTATAGTTAAAGCTAAACTTGAACATTCCCAATAATCGACACATTTAATTTTGTTAGGGCGACAAAATCCATTGTGTTTCTGACCGACCGAGAATCTCTGCATCAAAGTTGCAGAAGTTATGACTTTTATTTTATTTTGTATCAAACTTTTTAGTACACATTTCAGTAGGCACGTTGGTGTTAGTTGCCCTAGTTTGTCATAGTATATTGTTTCAACTCATTCCAGCATCTGTATAAATCACTGTTTAGAATCCCTATTGTCAACTGTGGAAGAGTAAAGGGAGAATTCTTATTATTCAGCTACTGGTTTGGTTGAGGATCATCTGTAAAACTGTGCCACAGGCACATTTTTGCAATAGACCTGTAAGCTTTGCTGTAAGCTCAACATTATTCAATCATTTTATAAACTTAAAACCATAGTTGTAGTTTGGAAAAATCAGGGTTGAAACAATAGTAGGGTTCACCTAAAGCCTATTCTGCGCAGAACTCTTATGTTATTTACACTCAACTTAAGAAAAAAAATTACATCCAAGTGAATGTCATTTTCTGATGTTGCCAGAAATACACTATTTCTTGCCTTGTTTGGTTTGTGGACAAGTTAGAAGGGAAGGGTCTTGAATACTACAAGTTATGTTGCTTATTGTCTGTGCAGAACAACTACTCCTACTACAGTTAATAAAATTATTCTACCATGAAAGGTTTTCAATAAATTAACAAATGTGAGCATTTGGTTATATGATTTTTTTTTTTCTCCTTGCAACTGTTTGGCGGTCTGAAAAGACATTTGGATATGTATAACTGATGATGGGATTGGTGGAAGGTCCCCTGTTATCCTTAAAATAATAAGTGACACACAAGCGTTTGAAAGTCCCTGGAACTGTTTTAGACCCAAGGACCCAAAAATTATCACTTATCACGTTGATACTATGTCTCGGCTAGTGAAAAAATAGAATTGGACGGACCCGTATTCCGTAAAAGCACGTCCCTCCCAGTTCCTGGTCCCTGACTTTGTAAACCTCTGCTCTCATGGCTGTGTAGGTCTTCAGAGTTCTAATTAGCTGCATTCACAAACAGCACCAGGCTCATCAAAATGCCGAGGCCTGCAGAAAGTCACAGCAGGGGTGAGAGAGCGAGAGTGCACAAGTGTGTGTATATGTGTCATCTTGACTAGGAGTGTGTCTTAACGTAAGTGTTTATTCCATCAGTGCGTGTTTGTGTGTTTAAAGGAAAAAAAAAACATCTAAAATGCAGATTGGGAGCAGAGCAACAAACTCTACGAGAGCCACAACATTTTTCTACACAATCACAACATTTGTTGTCTTTTCTATCTCACATTTGCATGCACAATGGCACCGAAACCACCATGCACAAACAACATCGTAAACAAGCAGCATCTCACAACGGTGCAGTAAACAAAGACCACGTCTCTGCACCTCTGTTTTCCTGCCAAATAACAAAATGGCTCCGCGAGAAAAAAAAGAAAGACAACCTTTTTTTTTCTTCTTTTTTGCTGTGTTTCATCCTAACTGATCCAACGGATGATGTCACAGACCACAGAGCATCAACATATGGTAACAGGCTGGTTGTGTATGGAGCTGCACACATGTCATTGGCATTTCTTTTGTTCGGTATGTGTTGTCTTAAGTAAGGATTTAAAATCCTCATATTCCTGTAATCAAGGAAGAATTTAAAGCTATAAAACATACTTCTGATTTCTATGAATATCTTTTCATGGCATTGCGACTAAATGGAAGACGCCAAGTGGTGACATCCTTATGCACTTTAAATAAATAACAAGGTAATTCATTATTTGTACCACATAATTTGGATTCAAAACCTCCATTTAATGTTGCTTTTGCATAAAGTGTAATTTAAACACATTTCGGGAACAGACTCTTTAATACTGATATCGAGGGATATCAGCAATTTCTATAAACCATGGTAAACCATGGTGTTTATTTCAGGTTTTAACAATTGCATAATATTATTTTTATTTGTTGTAATATTTCTTTATTTATAAGGTTTTGCAACCTTTGGCAAGTGTTAACAAGTTAACAATATATTTATATCCAGTCAGACAATAGAAAGTGAGCAAAGATTTTACACCAAGAGGACATTTCAACTACAAACATCTGCTTTTCAAGAAACAAAGTGTTACTAAAACTAGCTTAATACATTCACTGGCTTAGATGAACACATTCACAAAATGTAGACTATTAAAGGTGTGGACTCCTCAGGTGTTTTAACTCTGTATGAGCTCATATTGTAACAGGAAGATTCTTTCAGGAGGTTGGTCTCTGATGTTACTGTTGACCTACATCTATGAAATGCCATGAGGACAGTTAGATACTCGGAGGGTAGAAGGGAAACACACAGCACTGGCTGAGAGGTGTACAGCTGGTTGCAGAGTATTGGGTTCTTGGATCGCCACAGCTTCTTTAGTAGAATTATTAAAATCAGGTATCAAGCCTGTACATACTCATTCTAGTATAGATATTGGAAACAATAACAGTATCATTGATGACCACTGATTAAGCACCAATGAACAGACTTACTTGTTTTTCCACTGGTTTACCAAAACAAACCACAGACAGGAAGAATGAGCTCATGAATGAAAGAGCACATCAAAATCCCGGCTTTGCATAACATTTAACTTGGCCTGTTAGACCCAAACAACAATGACCTCAGCCACACACAAAAAGACACACATACGCGCACACACACGGAGCAGGAAAGAAAGCAGAAAAACAGGAAGTCTACATCAGAACTGAACTACAGCAGTTAAAAAACACAACTGTGCACTTAAAAAAAGCTCCAAGAAGACTCACATCAATGTTGATTTCATTAGAGCCCAAAAAAGAAATGTATCTATTACACTTACAACAACTCATTATTGACCCAAGCATCAGTCTCCACAGAACTAAGAGTCAACTATATTCACTGGAGCCACTTCTGCTGAACGAAAACATCAGAAGCAATGAATCCAAACTGATCATAGAATCTCATTGAAGAGGGTGCGGAAATTGAGGGAGGGGTGTTAAAATACTGTAGTATTAATACACACATGGTATTGATACAAGAAAACATGCAGTAAACATTTCCTTTGGACTTCATGGCCTCTGCACATAGCCACATCCTGGAAAAGCCAAAGACATTGATGATCTCGCCACCAGGGACACAGTGTAAACAGATCCAAACCACTTCACAACAGTTTCACCTGATGAAATCTATTCAAGTCTTGCTGTGAAGTTCAATCAGGTTATGTCTGTCATTAAAGTTCTCTGACTGCAATGAAAAGTCCTTGTATTAAAGACCATGGACATTTTTGGCAGAAAATTGACATTTTTGGCAGACAAGGACAGACAGGAGCAGTTGGATGCTTAGGTCAGATTGGTTTGGTTTGTTTGAGTATCTCCATCATATAAGAATACATGTATACAAAGTTACAATTCCCTGTATTGAAGGACTGTCTGGCAGTGAAATGAATTAAACAACATAGGGTGTAACAGATTAATGCCGATGTAGATGTACGATTGAAAGAAGAGTTTGTGTATCAACTGTTATGTCAACTTTAGAGTTCAGATCACGATCATAATTATTACTTATTATTACTTATATACTGCAGAAAGTAAGAAAATCATAAAAAAAAACAAAACTACATTAATCCCTAGGGAGTATCCTTCGAGGAATCATGCCTCTGCATTTAACCCAACACCGTAGTGAGCAGGGGGCCTGGCTGGGCCAGCGCCCGGGGAGCAGTGTGGGGGGATCATACTCAGGGCACCTTAGCGGTAACTTGGCAGTAGGGGGATTCGAACCGGGGCCTTGCGAACCCACGTCTGCTTCCTTAACCATTAGACCACCAACTGCCCCAAAATAAATAAATAAATAAATAAATGTCTTCAAATGAACAGAGCCGCAAAAAGAAAGAGGAAAAAAAAAACAGCACACAGAGCCAAAATTGCATCCGCGTGTTTGTCCACAACAAGAGAATCACAAAAACTGCAAGCCAAACAGCAGCGACCAGGTGTAAGAGGAAGATGAAGAGGAGGAAGAGGAAGGCTGGAGAGAAACACCGAGAGAAAGAGGAAGGGTGACGTACTTGAGCCGGAGAAATGTCCGCTCCCCAGAGAGGTGGGTCCGTTTTTTCCACTGCTAACAGGAGGAGAAAACATCTACAAGACATAGATAGAACAAAGATTAACTGAGAGAACAAGGAGGTTTCAGACACATAAGAAATCCTCACCATCTTCATCGTTATCACTGCAGCTACAAATGAAGAGCTTCTCCCCAAAAAATGTGAGCGCCAACATTTCACTCAGGAAACAGTTGTTATTCTCAGTGAAACATAAATACATGTTATATCTATAAGACAATTATTAACTATATTGCACTATGAAATAAAAAAATCTAGTTCGGATCAAGACTTTTAACCACATCAAGTCAAAATTAATTCTACCATAGTCAGACAAAATACTTGAAAATATAGTTATTAGAGGTTATTAGAGTTATTAGAGGTTATTTTTGAAGATATACTCCAGCCCCTAGATGGCAGTAACGCAGATTCAGGAAATGTACAAACAGGATAAAGATCAATGGGAGGCATAAGGAAGAAACTCTTGTATGTTTAGGGTATAGATTATTTTGGATTCTCCTCTATGTATATAGATTGTCCAAAGTTACAAAGCATGCATTTTAACATGGATTTGTTAGTATTACAGTCTAAAAAACTGTACTTTGGTTTGAAATTGGGTTGTAAAAAAAAACCCTGATAAATCCATATTTGTTTTAGGTATATTTTACAATGAACTAAAGCATATCCAGATTTTCTGATGATATTAATAAGTGTATATTCTCACTTCTCCATGTTCCCCATGGAAATAAAGCCTCCAGACTGTTCCTAACATGGAACAAATTTGAATGTATAACTTGAGGTTATCTTTCTACACCTTTGAGTGTCACCTCCATGTCTGCATTGGACAGATTTTATGTTGTGTACATGGTCTGAATAGAGATTTGATGCCAATCTGACAACCTGACAACCTCTCCGCTTCAAAGCTGATATGATAAGACTTCCTTTTCCAAAACACAGTGCATAAAGACACCAAAACTAAATGTGGGTTTCCCACTCAGCCCGTTTTTTTTTTGTTTTTTTGGGGGGGGGTCTGCTGAAGTGTCACCTTTGTTAAATGTTGGACGCCTCACCTTTTTTGAGGGAAAGACTTTAAAGACACTTTATGTCTACTTCATTTCTGACATGAACATAGGAGATAATCATAATATCAAGTTGCCATCTGTGCTTAACATTTACAGGAAAACAAATAACATAAAAATGAAGCCCATACAGAAACAAAGAGAGGAACTGAGGAGCTGAACCTGAAATACCCACACCAGCTTACTGCGCCATAGAATCACAAACATATATAACTTTAATTATGTTAATTATGTTAATAACTTTTAGATCATTTTTTAAAATGAAAGTGATACATCGAGTCCTTTTGACAGTGTGACGTGTTTTAGCAGAAGCTAAAGGTTTATTGTGTTATAAGGACCACGGTTGTGTTTCATTCACTTGAGGATATTAAAAAATGCCAATATTTCTGGTTAATTAATACATTTCTAGTGTGCTTTAGTTTTCTTAAGCAAAATCAAATAATTGTAATGACTTTATATCGATAACATCGATTTTTGTAGTGACATGACCTGCGGTGTCTTCTTTTCAATTAAACAATTGTTTATCATCATTTAATACAAGAATTTGTGACATCTGGGAACATTCTTAATGTTGTCTTTATAAGGCTGGCAGACTATTTTATGCGAGTATGGTAACCACAGCAACAAGTTTAACACCCAGACTACTGTCCATAAACATTTTGGGAAACAATTCTCCTTCACCAAAGGCAAACAAAGACCTCACCATAGAAAAGTGCTCCTGTTTGACCTGAGATTTTAACATCTTAGTTGCATCAGCAGTCACTTAGACGACAGAGAAGGTAACTCTGATTATAAGGAGCTTTACAGAGATTCAAATACATCCTGGGTGGAAGAGTGGATGCTTTTGTGTTTGTTAAAAAAACAAACGACAGATGATTGCATAAATTAATGCTGCAGCCTGCATTTTTAACGAGAGGAACCACTGACTTCATTCCTGCTGCAGCTTTATTTTATAAGGATTCATTCCTGTTTATTTCTAAAAAGAATTTAAAATATATAGTTTTGTTTTCCTTTTCTAAATTATTAGTATGATTTTTTTACATATAGTATATTATTTTTATTGTGTTTATTTGTACTTATATGTCCTTTCTTAGCACAGGGCCATAAAGTGTTTTTTTTTCCTATAACATTCAAGAAATAAGGTTAATTTGAGGCCTAAATGTAATAAAACCTGACTAATAACGCTTCAGTATTTTTCCTATGTTTTCCTCATAAATGTCACAATAAACCTGAAGCAGTTTCTTTTGTCCCTTATTTTTACAGTGTTTTTTGAACTCTCGTAACTTAAGCGACTGAATGTTTCACAGCTCTTTGTGTTTTAGATATTGGGACAATCATGTGCAAAGTGAATGAAGATTTCACATTTCACAAAGACAAGACATTATTCATATGGACAGGATTTTACAGTTTGTCTTTTATTGACCAGTTGAAACATATTTGATGAACGGAAACAAAGTATGAATTTATTACTGCAACTCAGTCCAAAAATAAAAAATCATATAAACAGAAATACCCCAAAAAAGTAACTTTCTGGAAGATTAGTCAATTGGCAGCTGGTCTGCTAATTACAACAAATAAAACCTACTTTGCTTACAATCTTACCTGAAACTCTGAGTGTAAGATGGTTGCATTAATTAACCTCTGTCCTAAAAAAGAACAGGGAGAATCTTTGAGGATAAAGACGGAAACGGCTGCTGAATGTGCAAGACCTTCAGTGTTGCCATAGACACGGCAAGGACAATGTGATTTACACTATCAAATGGTTCCATATGAGAATCAACTGTGGAACACTGGTTCTCCATCTCTGGTTGGAGAATCTGCACATATATGAAGGTTACGCTGATTCGATAAAATTCACAGAAGAGGGATCTCGCCATGAACTGTTTTTGTGACAAGAATGTTATATATTTATCATTGTCTAAAAAAAAAACTGTGCAACTTTTACAAATTGCAACATCCATCTGCTGCTTATACTGTTTAAGTGAAACACGGGTTGTAAGTTTACGACTCACGATTTGTGTACGATCTGTACAATCTGAATATCCGGTTGAATCAGACTGCTCACACTCGAGGGACACGAGGGATTAATAAAGCTATATCTATCTATTTGTACGATCATACACAACACGTGCGACTCCTGTAGCCGCAACTGATGCAAGACTCATTTGTACACAAACATAAGGAACGTGGTCAGTCTGGTCTGTCAATTCTGCCCTGTTCACGCATGTACAGGTAAAAACCATGGGTAAATCAGCAGAATTTGAAACATGTTTGGTTTTTGCACGATCAATCGTGAGGTAATCACAAGGAGATCGTGATGTGATGATGGCTTATCGAGTCAAGAAGGCCTATCACCAGATAGTCACACGACTGAAAAATCGTGGCAAAATCATCAAGTGTATGCCCAGCTTAGCGGCCTTACCTGCCTGAGGTCCAGACAGAAAGCGTGAAGGGTTTGATTAAAGGGTCTCTCAGCTTAGTCATAATGGAACAAAAGAAAGAACAATGCATTTCCTCGATTTACTAAGAATAAAATGTTAAAAGATTGAAAAAAGGAACTGCTATTGCCACAGACCCGGCCCTGCACCATCTATTTTGGACTGAGTTGCAGGAATCAGTTCATACATTTGTTTAGGTTTAACAGATTGTTTATCTATATCTATAATAATAATGAAAAAAAACAAAACAAAAACACTATTCTATGCTTATCAGCACTGTTTTGAGGGTGTACTGACTATCCTGAAACTATGCCTGTGAAGTTATTTGCAGTATTTATTAATGTGTGTGCAGCTAAATTGAAAATTAGCTGTGATTTTATTGGACTTTTGTGGCCCTGAACTGCCATCCTGCTATTTTTATGACAGTAATATTTCTGCAGAGACACGTGATCTTGCGTCACGAGGCATTAGTCGGACAAAGCTGAAGAAAAATGTTTTTATATCTATATGCACATAGTATATCGGTCTATTTTATAATTTTATATATATTTTTTACAAATTAAGTTTATTTAAAAGGTATAAATGATTTAAACATATTTATTACAATTGTCACAATGAAAATACATCCTTCCTAACCTATGATAGGAAAAATAGGTTAATTTTTGTAAGACAATAAATAAAAAAAATGTTTCTTTCATTTTTTAGCCAATCAAGTATATGATCTGAAGATATTATCGTTGTTCAGGTTCAATTAATGTGTACTTATCCTTTTTTTTTTTAAGAAAACCCCCCCAAAAAAACTAAATTATCGTATTTTTGCCATAATACACCATAAAGTGCCTTTACAAAGAAAATCTACAAGGGAAATGCAAATATTGTGACAACTTCTATAAATTCAATTATTTCCAATATTATTATTTTTTAATTTATAAAAAGTCAGAGAATCACAAATAACAAAAAGCAATCAACAGAATTTGAAGATGATATTTGAAAATTGCCGTCCATAAAAGCAAATAACCAATTATTAAAATAGATAATATTGCAATTACCATAACTTGATTTATCAATGGAGCTCTTTGTGTGTGTTCGACATTAAGGTTAAAATACCTAATAATTTTGCACAAATTGGCTTTTTACCCTTTTTTTATTTTCCATTATTTCCCTTTATCTGCATCTCCTCCCATCTCTTCCTCTTTAGGCCTAAGTTGCTCCCACAGGAGGAGGACAGAAAACATGGCCGAGAGCAGAAGGGGAAACACGATTTCCTGCCCAATCAAGTGAGAAATACAGAATCCCTGTTTCTACAAAACCCAATTTGATACTAAATTAAAAAAAAAAAAAGTATTTTAACATTTTGACCTGAAAAGAGTTAAAGTGTGACGAGAATGAGGAACACACTTTTGTCTTTTTGGGCTGCCTGTCTACCGCTCTGTCTGACAGCTGCCTGTCTGTCTCACTGTGTCTGCCTGTCATGCAGGTTCATCAGTCAACAACGATGCTGTGCGTCTGAAACCGCTGTGTCACACGGTGCACAGAAACGGACAGAGAGGGTTTTCTTTTTGTTTGTTTGTTTTGTGGTGTTTTTTTCTTAACAGTGTACGGATAATTTTCATCTCCATCTTATCATCATCATGTACAAAGTATAGAGCAACAATAAGGCCAGAAAAGAAAGAAGAAAAAGGACTTAAAATGAAATATACTACCATGGATGTTGGGAACATTTTCAAATCGCTGTTTCGCATCTATAAGACAACAAAATTACTAATGCAGCATCACACAATTCTGTCTACACAAAACACACACTTATACAGTAGAAGGAAAATGGCAAAAAATGCAGCAACAACAACATTTACTCATGCACTGACTTTTCCTGCAAGTTTTTTTTCGTTGGTTTTCTCTACATTTGAACGTGCAACTCGTGCGCAAGTGTGAGGAAATAGCGTGGATGTGCGTCACATACAGTAGAAAAAAAATGTATTAAAATGTAAACACTGCAGGCTACTATCATTATCATCATCAGGGTAGACACACACAGTCAAACACACACACACACACACACACACACACACACACACACACACAGTCTTACCGCGCTGAAATCCAGTAAGTCACTCAGCTCCTTGTCCGTTCCCAGAGCTGCCATCCGCTGCTGGTGATGCATTTTAACCCCAAAAATACATAAAAAATAACAAAAATCCCACGGACCTAAAATATGGGAAACGGAGAAGAAGATGGGTAGAGGAGGAGAGGCAGAGGGAGAGGAGGAAAGAGGTGGAGAAAGGAGGAGGGGGGAGGAACACCTCGGCTTTTTACGCGCGGCTCCCAACAGATCTTTCGTCTTTTTCTTCCTTTTTTGCTTTTCCACTTAAAAATAATCCAGATTAAAAGCCAAGAGTCAGGCAGAGTTTATCTTCATCCTCAGATGAAGATTGTACTCACTTCTTCTCCCCTCCACCCCTCTGGTTCCTGGTTCGGCTGCAGGAAATCGGAAGAAAATGACAGGAAATCAAAAGAAAGGAGAAAGAAGGTAGTGTCGCTGGAAAAGGCTACAGGAGGAGGTCAGGGCAGGAGGAGAGGTTTCTTCTTCTTGTGTTCCCCACCTCCTCTTTCTTTCTTTCCGCGTGTCCTCTTTTCTGCGTGTTTTCTCGCCTCCAAGTCCGTGCCAAACAAGTCCGAGAGAGCGCCGTGCGCGTCAGGACGCACACAGCCACACGTCTTCGAAAAACACAGAGGGACAGGCAAGAAACAGGGAGGTGTAAAAGGAGAAAAAGGAGAGACAGAGGAGCTCAGTAATATGTCATCGTGCAGCTCGGGGGTGGAGAAAAAGGACAGAGCGGGTGCTCCGTTGCTCCTGCTGCCGGTTCTCGGTGTCCTCCTTTCGGTTGCGGCCGCTCAAGAGTCCCCGGTTTAAAGGCAGCACCAGCAGACGCAACACAGCCAGGTTCCCATGTGCGCCTCTCTGCGCGTACACGGCTGTTCGTGCGTGGGCACGGGGATGAGATAAATGTGCTGCTGCGGCCACCTAGCTTTACACTGCTGCTGCTGCTTCAGGGGGAGGTGGAAGAGGAGCAGGAAGTCTGTGATCAACTCTGGAAGGAGAAGAAATAAATATTCCAGCAAGATATTTCCTGATTTGTGTTTATCACCCGTCCTGGTCTCTGATTGGCTGATCTAATTTGGGTTAATTAACCTAATTTACCATTCGTTTGGCCTTTTGACACATTCAAAAAACTTCACTGTAGTTCGTACCAATACACAGCAGTGGCTGTTATATCTCTCATTGAGCTCTTTCGAGTCAAACTAGAACTTGGTCAGTTTTTAGATTAATTCCAGGGGCTGGGAGGTGCGGGGTTTGTTTCAATGCTAGTTTTTTTTAATAAATCACTCGTAATAGTTGACTTTTTGGACATGATTTAAGTTTTTTTTTTCTCCAGGTTTTGTTTCAGCTGTGACTTATTTAACTGTTGGGTACTTTTTAGCCCCTTCTTGAATAACTAATTTTCTGTAGACTTGGTTCTAGCTCTTTTACTGTCTGTGTCTCTCTATTAGTTCCTTATTTTAGCTGTTATGTTATCAGTTTACATTAGGTTATTTGATTAATTAAATATCAAAATACTTTTTTCTGATTTGAGTAAAACATTAAACAATTTCAAAAGAATTTCCCATGTGGATCAATAAAGTCTGTCTAAGTCTAAGTCTAAGTCTAAACTTTCTTTTAAGACTTAAATGTTTCTTGTCGCCAGAGGTTTGACTCCCAACAAGACTGAACACCAACAAATCCTTTCTTACATTATATTTGTGTTGTACATTATATTCTATGTATAGTAATATATAGTAAGCAGATTCTTCCATTACCGCATCTGTTTGCTGTTAACATGTTGCATCCATCCATCCAAGTTTGAAACTTTCCTGTTACCAGTTGGGCCAAAGCATCTCTTAAATGTTCATGATAATTGAATGCCTCACACAAATTTGTAGAAGTCAACTTGCTTACAATTAAACCCTTTTTGGGAATGACTGAGTACAACATAAACATAAAACCTCAATATAAGGTACAGAAAAATGCCATTTTTTTAAAACAGTCAAACAATGATTAGTTGTGACGAATTTAAAGTAAACAAATGATTCCAAGTTATGGACAGAATAATTTGCCAAAAACACATTATGACATCAGGCTTATTTAGCCCTCAGAAGAATAGGAGAATAAAAAGACACAGAGAGAGAAACAGCTTTAGTCTGCCCTCTTAAAAGTGCAATAAGTGCGATTTATCATCGCCACAATGCTAACAATTTTCATTTTTTTGGTGACATGCAGGACAGCCCAAAATTGAGATTCATTGGCAAATGTTCAAAAAAAAACTTTGACACCGGTCATAGTGTCAGGACCCCATAAAGGTTATCTAGCATCTTTGCAGGGACCACGACCTTGCAGCATTGTAATAATTAATAACATTTAGCTCCGATATTAATAATTTTGCTGATACCAGTCCGAAAGCATCAATGGACAGATATTATTGGCCATCCCTAATATATACATACAGTATATATATATACATAATTGTATATATTTGTATGCATGTATGCAGTGTTGGGCAAGTTACTTCAAAAAAGTATCTTATTACTTTTGTTAGTTACTGCTCTAAAAAAGTAACTTGTTACGTTACTAGTTACTAAATTATAAGTAACTAATAACTATTTACTTTACTCTAAATAATAATAATGAAAGTAAACAAGAACATAGCTGTGCTAAAATGACTATATACCCGCCCAGGTCTCTTCCTGATTGGCTTAGCTTGAAACGTTAACCTATGTCAACCAATCATCGCTCCTTTTGCAACACAATGGTTCAGTTAGTGTGCATGGCCGTCTTTCACTCATGACTGTGAGAGTTACCACACATTGACAGGCAGCAGACCTGTCAGCTCCGCTGCCACACTGTGCTCTCTCCGTGGCCGGGAAAAACCGTTCATTTGGACCACAGATAGTAACAAGCCCCTTTACACCACAGTAACAATAACGACGTTACTGAATGGGAAAGGTAACACATTACGTTATTACAGAGAGTTAGTTACAGAGAAAAGTAGTTTTGTTACTTAATGGAGTTACAAGTAACGCGTTAGTCCCAACACTGTATGTAAGTAGGGCAGCAGTGGTGTCCTAGTGGCTACTCAAGAGCAGCGTGGTACTCAAGGGTTTAGGTTCTAGATTTCCACTGGTTCTGTCCTCACCCACATATCTCCCAGTGGGCTCACCTCCCACAGGAAGGCTGACAGTATGAACAGTGTGATTTGGGTGGCAGTGGTGGAGAACAGAGAATAAACCACTGACTGATGTCAAGCGGCATCTACAGTAAATCCTAACATGCCATAAAAGTTCAGATTTTAAACTAGGTATAATATATGACTAGTTTCTGTTGCCACCCATGCCAAGCAGTGCTCAATTGGATACTTTACTGTTATTGTAAATGTTATTTTATTAATTATGGCAAAAATAAGCAAAGGCTAACACCTCTTCTTCCTGCCACTTTTTTTTCATATTGTATTTATGTTTTTCTTTATTTCCTCTAGTCGTTTCTGGTCAATCTTAGGTAACAGCATTGTCCAATTGCTAACAATGGCATTAAATTGACCTGAAATTTTTTTATTGAAGAGACTTATACAGCCACTTGGAAACTATTTACTTCATAAGTTGGAACTGCCTTTTCAAATACAATATATACAATAGTCCATATTTGGGCAAATGTAAAGTAAGACAAATCTAAACTAAGCTTTGATCAAGAATCAAAACACGTTCATACATGCGCATGAACATTAAACACAAGGACACAAGAGCTCCTCAACCATTATCTTAGAAGATATTTCACTTTCTGTGTGTGTATGTTTTTGCACAGCCTGCAGCTATGAAATGACTGGCCTATTTCTGCAAATTACACCCTGCATGTGCAGGTCCTTTTTTCTCTTCTAAAGTGGAAAAAGGCTGCAAAACATACACACACACACACACGCACACACATACCCACGCACACACACACAGGTGCAGGCAGGACATAAAGGCCTATTTGTTGCTGTATGAAGTGGTCCTGTCGACCGCTTTACAGACCTTTACTCAAACTAGTAACAAAGTGATAACACATAAACTAGTAAAAGGAAGCAAATATACAAACACACACATAGTCTTGTAGTGTAAGAAATGCGTAACCAGGAGAAGTGTTAAAACTGTTATACAAACACTCCATGGAGTGAAAAGTGAACGTTCCACATCTGTCTTCATCTTTTTTTCACACCTTAAAACAACAAACAGTCAACAGATTTGAAAAGACTAGAGCAGGAAATTCCCACAATGCAAATGAAAGAACAGATTTTGGATCCAAAGTGTTCCAACAGAGAAACCTGACATGAGTCACACTGACACACATAGAAGTAAAGAACAGGCTTTTAGAAAAGCATTAAAAATCAGACAAATATGGTGTTCACTAAACACCTGCACCCACATGAGGTTAGAAGAAACCTCCAAGTCAGAGCTGAATGACCTGTTCTCGCCCCCTGGGCTGAGAACCAGCAAACACAGCGGCTCAGGCTTCATGATAACATGACAACAACATCATATTTTCTACTTCATCTCAAACTTCATCTACTGTGTCCACCATGTCCCGGTCTGTAGGTGACATGGTGAAATATGACTATTACTGTCACGCTTTAATATTAAGAAAATTATTTTAAAAAATAACGCAAATACAGTAAATGAGCATATTTTAAAATTTAAGTCCAGTAGAGAGTCATTGATGACAGCTTGGGTACAACAGCTGGTATTAACACTTAATTTTGCTGGTCTGGATGATTTTTTGTTTTTTTTTGTGGAACTACAATTCGTTATGACTAAATTTAGCTAGTCATGTGAGGATGGGGGGCAAGATACAAAGAGGAATTGACTCCCTGAGAAAACAGTGCAGCTTTTCTCTCAAAGAGTCAAAGATAATTACGATGAAGCAAAAGCGAGAGCGAAAAACCAGTCGTTCTTTCGATGAACGGGTGGAATTTCTCGAGCCGTGCTATGTTAGGCTTAATCGCAATTGTAACTTATTCTCGGACATTTGACAGTAAACCTCCGTTCGATGCTCTCACGAAAGTGTCATCAACGAAAGGAGGAATTGTTTACATTGTAATAATGCTGAAATGCTTATTTGCACTTTAAAAGGGCTGTTTTCTTTTTTCGACTTAAGTTATTTCTATCTCTGTGCGGTTTTTGTTTGCCTACTGTTGTGAGGGCTAAATGAGCCCAGTTTATAAAGGTAATGGTTTATTTTGGTAAGTTATTCTTTCCAAAACTAGACATCATTTGTTTCCTTTAAATGCTGTACAAAAACCTTACGTGTTTCAGACGTAATGTTAAAAATGATGGCACAAAGTGGTTTTTTTTTGTACACAGGCTGTTATTTACAGAATACCTTTAGACGGGCATAACAATTATTCAAGGGAGAGCAACTGCAGATATATGTATCCCTTAATATCGGCCTCGGAAATAAAGTGATAGGACAATATCAGATATTGGCTAAAGTTAATATCCGACATCCCTAATTGTTAAATGATGTAATTAGACTGTGGAGACAGCCCACAATAAGCCTTATTGGTCGAAACCCCAGTATAATTTAACCTCTCCCGAGAGGAACCATCTAAGCTCATAACAAATCTACCAATAACACATTGCACGACTCAACCATAAAGATTTCCTTAAAGTCCAGCGGGATTTTTCCCCCTAACATGGCGTAGTACAGTGAGGATTTATTCATACATTTATATTTAGAGAATGCTGTACTTAGGAAATAAAGTACACTAACAACTTTTATTTTACATGGCATGTCCATTTAATCCTCAATCATATCAATGACAGTGACGACCGGTCTCATTCTGACCTGTTTCACCAGGCACAGGTAGTAGCCGCATGTTTTCTTTTACCCATGACTCAGCGTGACCTTAGAAACGTCCGTACCTGTCACCCTGTCTTCCTCTTCACATTATCAGCCTGTGAACGCAGGGAAACATTACATAAGACCAAAAAAACCAACACATCCTGGTTTAGTCTGAGAGCGTTCACCTTGAAAGAGAGCAGGAACACACTGTTATGCTCTGACATCAGGCACACACTGTGTCACACGCGAAGCAAACACAATTCCCATAACACTCGCCTTGACAAGATAGAAGTTATTACATAATGAGCCAAAGTGGACAGAGGAGGAGAATAAATAATAAAGAAGTGAAGACACAACAAGGTGAAATTATCTTCATATGTGGTCTACAGTTAAAAGGCCACACAGCTATTTACAGTTACTTACTTACAGCAGCGAGCTACAGGCTTCATGTAAAAACCAAAAAGTGAACTACAAAATTGACCTCTTTTTTTGTTAATACAGGGGTGTCATTCTTATTTAAGAGGCTACATTAAACCTAATAAGATGTCAAGTGGGCGGGTACATTAATTATGATTACGTATAAATTATAAAAAATCCCGTTCTGTAACAAGATTTGTGATAGAAGAGTGTCGGCTAAGGAGAAGGGAAAGGTTTACAGGACAGTTGTGATATCAGCAATGATGTATGGTTTAGAGACACTAGGAATAGGGAGCAGACAGAAGGCAGAGATGGAGGTGGCAGAGTTAAAGACACTGAGATTCTCATTAGGAGAGACAATGATGACAGACAGAGACAGGAGGGAGGATCAGGACATTTTTGTTATTTTTGTATATAACAATATCATGGGCCAGTGTATGACAGAAATGTTCACGAGTCACTTTTTTCAAGTCCAAGTCAAGTCTCGAGTCTTTCGTCCCAAGTCCAAGTCAAGCCTAAAGTCTTAAATAGCTGAAAGTTTTTTATATTAGACGATATCCAAGATAATGCTGTCTTGTTTTGGATTAAAAGTATGTACTGTACTGTACTGTACTGTACTATAGGCCTATAATATGTTATTGCACACTACACCATCAAAGCTGCTACTTGCCGCTAAATGTAGTGGCCTGAAGTATAAAATAAAACAGTAACGTCAGGGGAGGGGAACTATAAAACTAGCCAACAGACTATAACTGTGGCTGAATTAGTTTGCAAACGATAACGTTCCCGCACAAGCCCAGTTTCCCTTTGCCCATTGACCTATTGTTGTGTGTTCTGAGTTGCCTGAGAAAGTTCGACGTTGTTGATCCAGCATCATTTATATTAACGCCACACTCCTTACAAATAGCCATCTGCTTACTGGATTCTGCGCAAAGTCTTTATAAGCAAATGCAATTACAACAGGAATCGCTCCAGTCTGGCTTACCGCCGCCACGGTCACTGATATGAAACCTAAACTTGAGGCAGCACGCATGCGTTACAAACTTTAGCGCATCTGGTCTGGTCTAGTGAATATGCGTCAGGCCAAATGTGTCCCACCAGAATTTTTCCATAGTGCCATGAAACGCATCGGGAAAAGTGAAATAAGTTAAATGATGAAATAGATAATTGATTGCGGACTTTATTCACGACTCGCGAGTCATAACACCGAAGTCCAAGTCAAGTCTCGAGTCTTACACGGCAAGTCTCAAGTCAAGTCACAAGTCTTTATTTGTGCAACTTAAGTACGACTCCAGTCCGAGTCTCAGACTCGAGTCCCCATGTCTGCTGTATGAAATAAGGTTAATGACTCAAACAAAGTTCCCAAAGTCAGGAACAGCCTCAAAACTAATCAAGGAGCACCAAGAAAGGCACATTAACAAAACATTCACTCTATACTAACCAAAAATAACAACTGATAACTAATCAAACTAATAAAATAACTAATTAAAATAACAATTTTTTCTTAAATTACATCCATATTTGCTTATCTTTTGCCGGGTCACAGAGGTAATAGTCAGGTAATATCCAGACATAACTAGACACTTCCTCCTGATTTTTTTAAAATTCAGTAAATTCAAATAAAACGCAATGAGGTTCCTTAGGTGTCTCAAGATGTTTTTCATTTTTTCGGAAAAATAATGGAATATATTCTGTATTCATGCTGGCTTATTCTTTATTAAGTGTCATTGAGTATTTTTTCCTTCAATTTTTGCTCTAGAAACAAGAATGATGTTAATCAGAAAAACAGAATAAGAACTTGTGAATGTTAAATATCTGTATGATGGCAGCCAAAAAAGGAAATGGAAGGGCTTAGTCATTCAGATGAATTAATGCCATAAGCACAGACATGATTGCCTATTCCTGAAAGGCAGTAGTGTTAGCACAGAGACTAAATACATTTAAGCCACACATGCATATTCATTCCTTTCTCACACACACATTTAGACTGCACACAGGCATGTGAGCACACTCACACACATACACACTCGGGCCCTCTGCGGTCCAGAAAGTGTGTTTTTGCCAAACACCTGTGTAATCGTACAGCTGTGGAGAATGCTGGGAAAGGACGGGGGAAGTGAACGCTGCACAGTTAATACCCTTTGATTCCACCCAGATCGTTAAAGTCGCTGACTCTATGTGTGTGTGTATGTGGGTTTGTGTGTGTGTGTGTCTGTCTGTCTTTCTGTGTGTGTTACTGTCCCGAGTATCCAAATTCTGGAACATTCTTTCATCCGTCTCCTCTTCCTCCAGCTGAACTCATCAAGCTTCCTTCACCAGAAAACTGCAAAATGGATGAAGTACATATTAGTTTGATGTATTTATTTGCATACTTAATTATAAATGAAACAAGAGCTTTTGGTTAAATAAGTACTGTAAATCTCTTACCCCCTTTAAAATAGTTTTCTTCAACCTCGGACTGCCACCTCATGTTGGGTCACCTGGTCTAGCAATTGATTGAAATGATTATAGCAACAACAACAGTGATAATAACATGACTACTATTATTATTTTTACTGTTGCTGTGTAATGAATATCCATAGGTCTTTGACTAACACCATAATTCAGTTGTGGGGGCAGCATTATTCTCAACCAGCCCCCATGAACCTTCCTTCTTGTGGTGAGACCCCTGGAAGAAGCCAACAACCCTAAGCAAGAAGGTGAATCTTGGAGTGCCAGACTAATGACAGGATCATGCCTCTAGGCCAAAGTGCCAGATAACCATTCATTCATCTTCATCTGCCTATCCGTTGCCTGATCTATAGGGCAGCTAGCGGAACACACTTCTCTTGCTTCCAGTCTTCCTGTGGGCGCTGAGCCCACTGGAAGTTTGTGGGTCAGGATTCGAACCTGACACTTGCCAAGTCCACTTCCTTATACTCTAAATTATATATATATATATATATATATATATATATATATATAAAATATATAAATCCTTTGTATGCTTTAATAAAGCTGTCAGAAATGTCAGTCAAGTGACGATTGGATTGTTTAGCACTTTTCTGTATTTCCAACAAACATTTAAAAAAAAAAAAACATTTATCTTCATAGTCACTCTGTGTGTCTCAAATGAGATCAGAGGCCAAAAAAAAAGTTTAAGAAGCCTTAAAGTTTTTTCTGAGATTTATAGGGTGATAGGTTTGATTTACAATGACTTGACAGCATCTACAGTATATTCCAATAGTACATTTGCGTTCTTACATTGTGTGTCATAGCAATATCAATTTTAAAAAAGAAAACACAGATAGGGGCTGTGTCACTACAGTTGACTTCATAACCTTATTTAGTTTTGATTTTTTTTTTTTTTTGGTGTATTTATTTTACATATTTTACATTTCAAACAAAATGCTACACAAGTCAGAGATCAGTGTAGTATTTTCTGATTTACCTCACACTGTATTTGTTGAATGTCTGAGATTGTGTATGTTCCTAATTCAGTCAGGAATGTGACCTGCGGCTTCACCTGTTTTTAAGGTAAAAGTGAGGACGGTTTGAACTCAGCAGGTTTCACATGTCATGTGTTTTAACTGCTCTCTCTCCTTCTCCCTGTGTGTGTATTAAGTAGCGGGTGCCAAACAGATGGTAGCAGTGGTTTACACAGGTGCCTCCAGTGTGTATGTCATGTATGTTGGTGTGTGAGTGAGCAAAATGGGGGCGGGGCCAGAAGCAGGCATCTGAGGTCAAGTTCAGGCCACTTTCTAAAGAAAAGGGCTGTTCTTTTCAGCATTTCTCTCCCTGGTATTCTTCAGTTATGAGTTTGTGAGCACGACAGATGTTTGCTTTCCTTGAGCTTTTAAATCCTCAAAAAAAAAAACAAAACAAAAAAAAAACAAGAACTCTGTGTTGTAGTGTTTTCTACATTAAGTCAAGTCAACTAACAGAAACCATAATCATAATAATCATAAAAGAGATTCAACGCACATGTGAAGCTCAAAGTCAGTGTGTCAAATGTGGTCAGCAACATCTCTTATATGTTAGAAGGATTGTTGCTGATTGTGGTTTGTGGTTCTGGATGGGTGAAATAGATTGTTAAGGATTGTTTAGGATTCTGTGCAAGGTGAAGTTCACAATCATTGAACTCATTTTCACCATAGGGACCACATTACCAATACAGTTCCATTTGAAAAGGCACGGGACACTGTAAGCTGTAAAAACCTCATGACATAGTAATTCATGTTTCTGTTATTACTTATTTTAGTGAGAAATATTGTAAATTGTTTAATACAATTAAAATAAAAAATGGGAAACTCAGCAGTATGGGCCTGGTGGGACACATTTGGCCTGACGCATATTCACTTGATCAGACCTAGGCAAGTTAAGGTCCAGAGGCCGTAGTTTTGTTTTATTATCTGGCCTGAAAAAACCTGTCCAAAAGATGATTTAAATTTATATAATTTATGTCAGTAGTCTTCCGGAAGTTGACTTGGGTCTGCAAAGCTTCAGGTTGTAGTCCACCAGATGCCCAGTTATAAGGGTGCTATGAGCATAGCAATGTTCAGACCAAGTTTTCACTGAGCTCACCACACACAGGATGGTTGACAATATGCAGTGTGATTTGGGCCGCAGTTGTGGAGACTGCTGCCCCAGAGACCTGGCAATGGATAAGATGATGAAGACTCCATGATCCATCTGCCTTTTCTGCAATGCCAGCAGTTCCCTAATAGATACATGGTGTGAAAAAGAAAAGTTAAAGGATTTTAGCATTTTGGCCTTTAAGTATTTGTCCATGCTTGTACTAGAATGTTCGATGAAGTTTATCTAGTGTTACCCACAGCATAGTCTGTGTTTTAAATTTGCTATCATCAAACTTTTTAAAAACTTGCCACTGTGCCCTTCCATCACGTGATTAAAGTTTTACCTAGTTTTTCTCTGGGTCCATGCGACACAGTTTGATTTGTGCTGATTCTTGCATGAGACTGTTATAAGCTGACACTCCATAGGGGGTGTTATACATCTGCGCCCACTACAACCTACAGTACAGCGGACAACCACTCCTTTAAGGTGACCTTCATCAGGACTCACATCACTGCTGTCATCATCAGCGTCTGTCCTCTCAGCTTGATCTTTAGTATAAAAAGCAGCGGCTGATTATTTTTACCTTCCTGTGATTTATTAACCTGGTATGTAGGTTGCTGTGTGCAATTGCGACTTCTGCTGACTGGACGTGGTGCCTCGCAGTGGGAGCACATACCAGGATAACTATTTTGCTTAAGAGCGTGTGTGCGGGTTGGGCTGTTTTGCTGCATCACTGAGGTCCGTCAGACGGAGTCTCTGACCTTAGAATCTGAAGAGGACACTTTGAGGAGTGGAAGGTGTGAGGATTGTCTGGGTCTTTGGAAGATAGTGGTCCAGATACAGACGAAGGTGAGAGTCGGGATAAGGTGATCAGCCTTGATGGATGATGGGTAATGAGAGCTGAGGAAGGTTCCTGTAAAGATAGGTGAAGTAGGGAGAGAGAGAGAGTTGAACGGTTTTTAAGTAAGGCAGCGTCAGCAAACTAAAGAGAGAGAGAGCAAAAAGATATTCTGGGATTGAAGAAGGGCAGGAGTAAAAAATAGAGAATGGGGGCTAAACCAGGGATTTGAGGGTTTCTACCAAAATCAAGTCAAAGGGCACACACACATCCACATATGCACAGTGAGTCACACATATACACACACTTAAAAGAGCGGTTGTTCCATTTTGCCACCACATGCAGCCTGGCCGCGGTTGCCACTGAGGTCGGCTCTTTGTGGTGAATGTGCATGTGTGTGTGTGAGTGTGTGAGTGTGTGCATCCATCCATGTGCACAAATGATATAAAAATATATATATATATTAAAAAACAGCAACAGCAATACCACTTCAGTCGCAGAGCTTGTGCTCGCATCCTCTTCAGTTGATGCAAGCAAGGAGTGTGTCTGTCAGCATCATACACACAGACACACACACACACACACACACTGGCTGTGCTTTGAACTCCAACCTTTCTGATGATGTTCCCTCCGTCCTGTGAAAACACAGCTGTCAGCACTGATGTAAATATGTGTATTTATTGGTGGTGTTTGTTTGCAGGGCGGGGTGGAAAGAGTTCAGTGCAGGGGCGGCGGCTGCAGCAACAGCAGCAGTAGCAATATTGAGTGATTTTGCATGAATCTGTTTTGAACTTGTGTGAACTTTGGGTGACAACACTGGACAGGTTTGTGAATTTGTCTAGATAAAGGCAGAACCTTAAACATACATATATACATATATATATATATACATATAAATACATATATATATAGTATGTATTACATACATACATATACATATATATATATATATATATATATATATACATACTGTCCCTTGCTATTGCATTATCCACTGTCCCATCATGGACATTTATATGGATACCGTGTCATCTCCATTTCCATTCCGGAATACAATATTTATGTCTTATTATTGTCTTTGAGATGTGACAGCGGTTGGTAGTCAGTCCTCCCCAGATAGTCTGATGGTCCACCCACTCTTTCCATTCAGTCAGTGAACGTCACAGGAAGTGAACCTTATTTTAGGCTACCATAGCCTTTTTAGGAGACTAATGATTTTGATTGCTGGCAATCCAAAATATGAAATGTTTTTCGTTTTGTTTCTGTTTAAAGACAAATTCCAAAAGTTTATGGTTTTCGTCCACGTTCTTTACATCGATTCAAAGACCTGATTCAAAGATACATGGTCCCCTATAAACATGTAGAAAAATTACTGACTTAAAACATGTTTAACCTCAGGACATCATTCTCTTCAGATATGACAAATGTATAAAGTTTAATGATTAAAAGTGTGCTGCAGTTGAGCTTGCAGTGTTGACTCTGAGGGAGGAAACAAAAACGTATCAACAGCTCATCTCTCCTGTAATAAAAAAAATGAGCTTACATCTTAATGAACACTCAGGGATTTTTGGCAGTGAGCACGAACACCTTCTGTTTGTGGTATTTCAACAAAAGGTCGGTTATTGTTGGAAAGCGCAGACCCTAAATAACAGTACACACTTTGCGTCTGTGTGAGAGCGTGTGTGTTCCGCCAGAGCAGATTGCAGTATAATCTCCTGCTGATCCTTTTCTCTGACCGTTAGCTCCCACGGAGAAATACGTTTCATTAATTACATTATTTATAAAGTGTTTTAATTGTCTAAAAAGGTTTGTATATTTTTTTTTTTCAATTAAAGCTGGTCAACAGAAAGTAAGATTAAACTGCTAGAAATAAATCCTAAAACTAACATAAATGTCAATGTTGGATGGAAGTAGTATGGAAGTTAGAGCAGCTTAGATAAACTAACATATAAAGCTGAGGGATCTCTAAGACATTCTAAACAGAGGTATTATGAAATGGGAAACAGAGCTAGTTGTTTGCTATCCTTCCAACTCTGTGAGGCCCAAGTGGACTGTCAGGTTCCTAAGGTTAACCACCCAAAATTTAAAGAAGTAGTTTCACATCCTAAAAAAATAGCAGATGCCTTTGCAACTTTCTATAAAAAAAGCTGTATGAAGAACAGCAAACACCTGATGGTAAAATTGGAGCTTTTCTCACAGATTTATCTCTACCCTCTTTGACAGATACCGAAGCTTCAGAAATGATATCGCCCATTACAGAACAGGAAGTAAGGGAGGCCATAAAAAAAAAAACTTAAAAATAATAAATCCCCAGGAACAGATGGATTACCTGGAGAATTCTATAAATGTTTTATGGGTGATTTAACACCAATCCTTACTATGTCTTGTCCAAGAAAGACTTATCGAACTCATGGTCAGAGGCCGTTATATCTGTTATTCATAAGGAAGGAAAGGATCATGTCTTTGGTAAAAACTACAAACCCATTAGTTCACTTTGTAATGACTTGAAACTACTAACAAATATTACGGCATAAAGGATACAAAGAGTTATAGGAAAATTAATAAATCTGGATCAGACAGGCTTTATCCCCAACAGACAGGGAAGCAACAATATAAGGAGGACACTAAATACTTTAACAAGTGCCACTCTATGTTGATAGGTTGTGATGCACAAAAAGCATTTCATATTGTAAACTGGCGATTTCTTCATAGAACCCTGGCCATGTTGGGATTCCATGCAAGATTTATTGAATGGGTAAAGGTAATATATACAAACCCAAAGTCATGTGTGAGGGTGAACAGCTGTTGCTCTGAATATTTTTACCTGAAAAGAGGGGTTAGACAAAGAGATTGTCTCAGTCCTCTTCTATTTGTAATAAACATTTAGCCCTTGGCAGCATCCACAAGACAAAATAAAACCATTAAAAGCATAATAGATGAAGGTCAAACAGAACATAAAATATCATTATACGCAGATGATATCTTGATATCTAATCTTGGTAACTGCTCTACTTAGAAAATTTAAAGAATTTGGAGAACTAACAGGGAATCAAATTAATCAATCAAAATCTGAGGCATGTTAGTCTGAGAGTGGCCACAACAACTAGCAGAAAAAAAATGAATTTCGCTTCTCCAACCATTTAGATTTAGATACTTAAGGATTACCATTACCCCTGATATATTGCACTTGTACAAAGCTAATCATGGAAAACTACTGTATGAAATAAAGAATGATCTTAAAAAATGGGAGATACCACACCTATCTTTAAATGGAAAAGTGGAGACCATAAGAATGGATATACTGCCACGACTTATGTTTGTGTTCCAGTCTTTGCCCATTGAGGTCCCCATATCCAGATTTATATGGATTTATATTGCTCTCCAGATATGGCAAAAAAAAATGGTAAAATAAAATTTGTATGGCAAAAAGAAAGACCCAGGATTAGAATAAAGAAATGTTAACCTCGAAGGAAGGTGGAGGTGTTGATCTCCCTAATCTTAAACATTATTATTTGGCCGCACAACCTAGATAAGTAGTGGCATGGATAACACAGGATGATAGTACTATTTGGGTGGGGATTGAGCAGAGTGGATGTCCAGATATGCCATTGAACACTTTACCTTTTCTAAACCGAAATATGGAGAAAACATAAAATCAATAACACCTGGGTTAGAAACACTCTTAAAATAGGGAAACAAATAAGGAGAGGGTCCCACTCCCACTATCAATATCAAAAGCAATGAAAATTGCAAATAATACTGACTTTCTCCCATCCAAATTAGATATAGGGTTAAGGAGACGGGAACAAACGAGACTGATAATGCTTAATCATCTGTTTGATGGAGGAGACCTGTTATCTTTTGAACAAATTGAAAACAAGTATGATCTTCCCGCTAGGGATGTCGGATATGACATTTACCGATGCCGATATGAACCGATATTACCCAAACATTTAATTTTCGATACCGATATGAACCGATACCGATATAGGAAGCTAATTTCCCCTGAATTAGTGTGGTACCAGATTAAATGCATTCTATGAATAACTCTGTACAACATAAACACACTACTCAATATAAGTTATGGAAAAATGACACATTTATTTTTTTTAACATTTTGTCTGAAACAGTCTTATGATTCTTTGTGCAGCATTTAATGTAAACAAGAAATATCTAGTGTTGGACAGAATAACTTTATAATTAACATTATAAACCGGGCTCATTCAGCCTCACAACAATAGTCAATATAAATGGGCACAGATAGAAACAGCTGCAGTATAAGAGTAAAAACCCTCTTTAATGAGAAAAAAACATTTCAGCATCGTCACAATGAGAACGACTCTTCTCGTTGATGACATGAGAGACGACACCGAGCGGTGTTTCACTGGCAAGTGTCTGAAAATACTTATTTCGAATACAATTAGTCCTGACATAGTCCGGCTACAGAAACTCCACACGTTTAATAAAAACAGCGTCTTGAATGGGAGCGGACGACTGGTTCTCCAGGACGATGAACTCCGTAGTCAATAAGAATTACAGTTTTCTATCCACAGAAAACTCCAGACCACGGACAGTTACTGTAGCGTTGCTCATTGTTGCTGTCGCTCTTTAAATGACATCATTAATCACGTGCAGGTCAGAGTGTCGGTACTGCTGACTTAGTTCCTCATGCGGAAGTCCAGCGGAAGTCGAGCGTATTTGCCAAGACAGTGGCTTTGCTGCATCGGATGAATATTATCGGTGGAAAAACCGATACCGATAAAATCCGATATTAGAAATTATGCTCATATCGGCCCAATATTTATCGGTGGACCGATATATCAGACATCCCTACTTCCAGCGCATGATTTTTTCAGATACCTTCAATTTAGACACTACTTACCGACCCATAGAGAATGGAATAATCTAACGGCCCCACCATCTGACTTAGATAAATGTTATACTAACATTTAAGGGATCTATTTAAAAAAAAGATCATATCATACATTTACAAAATACTACAAGAAGAGTAAAAAGGAAATAGCTTAGACATTAAGGAAAAATGGAAACTAGAGATGAATACCTTCATAGGAATCGCTATATTCATGTAAAGGAGAACATAGAACAACGAGTAGTCCTACATGGAGAGCATTTGAATGGAAAGTTAAGATGCCATATATTAGGACCCCATTCCTAACCTCTAAATTTAGCAACACATCTAATCAATTTTGGAGGGGCTGTGGCATGGTAGGGGACCACACCCACATTTTCTGGGACTGCCCAAAACTATCAGCATATTGGCAAAATATGAAAAAACGAACAGAAAAATGTTTAAATTTAGATTTGCCACTTAATCCAACCTGTTTTATAATAGGAATAACACCACATAGCATAAATGATGAAAATAAAGTTTTTCTACTGCTTCTTTCAACTGCCAGAAAGATGATAACAGTCTCCTGGTTAAAACCACAGCCATCCACCAAAACACAATGGAAACAAAGAGTAAAAGATGTGTATGAAAAGTTACTACTAAGAACAGAATGTTTTTTGACCCAAATGCTCCCAAAGTTTTTTTTTTCTGACTTGATTTTGAATTTGATGCCTCGCTAATGGCTGTTGAAATTATACTAACCAAGTTGATGTATTTGGGGGATGGGGGGTAGGGGATGATGTGATTCATGCGAAAGCTCCATACTGGAAGTAGTGTAATTCAGTTGGAGCTCAAAACAATTTGGTTTGTATAGATGCATATATGTAAATATGTGTAGGGCAAAATGCCCTGAAAGATATATTTGTATGTTTATTGACATCTGACTGCAAGTGTGAAAACTATGTACCTGGTAATTTGAAATAAAAAGAAGTTAAAAAGATAAAGCTGGTCGACTGTTTTAATCCTTTCACTGAGAGAGTTGAGGAAATAAACATGAAAACTATTCAATCTGTACACAGGCGACATTTTGTAGTGTTTTCAAGGAGAAGAGAGGAGACCTAGAACATCTGAACAAAAAAGTTAATTTTGTTTTTTTACTTGAATGAACAAGCAGACTCACAGTGTCTGTTGAGCAAAATAGTCCTCACTCTCAAGGTGTCAAAAAACGTCCTCAGAAGGACAAGACGTACAAGGCAGCGCAAACAGTTTTTGAGAATGTTCTGTATTTCAATCAGCATGGACGCAGAACACACACAGAGCCACAGTCACAAATTGTCTTTCTGTAACTGCCTCAAGGACTGCATGATTTCTTTGAAACCTTGTGAATGTTTCTTAAAAACTCTTTTTACAGAAGACTATTTTTGTTTTTGGATACAGTAAAAGGGCCACATCGTGATTGGTTCCATTCCTGGTGAAAACTTCTGCATTGTTTATGAGACATAATTGTTGTTGGTTTCTCTACTTTCCAAAAATTGTTGGAGAAGGTCAACTGTTCATTCTATTAGTTCATTCTATAATAATAACTAATGAGTGAGACAGAGTGTGAGGACCACTAGTGTAGGAGAACTTTCATTCATTCATCTTCATCCTCTTATCTAGATACGTGGATGACACATGGATCAAAATCAATACAGTTGATTTAGAATCATTCTCAGAACACTTAAACACATTAATGAGTTCATAAAATTCACCAGTGTCATGGTTCTGTGTGTTTATGTTGCTTTAAATGTTTTCCCTCCTTTTGGTGTGTGCAAGGTCACATAGGTCTGTGTAACAAATAAGGCCACAGGTCTGTGTCTTCTGTTTGTCCAACCAGGTGGCAACTTTGCTAATAAAGAGTATTTAACCTCACCTGTGGCTGAGCAAAGTTGCCAGATTGTCTTTGATTTTTCATGACTGTCCAGCGTGTTTTTCTTGCACCTTCTTATCCGGTACCGACCCTGTTTGCCTGTGATTTTTGCCTGTTTCTTCTGCCCTTCTAGATCGACCTACGCTTAAGTGAAATCTGACCTCTGCCTGATCTGTGGTAACGTAACCTGTGCTTAAGCTTTGACCAGTCTTGATCTCCTGTCTTCCCAATTTGATCTGCCTTCCATCCTCGGTTATTGCATTTCTGTCTCTGTCTTTGCCTTAGCATTTATGGTCCCGGCCTTGTGCGGGAGATTTGTAGTGCGAAGTTCATTGTAATAAAAAGTCTTTAGTCAGTGTTTTTGTGCAACTGGGTTCACTGCTTTCTGAGTTTGTGATTACAATCTGGCCAATCCAGTCGAACCCAGCACAACACACTACTGAGGATCGTTTAGGCAACTTAGAACACCGTCTGAATGAGATTGTAGACCGGTTGAGAGCCCTACAGATTAGGGAGATTCCACATGTTTCAACGTCTCCTCCTGCTGCGACTGTGGTCGCGCCAGCTCTTTCTAGCCATGTAATTCCAGCTTGTGAACCTTGAATGGAGAGTCGGGAGCGTTTTCAGGGAGACAGGGAATCAGTGGGACCTTTTCTTACAAATTGCTCACTCTTATTCTCATTGCAACCCCAGACTTACAACTGAAGCTACAAAGGTAGCTTACATCATCAACCACCTGTCTGGTCGAGCGCCGATCTGGGGAACTGCAGAGTGGGATCGTCAATCACCTGCTTGTTGTTCTTTTGATTCTTTTGCTGCTTTTGAGTTAAGGAAGGTATTTGCATTTGAATCCAGCACTTCCTGTCAGGCTAGCGGTTTGATAAATTTGAGGGACGCTAACCGGTCAGTTGCAGGTTTTTCTTTTGAATTTAGAGCATTAGCCAGTTGGTTTTCCTGGAATTCATTTGCATTTGTCGAGGTATATATGAAAGGTTTGTCAGATTATATTCTCGATGAATTAGTTTCATATGATGTTCCAACTACTTTAGACGTGATTATTGAGCTCACAGTGCGAATAGACTCTTGCAGAATGGCTCGAAGGGAGCTCACCAGTGAGTGAGGGGATCCTGGTGAGCACAAGTCAGATAAGTCCCCCTCAAAGTAAGAGACCGCTCCTTAGAGGAACTTTGGAAATTGAAGGCAATGAACATCAGATTGCCTTTCTGCGTGATTCTGGAGCTCAGGCAAACTTCATGGATGAGAATTTAGCTAGAAAGTTAAACATAAAGTTTAACTTGAAGAGTTATCTCACGTCATTGAGCCCTGGATGGGCAAGTGTTAGATCATTTAAAACACGTACTCCCGCGTTGCACTTAACGATTGCTGGTGTTCACTCTGAACACATTTCATTCCATTTGATGTCATCACATCATATTCCAGTTATTCTAGGTTTTCCTTGGTTGCGTTTACATAACCCCCATGTTGATTTGGAGGCAGGGGTTATCACAGATTGGAGTCAAGCATGTTCAAAGCGCTGTGTTCTGTCTACCTCTTGTTCCCAAGTTCCTGTAGAGCCAGAGGATGTGACTGGAGTCCAAGAGGTTTACCGTGACTTTTTTCCGGTTTTCAGCAAGGCACAAGTGACCTCTCTGCCTCCTCATCGTGATTACAACTGTGCAATTGATTTGAGGCAAGGAGCTATTCCTCCTTGTGGAAGACTCTGGCAATGGATGATTATATTCGAGGAGCACTTGCTGCTGGGATTATTCGCCCATCATCTTTGCCTGCAGGGTAGGTTTCTTTTTTGTGAAGAAGAAGGATGGGTCTCTACAGCCCTGCATTGATTACAGAGGGCTTAATGAGTGTACAGTTAAAAATTGTTACCCTTTACCACTGTTAGCCTCTGAGGCAATTGCAGAAGTTCCTTGTCTGTTAATTTCTATCGGCGATTCATTAAGGATTACAGCAAGATTGCAGCACTCCTCACTGCTCTTACCTCTGTCAAGCAAAAGTTTCAGTGGACCCAAGAAGCCACAGATGCTTTTGAGATTTTGAAAGGCTGTTTCACCTCTTCACCAATCCTGATTATGCCAGATCTAGAGGGACATCATCATCGTGGAGGTTGATGCATCAGATGTCGGTGTTGGAGCAGTGCTCTCCTAGCGATCCGAGGTGGATCAGAAATTGCATCAATGCGTCTTTTCTCTCTCCAATTATCTTCTGCGGAGATGAATTACGGCGTCGGTAACAGGGAACTGTTAGCAGTCAAAATGGCTCTGGAGGAGTGGAGACACTGACTTGAAGGTTCAAAGGAGCCCTTCATAGTGTGGACAGATCACAAGAACCTCGAATATCTTAAGTCAGCCAAAAGACTCAATGCTAGACAGGCTCATTGGTCTCTGTTCTTTGCCCGGTTCAAGTTTGTTTTGTCTTATAAACCGGGATCTTGTAACATTAAGCCAGATGCACTTTCTCGTGTGTTTTTTGGACCTGAGAGGGAGGCTCAGGAGAGTGAGGCCATTATTCCGTCCTCTCTGGTCATAGCTGCTGTTGCCTGAAAAGTCAAAGAGAAAATTGTGCGCGCTCTAAGGGGAGTTACGACTCCTGCCTCTTGCCCTGCAGGACGTTTATTTGTTCCTGATAATTTAAGGGTAGAAGTAATGCAATGGGCTCATTCCTCTTGCCTTTTTTGTCACCCTGGTGCTCGTCGTACTTTTCAAGATTTGACTCAACGTTTCTGGTGGCCTTCTATGGGAGAGGATGTTAAGAGATTTGTGGCAGCCTGTAAGGTGTGTTGTCACACATGAGTATCAAGCCTCTGCTGGTTCATTGCATCCGTTACACATGCCTCTTCAGGCCTATGACAAGGGGGCAGGCCTATGTCAGGGTGCCAAGGGTTGAACTGTAGTTTTGTTTGAGGAAGTCAGGAGTGGCAGAGAAGTATGTTAGACTGGTGCAGGATATGTATAAGAACAGCACAATGGTGGTGAGAAGGACAGAAGACTTTAAGGTTGAGGTGGGACGTCATCAAGGATCTGCCCAGATGCCCCTGTTTGTTTGCTCTGGTGATGGACGGATTGGCAGACAGGTCAGACAGGAGTCTCCATGGACCATAATGTTTGCAGATGATATTATGATCTGCAGTGAGAGCAGGCAACAGCTAGAAGAGAACCTAGAGAGGTGGAGGTTTGCGGAGAGAAAGAGGAATGGTCAGTCATAGCAAGACCGAGTGCATGCTTGTGAATGAAAAGGGTAACAGTGGAATGGTGCGAAGTTACAAGGAGCAAAGGTGGTGCAGGTGGAGGAGTTCAGATACTCAGGCTCAACTGTTCAGAGGAAGAGAGGTGTAGAATAGAGTACAGGCAGGATGGAACAACTGGAGAAAGGTCTCTAAAGTGATTTGTGAAAGAAGAGGGTCAGCTAAGGTGAAGGGAAAGGTTTACAGGACAGTTGTGAGACCAGCCATGCTATTCCTAGTGCTAGAGACACTAGGAATAGGTAGAAGACAAGAGGCAGAGTTAAAGATGCTGAGATTCTCTTTGCGGGTGACAAGGATGGACAGGGTCAAGAGACAAATTAAGATGGTTTGGTCATGTTCAGAGGAGGGACAGTGATTATATTGGGAGACAAATGTTAGACATGGAGCTACCAGTTAAGAGACGGAAGAGGAAGGTCAAAAGGAGATAAATGGATGTGGTGAGGGAGGTTATGGAGGTGGATGGACTTGGAGTTGAGGATGCGGAGGACAGGGTGAGATGGAAATTGACTCGCTGTGGCAACCCCTGAAAATTGGGCCGAAAGGAGAAGAAGAAGAGCCATTCCTCATCGACCATGGTCCCACATTTCCTTAGACTTCATAACCGGTTAGCCTTTGTCTGATGGAAACTCGGTCATTTTGACTGTGGTTGATCGTTTTAGTAAATCTTTTCATTTTATTGCATTACCTGCTTTGCCTTCTGCCAAAGACACCGCTCAGGTGATGATCTGTCATGTTTTCCGTCCTCATGGAATTCCCTGAGATGTGGTGTCAGATCGTGGTCCCCAGTTAACCTCCACTTTCTGGAAGGAGTTTTGTGGAGCCTTGGGGGCTACAGTCAGCCTTTCCTCTGGTTTTCACCCACAGTCCAAAGGACAAACCAAGAGGATGAACCAGGAACTGGAGAGGATCCTGCGCTGCATGTGCTCCACCCATCCTGAATCCTGGCCCTCCATGCTTGATTTGGTGGAATATGCACATAATACACTGACTCATGCACCCACTGGGATTTTCTCCTTTTCAATGCGCTTATGATTTCCAACCGTTGTTTTAGAGTCAAGAAAGGGAGGCTTCCTGTGCTTCTGTAGGCTCGGTAGGCTCTGCTTAGTTCCCAGGATTGTCATGCGAAGGCAGTTAATTGTCGTTGATCTCTGGCTCCGGAGTACCGTGTGGTTATCAACCGGAGACCTTCCTCTTCATGTTGAGTCCAATAAGTTGGCTCCGAGGTTTGTGGGGCCATTTCCCATTGAAAAGATCATGACTCCTGCTGCTCTGCACCTGACTCTGACCCCATCTATGAGGATACATCACACTTTTCACATGTCACGGATTAAGCCGGTGGTTTCCAATGACTTTGTTCCTGATCCTGTTCCTCAGCCTCCCCCTCAGAGTATTGGTGGCGGAGAGGTTTTCTCTGTGAATTGGCTAATCCGTTCTCAACGTCGTGGAAAGGGTATTCAGTACCTTGTGGACTGGGGGGCTACGGTCCAGGATTCTGCAGTTCATTTACACCTGGAAGAGAAGGTACACAGTTTTGTGGATGAAGATGTCCAAATCCTGGACTTCCTGGCCAGAGAAGACAGATGGTTTGAAAGAGGAGTGAAGGAAACCATCTACATCCACCTGGAGAAACATTCTCTTAGCAGAAGAGGACACATCTTTCATCCACTTACAAAGTTGTTGAATGCTCTGCCCAGAAAATTCTCTTGTGATTATACCAGGGCTCCATCACAAAGAAGAGAAACAGATGATACCAATACTAACCCCCAAACCTCCATTCACACCTCTAATACAATATACAGCTCGTTTTGAACAGGGTGGTGGTGGGGTCACCCTGTAACCCCACCTCCATCCAATAGCCTTTTGTTCTACAACAACTCCCCTTTCACAGGTATGCAGTCTCGTTTGAGGTTAAATACCAGGACTCTCCTGTAGTCGGTTAGAACTGAAGAAGCTTCTTGGATGGAACCTGTCAATACTAGCTGGCTGATATATGATTGGATAAAAAGTTTTTGTCCAACCTTTAAAAGTAAAAAATATTTTCATATTAATAAAAAAAGACAATTTTATTAAGACCCTTATATTATACACTCTAAAATTGCACATTACACATTCACAGTGTTGGGTAAGTTACTTTGAAAAAAGTAGCTTGTTACTTTACTACAGGGGTGTCCAAACTGGGCCGGTGTGGCTGCTGGTTTTTGTTCCAACCAACCAAGAGCACATAGCTTGACCAATCACGTGTCTGATGACTGTGATCAGTTGATTAAACCTGTCAACTCAGGTGTGCTACTGCTTGGTTGGAGCAAAAAAACAGCAGCCACAGTGGCCCTTTGTGGAACAGTTTGGACACCCCTGCTTTACTAGTTACTGCTCAGAAAAAAGTAAAAATTACGTTACTAGTTACTAAATTATAAAAGTAACTAGTTACTATACTTTAAAAACCCATTAAACAGTTTAGTGGAGTGCTCTGTAGCAACTATCATAATGAAATCTAGTGGGACTGTAATGGTTATAAGGTTTTATACAGCAGTTGTAGGGTTAATTTTTCCAAGTGTGTGGGGGGCGTGGTTAGAGCTGTGCGGATGTGAGAGTGAGAGAGTGAAGCTGCAGGGAGCAGCGCTGCAATTGGAGTCTGGAAATAAGTTTGTTATTACGTTTGCTGTGCATTACAGTACAGTAAAAACAAAATATTCAACAAATTAGTTTTTTTGACAGGCATCTTTATTGTATGCCACTTGCCGTTGTCTTGCTTGTAGGTGTATGCTGCGGTGCCGTGTCACCTGTGTATGTGTGTGTGTGTGTGTGTGTGTGTGAGACTGTTTATTTCCATCTAGGGCAAGAAGCCCGTCCAGGTCTCTTTCTGATTGGCTTAGCATGGAACGTTAACCTATGTCAACTAAACATCGCTCCTTTTCAACGCAATGATTTACATAGTGTGCGGACGTCTTTCAAACCATGACTGTAAAGAGTTACCACACACAATGACATGCAGCAGACAAACACCGCAGTCACTCAGTCCACTACCTGGCGGAATAGTACACATTCCTAAATGCAAAATTATGATATATGAAAAAAGAAGGTATTGCTGTTGACGTCACACTTACTTCCTCTGAAAGTGCCCTGTCCGATTCATCAGAGCACAGTTTTTGATATATTAACTATATACTGTACATAAGACTGTTCTTTCCTTAGATAAAGGAGGTAGAAGCTGTGGAAAGAAACAATGACATGTCATGATAGGTTATATTAAGAGCAAAGCAATGTCATTTATTGGATAAGAAGAAAAGGTGAGTGTCAATAGTAGTTGAGCTTAGCAAAAACTATTCTTAAAGAAAAAACATTAGCACAAAAGAAAACTTGAGCTAGTGTAAAATCTGCAAAAGAATCTGTAAAATAAACACCTTGACTGCTTTATAGATAGATAATTAGAAAAAAACAACGCTTTCTAAAAATGCAAACTTGCATTATCCATAAATACTTTTACAGGAAAGTCTCTTCTTTGTTTTCATTTGTTATTATATTGAATAGTTGGCAGTGGTGGCCTAGTGGAAGCAGATTTCTGACCCATAGGCTTCAGGTTGGCATCCACCAGCTGCCAGGTCGCCACTGAGGTGCTCTGGCCATTGCACCAACTTAGCTTCCAGTGCAGCACCAACCACAGGAAGGTTGCCAATATGGCGTTGCGTGATTTGGGCCTCGGACAAGCAGATGACCAGGTATGCATTATATCCAATATTCAACTTTTAACATCAAATAAATAACACTGAAATCTATATTTTGTGTTTGAGTTTCAAATAAGTCTATGTAATACAAATGTGCAGCAGGAAGAACATTAAAATCACTGCTTCTTGTTAACCTCTAACTTTTATATGGACCACATTCTTCAGTGCTGGTTATGGCCAGTCTGCAGCTGGAAATACACACACACATACGTGCTTTCGCATGTTTCTCATCGTCGTGTGTGTGGAAGGGAAGGGGATCGGGGAGGGGGTCAGGGGGGCATTTTTTGTGTGTTACAGAAAGAGAAAGAGACCAAAGCACTTTGCAGAGATTGCAGACAGCTGCTGGGAAAATACCTTCACACACACACACACACACACACACACACAGTGAGGCCTTTGAACATTTGAACATCCAGATGTGTCTGTGCAGCAGGTTGCAGGCATCAGCACACCAAACACAGACTGAAGAGAAGGTGGGGCCTAAATCTGAGTCAGTAACGAAATACAGGTTTCCTCCACTTGCTTCAGCCTGCAGACACACACACACACACACACACAAACACACACAATAGTGATTTGTTCTGTGTGCACTTCACCCTGATGAAAAACATCCCCAAGTCCAGGCATGGTCAGAATAAGGCCCAGAGGCCCACTGTGGACCATTTTGTCTTTTAAAGCCAGCTTGACAGGAACTTTCCAAATTGTATTATTTCTCTTATCGTTATCCTTAGATTTAACAATTGCCTCAATACCTTTAACCTGACCAGATTTTCAAACTCAATGGTAACATGGTGGTAGGGGGATTCGAACCGGGGGCCTTGGGGACCCAGGTCCACTTCTTTAACCATTAGGCCACCAACTGCACAATCCTATATCCAAACCTACTAAATGTCCCCACAAGTTTTGCCTCAAATATTTTAGGTTTTCCTAAAATGTCCCCATAAATACTGCTTTACCAGAAACACATAGACAGAAGAAG
>JAFBJS010001278.1:67665-83155 GCA_016785265.1 Paraplagusia blochii
CTCATTAGCTGCTCACTGCTCACTTTGATGATGGGTTAAATGCAGAGGCCAAATTTCGTTGTGCGTTGTGGTGTGAATCACAACGTCACAATGACAAAAAAGGAATTCAATCTTCAATCTTCAATCAACATGGTGGTAGGGGGATTCGAGGTCCACTTCTTTAACCATTAGGCCACCAACTGCACAATCCTATGTCCAAACCTACTAAATGTCCCCACAAGTTTTGCCTCAAATATTTTAGGTTTTCCTAAAATGTCCCCATAAATACTGCTTTACCAGAAACACATAGACAGAAGAAGGAATATTAAACAATCAGTTTGTAAAACAGGGCAGGGCAGAATGTGTCAAAAGAAAACCAAAGAGGTCTTCAAGAACATTGGTTAACTGCTTGTTGTTGTGAACATCTGTCGGCCAATCAAACGACAGAAACCTGATGCTTTCAGATGGGTCGAAGAGAATAACAGCCAGTGTAAGAATGAACAAAATTAGGACAAGTGACTTCAAACTTCTTTCTCTCTCCCATCCCCCGTCTTCTTCCTTTGGTTTTACTTCTTCCTCATCCTCCTACCCGTCTCACCCATCTCTCTCCCCCTCTGCTGTCCCTGTCTTACCCCTCTCTAACTCCAGTGTGAGCAGTGAACCAGACCACAGCAGCTGCAAAGCACTTTGATCCCTAACTCCCTAACGTCTGTAGTCTGTAATCTGTCTGTGGTTTAATGAAGTTCCATACGACAGACTGACTGAGGGATGACCTCAGCAGTGAGATGGATCATATTATTTTATATTATAATAATAATAATGTTCTCCTCTATGATGTGACCACAGACTGACGTTACCATGTTGCCGCAGAATTGCATTACCACCACACAGCATTGGCCTACATCACACAGAGTAGGTTTTCCACTGACACTGTGGACTCGATATAAGAAATGGAAGAAGCCACCTGGTGCAACTCAGGGAGACCGTATACAGGAAGGTTCTGTTCCTTAATGAACGGGTCTCAAGAATGACATATGGAGTTCTGTTATGAATTGATTTTTGCAACATAGTAAAACAATGGTAACATAATTCTAGAACAGAGGCCGCCAAGATAGATAGATACATAGTCCATGGCAGAAAGATGGATCATTCATTTGAACTATGATAAATGACATGTAAAAATCATGTATAAGACCTCAAATTCTACATTTCTTATACTCATTATGACATCATCTACTCGGAAAACACATTATTGCACGGAAAAGGTAGAAGTATAATTATATTTGAAAAAAACATTTGGACAAGGTTGGAGGGCTGCTTTAAAGAGCTCAACAGGCCGCATCCGGCCCTGGCTTTAGTTTGCCCATGCCCATGTAAATACCGGGACAGTCTGACTTAAGCTAAAGAGCTATGATAAAGAAAAAAAAAACAAAAATTAACAAATGCATGTGTAGCACAATCTGATGTATGGCAGATAACCGGCAAATATAAATAAAGCTGTCTCACGTATATTGCTATATATTATTTCAAAATCACTATAAGTTTTGTCATTCAAGCCATTATTCTTTGTCAAGGATAGCTTAAAAAATCATAGAAAACAATAAAAATTTGCACATGTGACTTGATGTGACGGATGATTTGAGAACCTAAATATGTGACATACATATTGAAACTAGCTAAGGAAAAACAATAAGATTTTTTCATAAGAAAGCTGTTTATTTTCATTGCGTCAATAGACACTGCAGCACGCCTAAAAAACATAGTGACTGCTCGGAGCAGAACAACCTGCATATCATCCCCGCAACTCCTAACAACAGATCAGAATAAAGTGCACATGTGCATTATATCTTTGTGCGTTTAAAGGACTCAATAAAATGGATAAAACAGCAAAACACAGACATTTCAGATTATATTATATAAGAACTTTATCAATGCCTTCAGCAGTTCCCCTCAGGAAATAAGGACTCCAGCAGCAGTACAGCATTAGAACAAGAGTAAAAATGCACAAAAAAATAAAAATATTAGAATACAAAAATAAATACCCAAATAAACTCTAATGTGAGTAGCAGCAGTGAAAAGTATATGGAAAACCTGAAGATGTTAGATTATTGGTAGAGAGGTAAGTATATATATTAATATATATATATATATATATATATATATATATATATACATATATACATATATAAATGTTTATATATTACTATAATATATTATATAGGTAGATATTAGTTAGATGTTAGAAGAGGTTTTTACAGTATTTCAGGAATAACATTAGCATTAAGACACAACAAACACCACATCCCCCAAATTACACTTTAATTTATATTATGTTTGTTTATTTTCATCACTGTAGTATTCAATGAAGTTCAAAGGTTAAATAGAAGTGCATTTTATCAATCATTAGTCCCTAATAATTACTGATGCTGTGTCTGATAATTACTGATGCACCCTAACGGGATTGACTAGACTGAGGGTTATAGAAGAGCTTGCTCAATCAAACAACTGCAGAGAGGGGACGGAGACTGTTGAATGGCGAGCAGATGGGGACAAAAAGTGTGTGTACGTAAATGGAACACAAACCTGATGGTGGTGGTGGTGGTGGACTCTGACGCAGTAGCTCTGGGCTGTGTTGTCCAGGTTTTTTAAACGTCTGTTTGTTAGTCTTGGTACGAGAAGTAGTGTGTTTATGTGTGTGCCTCTGATTGGTTGACATCAGGTGGGTCACAGCAGGCAGAAGGAATGTAAAGGTCCAGACAACAAACACACCTGAATTCTCATGACATGCCAATAATGCAGCGGTGGAACATACAACATACTTGTCCTTTTTTTAAAAAAAAATGTTTCTCTCTGCACTTAACTTAAATACTTGAAAACAGCGCAAAACAGTGGGGAGTGCAGTGGCTATAAACACAGCAATCTGACAAAAAATAACCAAATGGTGAGGATTTCAGCCAATCAGAAGTTGCCAGATCATAAAGAGTTTAAGTGTCAGCAAAGTGCAGAAGTCCCTTAAAACTTACTCTCCCTTTCTAGCTCTGTCTCTACAGTACGTCTACCTCTTTCTCATCCAACAAGGACAAACAGTGCCCCCTGGGGATGAGTCTCTCTCTGATCTGCTCATACAATTTTTTTTTTTTTTTGCTTTCCTTTTCTCTTCTCTTTCTCATCACTCCCTCCGTCTGCTCCCATTGCCTTACTACCTTCATTGCTAAACCTCCTTCCTACCATCCCTTTCATCCTCACAATAAACCAGACTACCTTCAGAATGACAAGAGGGAGAGAGAAAGAGGGAGGGAGGCAGAGAGAGTGGGGATGTGGTTGGACATGTGATATATACTTTTTTTCTGAGTCTTTTAAATTTTCACCTTTCCTACTAGTTAACCGACCTGCAAGAGAGGATAAACATCCATTATATATCTCAGCTTCAACAGTTCTGGGACAGACACCAGAGTGTACTCATTAGAGACAACAATCCCGATACAGACACTATAGAAAAAGTTTAAGGCAAAAGTCCCGATGCAGACACCAGATGATGTTAGTAAAAAGAAGTCCTGGTACAGACACCAGAGATTATTTCATGTGTTACATTTTAGTTTTTTATTTTATTTTATTTTTAATTTTTTTTGGAAAAAAAATGGCAACCACTCACACTACCATGGAGGTGAAGTTGATGAGTACTAAAGAGGCAGTGACAGAGAGGAGAAGGAGGAGGAGGGAAGAGGGAGGAAGCTTCTGCCTTGGACCCCTCCGCCACCACCAACACCAACACCACCACTCCCCTGCACCCCACATGCCCTTAAATAAATTCCACCGGCATCTTGTAAATTTTTATTTTTGTGGAGCTGCCGCAGTCGCTGCTGCTGCTTTTTTGGCTGCAGGCCCCATCTGTTGGCCAGCTGCTGGATGTTAGGGAGGAGGAGGGGAAGAGATGGAAACACACACATACATGGATGTGCACATGTATGTGTGTGGATTTGTGTGTGTGTGTCTGGGAGAGAGTGAGAGAGAGGGAAAGAAGGAGTTAAAGACAAAAAACAGTTGTGCTCCAACTAAGGCTGGGTTTAAATACTGGATGGGTAATTCTGCAGGTTTATGAATATGCATAATGGAAGAGAGAGGTGTGAATAAGGAGGGGATAAAGACAGCGAGAGGGTGGGGGGGCTATGAGATGAGGACCGATAATGGGAGAGAAGATAGAGGTAGAATTCCTCAAAGATGAAGATGAAAATGTTTCTCCTTTGATGGGACACTGGTCTAATTTATATAGGGTTCACAGTGTGTTCACAGAACGCAGCAGATGATCTAGTACGGGTTTTTAATAAATCAAATTAAAATAAAAGGAACAGGAAACGAAAGAAAGAAAAGAAGGAGGAAAAAGGACAAAGGCAGTAAGGATGAATCAATGGATGGATGGATGGATGGATGAATGGATGGATGGGGCTCAGGGCGAGTCATCGGGGAAAAGAGAAACAGATGGTCTGCGAACCCTTTACAAGACGCTGGTAAAGAAAAATAAAAACATTAATCAAGCACGCCCTGGAAACAGGCTGCTGTGTTCTTCTGTTGCTGTACAGTTTTCAGGGTTTTTGTTTTTTTTTTGTTCATGTTTGTGTCTGTGTGTGGAATATTTTTCAGTGATTAAGAAAAAAAGAGAAAATTGAATAAAGCTAAAATATATGTTTTTTTTTTTTTTGAAACATGCATTTTCATAACTTAATTTCCTCTTCTCCTCCTTTCAGCTTATCCCTTTTCTCAGGGGTTGCCACAGCGAGTCAACAGTTTCCATCTTCAGTATCCTCAACTCTAACTCCAACTCCCTCCTTGTCCTCCCTCAACGCATCCATAAATCTCCTTCTTACCCCCATGTCTAGCAATCTTCTCCCAATATGATAACCGTCCCTCCTCTGAACATGTCATCTGGGTTCTCTAGCTCCAAACCTTCCTGTCTTTGTTGTCCCCCTGATTACCTTGTTCCTGATACTGTCCATCCTTGTCACCCCCAAAGAGAACCTCAGCATCCTTAACTCTGCCACCTCCAGCTCTGCCTCCTGTCTTCTACCTATCCCCAGTGTCTCTAATCCATACATAATGGCTGGTCCCACAAGTGTACTGTAAACCTTTCCCTTCACCTTAGCTGACACCCTTCTATCACAAATCACTTCTGAGACCTTTCTCCTGCCTTTACTCTATTTTTCATCTCTCTTCCACAGTCTCCACTGCTCTGTACAGTTGATCCTAAGTATCTAAACTCCTCCACCTTCACCACCTCTGCTCCTTGTATATCCATATCCACTGTTCCCCTTTCATTCTCAATTTTCATAACTTAATTTAACATTCATATTTTGACTATTTGGCTATTTCCGAATAGCAGATTAGTTATTTTCACTGTGTAAAGAAAATCAGTAATTTTACATGAAATGCTACAAGAATGTGGTCCACTGCGGCCTATATCAGTCAGTGCAATTTTTATTATTATTATTTTTATAGTCTTTAGCCTTAGTTTAATAATAATACCACAATAAGGTAACTTTATCTAGCGAAGCAACACTGAAGCAACTAATGACAGAGTTTTGTGGATGAGGATGTTCATATCCCGGCCAGAGAAGATAGATGGGTTGAGGGAGGAATGAAGGAAACCATCTACGTCAACCTGGAGAAACTTTCTGTCAACAGAGGAGGTGGATTACATCCTTTCCTCCACCTATAATGTTGTTCTGAGCGCTCTTCCCAGAAAATTCTTCATTCCCGATAATCAGAAGAGTTTCATTACAAAAACAAAACGCACTCCCACAAACAACAAAACAAAATGTCACTCAGGTAATACCAATACCGCCCTCTCTATTCACACCTCTTGATCTGTGACTGGGCATTCAGCACACCTGTAATAGGGTGTGGTCCATCAAATATCTAATCCTAAACCCCAAGAAGCCTCTTCAATGAAAGGTGAAACATCTTTGTAAAACAACTATGTCAGATGCCCACCAAGTAACTTCTTTACACACAAGTTGATGTTTCTATAACATATTGAACCTGGCAAGAATAAATGAACATGTACCTACACATATTCATTTCAGTTATGGAAACGATGAAGCACACTTAGCAGCTCTAACAGCCACGGGAGCAATCAATGCAACAGCGAACAAATTGCAGGCAGTGTTAAACCAGAAAGAAATCTAACCAAACCAAATCTTTTGATTCCTGCCACACACATTTATGGTAAATGCACAAAATCCAAACGAATCACAGGATTTACTGGTGACACGTGGAACAGAACATATACAGTACAGTAATGTTGATGAATGTGGCAATGAATAACACATTTATGTGTTATTCTATTTTAAAGACTTAGCAATAAAATTAACCCATTTATATAACATTAGAGAACGTAACACCAATAATTTTGTGTTTGACATTGAATGGTCAAAATGACAGTTGGTGGGCGTTAGTGGTATAGCACACAGTGGAAATACACTGGATACATGTTTCATATGGTAAAGACTGTTGCGCTCACTACAGTGTTGTGCTCACTAGAGAAACCTAGCTGAAACATTTTCTTCTCAAACCTTGCCAAAGGTCCGGGTTAGGGTTCAAAGAAAGAAAAGCCACTATATTAACATAATAAAGGGAATCTCATTTTATTTTTATTTATTTTGTCTTTTCACATTTAAAAAAAAAAACCTTTAAACTCTGGTAGCCAAAGAACAACAAGTACACAGAACACACACACAGAGATATATACACACGCACACATTCACAGTCACACCTGTTTGTGAAAATCCTGGCACAGTTTCCTGCTTGTTGCCAGTTTGAAGACGTCGTCGTCTGTTGCTGCTAATATGCTTCTGTGGCAATGCCAGAAGTTCTGGTCCTACTCTGATGACGGTGTTTTTTTAATGATGAATTGGAAATAATAGTTTTTAGTAATTGAACTAATTTGGCCTGCTTCTGATCCCTCTCAACCAGGGATGAGGTGGAGATAGGGGGTTTGGGGGATAACAGCGCAGGTAGTCTCAGGATAGTTTTAAGTGAATGGGGGAAAAGGATATAAGAGAACTGGCACAGCAAATGGATTATTGACTAATAATTCACAGGAGCTCATCTCAGGAGAAGCAACTAATTAAACTGATGATGCAGGTCTCAACATTCAAAGAGAAAAGATGAAGAGAATTAGCAGCGATAATTCAGAGGGTTTTTTTTTAAGTCAAGTTAAATGAAGTACAGCCACTTACACTAATGCACCAGAAGGTTCTTGTGGAGAAACTTTGGATAAAATAGTTTCTGATCATTTTTTCACAGCATAGACCAAACAATTCACTCAATACAGCACGCAGTAGTTTTGATCTACAGCTGCCTGTATCAGTGGGGGGTGGTTATTATCTATAATAATGCCAAGTCATAATCAGTATTGGATTGATACTAGCCTGGTTGGATTCACAAAAAAGGGTTTAGTTGTAAGCAAATGGACCTCTTCTTGGAGTTGAAAGACGTTTCATTCCTCAACTGAGGAACTTCATCAGTTTCCGGTGGTTGTTGGGTAGGGAACTCTAGTAGATATACTACTACTCTAGACCACTCCCTTCACCACTGGACAAAGGTGTGAAGGGTTATTCTGGTCACACCTTTTTAGACAGAAACTGATCCCGATGTTAATGAGCAGCTTTCTTGTTGCATGTCCAGATGTGAATGGGAGTCGTCGTTCCACCCATCTAGAAAAGCCTGCTCTGGTATTGATGAGCAGTTAAACCTCCTAGGATGGGATCTCAAGGCAGAATGGGATGTAGCAGACAATCAATGACTTCCAATACTCCTGTCCAGTGGTGAAGGGAGTGGTCTAGAGTAATATAACAACTATGTAGTTCCCTCCAACAACAACCAGGAATTGATGAAGTTCCTCAGTTGAGATCCAGTTGCTTACAACTAAACCCTTTTTGGATAGCATGACCTGGAAGAATGAGAATCTTCAGAGACGCCCAGTTGGATAGATTTTTTAACTGCTATATTTGATAAGAATTTTGGAAAGCAGGGCCCTAAGTGAGTCTCAGGCAAAGTACATTAAAAGCAAAAGTTAATATGATATTGATCATAAAACATAATCTGTAAACAAGACATTTGTTGTGCACAGGCTAACTTATGGCATTGGTGGCTGTTAAGTTGTTTTTGTTGTTGTTTAGAATTAAATGAAACCTTTGTATTCTGGGTAAGTCCATATGAAATAAGAAGCCCTCCCATATGACACATCTCAGGTCTCACTTAAAAATTTCTAAAATTGCACAGTTCCATAAAAAATAAATTAAATGTTGTAGCTCAATCCCTCAAAGTGGCTCCTGTGTAATGGTCTAATGAAGTTTTGGAATTACACCCAATTTTTCAAAGAGCATTTTAAGAGATCTTTATAGAAAATAGAGACGAAATTTGTATCATTGTTAATTCTTGGTTTTTTCGATATTTGAAATCTGCTCTTTGGAATGGGATGTCAGTCTGTTCTGAGGGATGTCAGCGTGCTCTGTATGAAACAACATTAATTTCTAGTGTGTTTTTTAAAACCAAAGACTACAATAAACAGTACCAGCAAATACAATTTTAATAAATGAGTCAATAAAAGAATAGAGATAAAAAAACTAGGGCTTGTTTTCAAAGTTGGGACATATTTGATATGTGAATACATATTCAGGGAACAGGAGAACATTATTAGAAAGCAAACATTGCTTAGAAAGCAAATGTTTGTCAACATAAATCATTTCTGACTAGATGCTAAAGTTAGCCAACAACAAGCAACTGCATTCTTTGCCTGACCATCCATAGAGTCCATAGAGAAAAACTGTGATTTTAGGTCACAGAATCTTTGTGTTGGTCTTTGTAACTGAGGCAAGTCTAAAAAAAGAGATTCAAACTCATACAATAAATAAATGACATCCTTAAAATGACAACTTAACTGATGGAGGTACAAGTGCAACCCTTGCATGGTTACAGTCTTATTTTAGGACTTTGGTGTTAAATATAAGTGCTTCAACTTTTATTTGTTTATAGTGCCAGATCATAACAGTTGTTATCTCAAGGTACTTTACAAACAAGCATGCATGAAAACAAAAATATGAAAGAATATATAGAGATACCCCCTGCCTTTATAGATCCGGCAGAGGAACAACTCCCAAAAACCCAGACATGGAAAAAAGGAAGAAACCGCAGGGTGATCGATAGTGGAGGGGATCCTCACCCAGGACGGACTGGCGGGCCAACTAATCCATAGCAAGTTCAAAAACAAAATTTCTTTATGTCTACAAATAAAAGGAGGGCATTATTAAGTCCATTCATGGTCTAATCAAGCGCATATGCTCCATAAGGCAATGTCCAAGGTCCAGATCACAGATAGGGGAGTTGGGCCAAAGATATACAGGCAAAGCCCTGTGTCCGGACCAGGGCAATGGAATTCTAGGCAAAGAATAGAGATGCAAGGTCCCCGACAAGAGGTGCTAAGTCTACTGCACATAATAAATAGTAGAATAGTTGAATAAGGAATAGACGGAAAAACAAGATAGAGGGCAGCGATGGGGCCCACATAGGGTCTATGGCTGGACCCGTAGGCCACAATGGGTGCAGTCAAAAAGAAAAGCCTTTAGTCTACTTTTGAAAGTAGTGACTGTATCTGCCTCCCGAGCTAGAACTGGCAGCTGGTTCCATAGTAAAGGGGCCTGATAACAGAAGGCTTTAGCTCCAAATCTAGATTTACAGATTCCTGAAACCACAAGAAGACATGCTCCTAGAGATTAAAGAGTTCCAGTGGGCCAATAGGGTTGTATCAACTCCATTATATAGGAGGGTGCTAGCCCATGGTAAGTTTTATAGGTGAGCAGAAGGACGTTAAATTGAATTCTAAAATGAACCAATAAAGAGAGGTGGCTAGTTTTAGTCAGAACATGAGCTGCTGTGTTCTGGATAAGCTGTGTAATTCTCAGAGAACTGGCTGAGCATCCGGCTAATAGAGAATTGCAGTAGTCCAGCCTAGAAGTAACAAAGGCATGGACCAGCTTCTCAGCTGCATCTAAGGGAAGTATCTGCCTAACTTTCCTAATGTTATGGAGATGAAAGTATGCAGCCTTAGAGATATGTTTAATATGTGAATAATAATTTAATAAGTGCACCAGATAAGGACTGAGCAACTATAGCAGTTAGGATTTGAAAGTAATCTTAACTTGTTTTCAGTTCCTACATACAGCAGTTTCTGCCAATAAAAATAGACTGATGGTTAAGAGTTTGAATACCTGATTACATTTATCATCTGAAAGGTAATTTGAGACATTTCACAAAATCCATTAAACAATCTTTAATTGTATTTTCATGAGGGGGATACAGCAAACCGGGATATTGCCAATATTCTACAGTACAAAAAATATTGATCACTTTTGTTGATGTGTTAGGACTATAAAGAAATAGTGGGGCCCCAGGATGGAACCTTGTTGCACACCACATTGTATGAATTGAATTTGAAAGTTCATTAATTGAAAAAAGTTCAGCGAGGACAGAAACACTTGAGAATATGTTATGGAAAAGTTGATTTTATATAGTTACAATCAAGCCTTTAAGGGGAACCGAATTGTTGATGTGCCCTCTCTCTGGGAAAATCAGTTTGACACTTATGCTTTAAATGTTCTTTCAGTATTGGAAAAAACCAAAAACATTGTATGAAGATGGATAAAACTGTTGAGCTTCAATCTTTTGTTGAGGTATCTTTATGTTTGGTGACTTTTTAAATTAAAATTTAAAATAGTTTGTTTTGATCTATTTTCATGTTTAGACCTGTTTGAAAAAAACTGTACTGTATTAGATCTTTCTACCCCTGAATGTGGATATTGGGTGAAGCATTTGATGTAATCTCTCCAAAACCATTATAGTCTAAAGCAGTGGTTCTCAACTGGTGGGTCCCGACCCAAAAGTGGGTTGTGGGCCCGTTCTGAATGGATTTGAAACAGTTGGTCAAAAATCAGCCAAATAGCGTGAATCTGCTTTTAAGCATGTGGTTTATTTTAGAAACTCTCTTATTTTGAAAGGCACTCTGTTGAATAAAATAAGTATGTTAAAAGAAGCGATTTTTCAAAGTTTTTTTTTTTTTTTTAAGAACATTAATTTGCTTGGTGAGACCAGTTGAGAACCACTGATCTGAAGTCTTTGGGGCAGTGGTTCCAGACCATCATCATCCAGGAAGTCTCAGCTCGTGGAATATTGTTTTGTGGTCTCCACCTTTACATCGAAGTCAACAATGCAAGTCAACAATGAAAAATATTTACTTTGGTGATGTGTTAAATGCAGAGGTCGTATTTGGTTGTTTGCCGTGTTGTGGATCACAATGAGAAGGATTTTCCTTACCTCCTTTCCAATCTTAGACCATCACAATAAATGCACTTTCATAAATTTATGTGTTATCATAAATTACGATTACTCTATTGTATTACAGAAGCACTTTTTGCAAATATATGGTCAGTTTTTTATATTTCATAGATACTGTATATTATATTTTATTATTCCATAGATTTACTTTACACATTATTTGGTAAATCTTATAGTTCTGAAAACCCTGGTCTATAGACTCCTGGTTTTATATACAGATTTTTTTGTGAAACAGCAGTGTGGGCAGTGGCCCTCAACTATTGTTTTGAGACATTCTCAGGTTATTTTTATATATATAAAAAGAAACTCGAACATGCAACTTGATGTCAAATAAATTAGAGCACCGAGACCAGGGTAAGGGACCGCTGGTGTAGGGTTTTCTGTTTTAATCGCAGTTACAAGAATATTCTGAACTCTCATCTTTATTTTGGTGTCTTCACATTACTGAGTCCCACCATGGGCTCATTTTGATGATCTCAGACTTGGGTTTATGAGTGTTTTATAGCAGCAGACCTGCTGTCATACACATTAAACACAGACCATGTCACACCACACTCTACAATATATCATATGCATACTTGCTCAGTGCTGTACTTATTTTGCTGTACAAAATAGGCAAAGAAGCACGGGTAGATGCCAAGTGCCTAATTAGCTTTCAATATTAACCTCTTTAATGACACCCACAAGAACCCAAAAACCTACAAAAAGCAGGAGCAGCAACTATTGATGAGACACTTTTTTTTACATGTAGGTGTGCACGGAACACACTTCAAAACAGAAGTAAATGCCAAGGAATAAAAGGAATGGTTGTCAATTGCAGGTTTCTTTTAAATAAAAGTGCCAGAGTGCGTCACCCACTGAGTCACACAAAAAGGCACCTTTTTCTGCCTCACGGTCATTTATTAATAGCTGTGTTCCAATTATCACTAATGAGTGGCAGAACTTAACAACCGTCACAAGCTTTTTTTTTAAAATGCTTCAGTATGTTATAGTTCTAGTGAATGTTACACTGGTCCACTGGTATGGTGGATATGAAAGAGGTCTGGTTCCATTCAGTCTTTGTAAATTTGGTATTGTGGAACATTTATCCTTTTTTCTTTTCAGGTTGTCCCTAATTTCAGGGGTTACCTCCGCAAATCAATGTTATTTTTTCCATCTCTGCTTGTCCTCTGTATCTTCTACTTTGACTACAACTACCTCCATGTTCTCCCTCAGTTATACACTATTTACACTCCTAATTAATTGCACCAATTATTTCTAAAATACTTAATCCCATTTGCAAATTTAAAAATGACAATGTAATAATTGGTGGCAACCTCTGTTGTTTTCCTTCCCATCCTTGAGAGATCATTAGCTGTAAAACGTCCAACCCCGAGGACCAATGTTGTAAGTTTACATTATGGTGTGGAGAATTTATTATTTGACAGATATTCAATATGCCTTTTCATCCCCTGCACATGACAGTTTCACCAGGACCAACTTTTCTGTCATCCATGATAAGATATTTGAGTTACTTTTCACAAAAGATTTTCAATTTTTTTCAATTCAATGGTAATAGCATGGTGGTCTCAGACACAATACTTTGGGAAACTCTTAAAGCCATATACTAAGGCAATAAAATCTTCTTCCAGACATCTTTGAAAGGCCAAGACCAAGCCATAGGTCCAAAATTTTATTAGAATGATAACCAATTGAAGAAACAGTTAAACAATCTAATTCTGAGGATCCTCTTGATTTTAATCTAAGTCAAATAGTTGTCTTTCAGGCCCTGTTCCCTACATTACCTGAGCTGCTAAACTCTTTCCTCTCTGTTCTCCCCTGCCTCTCTTTACAGTGATGACAATTCAATTAAACAAAGTATACTTCTTATACCCATGTAATCAAAATTGGATTGTAAGGCCTCTTGCACTATACATTTTTTTTTTTTTTTTTTTTAAAAAACAGCCATGCAAATGAATGACAAGTACTCAAACATACATACCGAAAAACAAGCACCATACTTGATGTGCTGATAAGGCTTCAAGTCTGTAAGGCAGTGCTAATAGACCTACAGTAGTTCTGGTTTCTAGACCAGAACCACATGGCCAACACAACTAGTTCAAGGCTTATGGTGGGCTACTCATAGCATAAAAACAATAACTGTGTTATGTTGCTAAATCAACACTAGCATAACTAGATAGCTTTTTGCCAGGAGAATACTAGCATGAAATATTATAAATCACATGATCATGACTATTAACTAAAATTTACAAGAAGAGAATTACGGCTAGTGCTTACTAAGATGCAAATAATGCATTAATTAAATCAACAAAATAACAAGTTTAAATCAGATGACTTATTATCATATTTATCTAAATTTAATTCCAATGAATAGTTCACAGTTTCTTTTTATCTGTCTGTTATCATCTTTGAAGCACCACTGGAAACTCAACAAGTTTTGTTCCTATAACCGCCATTATTACAAAGATCATTCTCAATTAACAGAGCAATTAAATACTACTGGAGCCCAACATATGCATTTCTTGTTTAAATTTTATCAATTTGCCATTGAGTGAATAATGCAAATTACAACTCCTGTAACATGGTAAAGTATCCTTATTGATATCCACTTGCAGCATTAACTTCAGTTAGCTGGTTTAGTTCTTATGCAAATAGCTTTGTCTCTGGAGACTGTGACAAACACATCATTGGTTTCATAAAGACAATACCTACATTCTCTTACTTTAATATAATATATATTTATTTATATATATATATAACATATATATTCAATATATATATAATATATATTTAATATATATATATTTAATATGTTTACATTTGCCCTGTTCCACTTTGTTCAACATAGCGTTGAGTAATTGCTGTGTAAGGAAATAGCTGCTGATTACTACGCACTGCTTACCGCTGCATCAGTAATTAACCTTTCAACTATTAGTCCTGTTTAAACACACAGGCTGACACTAATGCAAAAAGCAGCAAGTAATAATGGGATTATGGAAGTGAGAGTGGTCACTAGTGTGTGTGTGCGTGGGGGGGGTGCTTTGACTACAGTCACTGTTGCTGGTGTGTGTAACTGATGAAACTAATTTGGGCTCAGCTATTTAAATAGAATTTAATTATATAAAACCATTATCAATAAGATGGAAATTGTTGACTCGCTGTGGCAACCCCCAAAAAAAGCACAAGCCAAAGGAGAAGAAGAAAACCATTGTTAATAACTGAAACAAGGAAAGGCTAATTTAACAAAACTCGAATAACGGTAATACTTATTGGCAGTGTATATTTAGATATGGAGGGGAATTTTTTGCTAAACCACCATGTAATAACAATTGCAGTTTGTCTCCACGACTGACACCCAAATCACACTGCTCCCGACTGTAAGCCTTCCTGCGGTTGGTGAGCCCACAGGAAGTTATGTGGGTCAGGTATGTGCCTTGCTCACCTCAGGACCAACCTGGCAGCTTGTGGATTCAAACCTGAAGCCTTGCGGGCCCGAGTCCACTTCCTTAAGAGCTTAGTTCTAGTGTTAATACAGCATAATTTTGGTGCCTAATCATAAATATTATATGGTCTTTTTTATGTACTCTGTGACTATACTCCATGTATGTTTTGTCATAAGTAACTAAATACATTGCTTTAAAAGATTTTAATATATATTAGGTATATTTAAACAGAACAAGTTCTACAAAAGAAAGTTCTTTATTGGAGCTGAACCTTTATATCTAATTATACACAGAGATAGGGAGTAAATTGTATGAACTGTGCCAAAAGGTAAAGTTACGATATTACTGCGGTTTTAACACATCGTTTTCCTCCGCCCTCGTTTATTTCCTCATCATCATCTTCCTCACACCTTTGTCTGAACATATGTGTATTTCTCAGTTGTCTTTGTCAGAGCCAAGAAAAAACATTTTCCCTACATGAAGGAAATTTTTTTTGTGTGTCGCCACCACCTATTGATTTCCTCTTGGCAATGTTGGTGTCTGCGTACACGTCTGGGGATGTGTGTATGTGTGTGTAATAGTGTGTGACTTAACACGTATGAAGCAGTGATGATGAAGGGTATCATATGAGTACATCTGTTCCCAGTGTGGTTTCTTCACTCTTAAACACAGTTGGGTGTCTA
>JAFBJS010001280.1:0-15909 GCA_016785265.1 Paraplagusia blochii
ATCAACAGTATAAAAAGATGTATCCACTCTGGCTCGAGGGGGAGCTACATCGAGGTGCCTCGAGACGACGTTGGAACCTCATCACTGCTTTATCTTACTTTGCTTTATTAAACCTCCTCAACTCAAGAAACTTATTGTCAGATTTGATTCTCTATGTTGAAGTAATTTGTAGTTAAAGAACCAGTGGAAACGTAGCAAAATTTCCACGACACTGTGGCAACCCCTGAAAAATGGGAAAAGTCGAAAGAAAAAGAAGAGATGTGCATTCAGCAAATGGAGTTCATCAAACAGCTACTGTGAGTGCTGAATTTACATGTAAAGTTCACAGCTGCATGTGCAAAGAGTTTGACGACCACGTATGGTATTACACACAAGTTGCACACAGCCTATCATCCACAAATTACTGGATTGGTAGAGAGAGAAAAAAACCAGTTGCTAGCAAAAACGGTGATAGAAATGAAGAAACCATGGCCACAATGCATAGACCTGGTACGACTGACAGTGAACATAACTAAAAATTCAAGCACAGGCTTGACGCCATTTGAATGTGTTTTTCATAGACCATTTGTTTTGCCACAGTTGGCGACAACCTTACCTGAAAATGATGGGAATGAGAGTTTGCATGCCTATCTCAAAAATGCTGAAAAAAGAAATTAATATATTGAATCTGTCAAAGCCCTGTCTACTCCACAGAATCCAGAGCATGATCAAAAGATCCAGTTTGGTGACCTGGTGTTCCTAAAAGCTGTCCAAAGAACTAAGTGGTCTGACCCGAGGTGGAAGGGTCCCTACAAGGTTCTACTGGCAACCCTGACAGCGGTCCGCATTGCAAACTCTTGAGAAGTGAGGAGGCTGCTATACAGAAACACACTGGTGAAAAAGACCGGCTACAAAGGGAGCAATATGCCATAGGTGTATACAAGTGACAAGACACTGCCCAAACCCGGTGAAGAAACCAGCAGGTGGACACCTCAGGGCCCATGGTGTTCACCCCCCAGTGTGTAAACATGACACCTTGGCATCCCTTCCGACATCCAGGATTGTGCGGACTCAGAGGAACACTATGTTTACTAATTTTGATTTCTTTGATTGTTGTTCTTCCCATTTTGTGGTGGGAGTTTCAGGCTAAGAGAGATTCCAATGATAACGACTCTACAATTGATGAGATCATTCCAACTCTACTATCCAGACCAAAAAGGAAGTAGAAGGTGTTGATCACGGTGACAACCATTGGTTCCAGGTAGCAAACATGACTGCAAACTCTTACAACCAAACTGATTGTTATGTTTGTTCTTATGTACCATATCACACAAACCATAATCCTACACTTGCTCCACGGCCAAACACCATGCTAGAAACTATAACTTTGCTGATTATGACGAACAGCAAGACCAATAGAAAGAAATTAAAAACGCTTTTCCCAAACTTTACTGATTCTACAATTCCCAAATTCTCATCATGGCGCAACCCTAATGGTGCATCTAGGAAACCTGCTGTGACTAAGTTTTTAGGTACATCCGAATGTGTTGATATGTTTCTATAGCACGCAATCACACTGATGAATGTTTTACACATTGGATGCACAATGCTGCTCAATTCTGGCCGTTCCCAACGGATGTGGTCACTCTAAATTTTACTGCAATTGGAGAACGATCTGGAGTAAAAAATTGGAAATCAATACAAGCACTTACAATGGTAGCTCCAGGGACTCTTGGAAGTCCATGCCCCCCGGACTTTCCTTTTATTTTCTGTTTCTGTGTATTTGAGTTTGTACATTGTGTGCTCTGGTATCATCCATTGCACGTCTATCCGTCCAGGGAGTGGATTCGTCACCTGTGGTTCTCCCTAAGGTGTCTACCTTTCTTTTTCCATGATAAAAGGGTTTTTGTTTTGGTAGTTTTTCCTTACCCTGGTTGATGGTCTAAGGACAGAGGATGTTACCAACCCTGTGAAGGCCCATGTAACAAACTGTGCTTGTAAATGTGGGCTATATAAATAAAGATTGATTGATTGATTATGTTTGACATTGTGGAGCAAAAACTTACTTATGGTTACCTGAAGATTGGTGTGGAACGTGTTATTTGGCTAAGATAGTTCCTGCTTCTGCAGTAATTCCCAAGGATAATCTGAAAACTAGTATGCAAATTGTTGATGTCCATCGTGCTAAACGAGAATCTGCTGTTAAATCTCCTCCCCTTATTAGTGATGCCTGGGGAAGGATCATGACTATTATTCCATCTATGGGTGTTGCATATTTAGGACATAGGATGAATGAAGTGTATTGGACCCTTGGAAATATAACTACTACTTTGTTGCATTTAGCTGAATTTATAAAAAACTATCCTGAAAAACGTGCTATGAGAACCATGATTTGAACGTGGAGGAGTTTGTGCACTTGTTGGTGACTATTGTTGTACATGTATTCCTGATTCCTCTGACAATCTTACTGAAATCATAAATGGAGTACAGGCATTACAAAAACACCTAGCTGCTCAGAAAGGTGATTCGAAATGGACTGTAGAGGGAACCATAATGTCATGGCTGACTTCTGGGCCATGGTGGAATATCCTTTTGAAAGTGCTTAGTCCTGTGTTGATTGTATTATTGTTGTTTTGCTTGTTTACCACTTGTGTAAGTCCTTGTATTAAATCAATTATTACCAATATGATATCTACTAAACTGATGTATGTACAAGCATTATACCAGTATGCTTATGATCCCGTTCCTACAGCTCCAATTGACGAGATCACTTCAGCAGAGTGTTCAACTGTTTTATGGTTCCGAAATGATGTCTATGCTGAAAATCTGTTTGAAGTTGCATATGACTGATAAGATGAGAAGATGTTCTGTAATTCAGTCCAAATTAATATGATAAACAGCAGGGAATGTTAGTAAAATTCTATCGTATTTACTTACTATGTTATTTTTTTATTAATTAAATTTGTGCTTCGCCCTGCTTGTAACCTTTATAGAAGAAGGAACTGAAAGATGAACACATGGTCACTAATCTCTTAACAGGATGTTTTGCTGTCTGCTGAAAGGTCAAAAGTGTATGTGTGGGGCAACAGACATGGTCCTGTCTGGTTTCGATATTATAAAAAAGGAACAACTATTGAGCAGTGGAAAAACCCAAAAACTCTGCAGGCGTAACTGTCACATGTGTATGTATGCAACAAGACTGTATAAAAATGTGTGGACCTATTTGAGTGAACTTGTACTTATTTTACAGTTTATTACAGTTCACTCAATTGGAATGTGATGTAAAAATGTAGGTATTTCTTAAAGTGACTATACTGTTACTCATTTACCTTTCTGCTCTTTCATATGTGTAACAACACTGTTCTCCACAGCCTTGCCAAATTTGTTTGAATTGCTATGTCAAAGTTGGAATTTGAATGTCCAAGCAAAGTTTAACTGATTGCAAATTCTTTGCAGTTTGAGTGTGGACAAATGTTTACAATTCTATGTATATTGCGTTACCTCTTTTATGGCTTTGTCATGTTTAAGTGCTGTTATGTCACTACCTCTACGGTTTCTTTGTGCCCTAACTTGCTTTATGCATTGAAAAGGCAAATACCGTAAATAAAATTAGTTGGACCGACTATTATATGTTGTTGGTGTTATAATAATTTTATTGTAGCTATTACTGAAAAAAAAAAATCAAAATACATTGCATTTTGTAATTCAAATAATAAACTCTATGCATTTCATTTACATTTAATTTATTGCAAAAATATTTTTGTAAGCATTTCAAATAATACACATTTTGTATTGTTTTCTTTGCATTGGACTAATGCATATGCTGCACATAGAGTTTAGTGGTCTGTTCCCTATTCCAAATGGATGGAAATTTTATATGCAATTGAAATGCATAAACCTTAAAAATTGGCTAAAATACTTCTGTGAGAGTACACCAGACTTAAATGAAGCTGGCGCATCGTCCACCTCCGAACAGACCTCTTCTCTCCTTATTTGCTATTTTTTTTACACGTGAAGCAGCTCCCGCTCCACACACCTCCTCTGTCCTCTTTTGCGCAAAATATCAGTTGTACACTATCACAATCACATCTGGGCACTATATAAGATTGCATCCCACAAAGAATAGATTTTTTTTTTTTTTTCATGTATCTTGCCACTGAGTGAGTGACAATTCACACATAACGAACCCAATTCATATCTCGATTTACAGGCTACAATCCCATTCAGGAACGATTATTGCAACTCCACTTTCAACAACAATACAGAGATGTTAGTCTTATTTAGTTTTTGTTTAGTTTATTGTTGTGAAGCGTCACCTTTGTTAAGGGCGTGTGATTTTTTCTTTGTCCTCTGGAAGCTTTCCTCACTTCTGGTTTTATTTTGGTGAGGGTTTTTTGTTTCCTGTTTGGTCTCACCTAGTCTGTCTTGTTTCTGTCTCGTTAATTACCCCTCATTGGTGGCACCTGGGCACGTTCTATTTATACTCTTCCCCTTCCTTTGTCTTGCGTCAGTCCGTTGCATGTGATCTCGTTAAGTGAGTTTTGTGTCCTTATTCCTGAATCTGATATTGTTACTGTTCTGGTTATTGCTTATCAATACCTCCACTTTTGTGTGAGCACTTTTTGTTTGTATCTCTTTTGTTTATAGCTTATCGATACCTCCACTTCTGTGTGAGCATTTTTTGTTTGTATCTCTTTTTATTATAGCTTATCGATACCTCCACTTTTTGTGTGAGCGTTTTTGTTTGTTACCTTTTTGGTTTCTTTTGATTCTAGCCTGTTGATTTATTTGACAGAATAAATCTATTTTTGACTTCAACCAAGTACAGTCTTGTGCATGTGGATCCAAGCATTAAGTCCTTCCTTAACCGAACGCACTGACCAGAAAATGGATCCAGCCGAGACCAACACCAGAGAGACGACAGTCGGAGCGCAAGAACAGCGTCTCCGTGAACATGAACAGAATCTTGTTGGTTTGAATCAGGCGGTTCAGAAACTCCTGGATCAGCGGCGAAGAGACCAGGACACCATGGCCACACAAGTCCAGTTGTTGACTCGGACGCTTCAGCGGGTGGTTACTCACCTCGAGTCTGGAGCTGGTGTGGCAACACCCCCGCGGTCGTCCATCAGAACTGAGGGGCTCATGCTGGTCCACGGACGCAGGACTCCTTTCCACAGCTGGATGCACCGCCTCAGCTCGCTCCTCCGGACAGATTCTCTGTCTATCGAAAGAGTGTCCACTAGGGATGGGCATCTGAAGCCTCATGAAGCTTCCACGGGGTTCGTCAGATTGTGACGGAAAATGAACCACACTTTCGGGGCTTTGAAACAACACAGAACAGTGACATCTGGTGGTGCACTGCAAAAATATAATTTGCTTCAGCCAGCTTTCTTATCTTTGTTATACTTAAATGTGCACAATAAAAAGCGTAAAAAAGTTGTGTTAATTGATGTGTTACATTATGTATAATAAGCATAAAGTCAGAGGGGATATATTTCACAACACAACGCAAACTTGTAAAACTGTGGGATTTGAACTCATGACCTTTGGATTCAAAGAGCACTGTGTAACCCATTGAGCCATTTTACTTTTAAAGGGAATAGCGCGCCAACCTGTTCAAACAGATGAGTGACGTATGAACCGCGGTTCGACCAGATTACACATGCGGCGCTTCAGACATCACCAATCACGTGATCAGCGTCATTTGACACACGCCCCGGAACAGTGTGCCGAACCACTTTGATTCACGCAGGTAAAACAAGCTTCGAAGCGTCCGTGTCAAATAGCCCATCCCTAGTGTCCACCCTTCATTCATCAATGCCGGATGCACTTCAGACTCTTGCCACATATTTATTTTAATGAACTGAACAAGGTAGCATTTATTGTCTCTCATCTCACAGGACGTGCGCCGGCCTGGGTGACAGAGGAGATGGATCGGGATTCACCCACCTGCCATTCAGCAGAGGCGCTACTCGCCGCTCTCCGGAAGGTGTATGACCACGCTCTCCCGGCTAAAGAGGCGGCCGGGGTTCTGGACACACTACGCCAAGGAAGGGACACAGTGGCGGAGTACGCCACGAAATTCAGGGGTTTTGCAGCGGGTGTGGATTGGAACGATTCGGCCTTGTGCTACACATTTCGGAAGGGACTGGCACCCTCCATTAAGGATGCACTGGCACCCCTGGCCAGCCCCTCCGATTTGGATTCTTTGGTGGAGCTGGCGATCTGCATGGGCTTCCGCCTCCGAGAGAGGGACAGGGAGCGGCGAATGGAGAGCACATATCATAATTTCTATAGGAGATCTCCTCAGTCGCATTCTTCGTCTTCACAGATCCACAGATCCAACCTCCATCGTTGAGGAGCCCATGGAGCTGGGTCGGGCCAGACTGAGTCCAGAAGAGCGACGGCGTCGGCGGCTCGAAGGACGCTGCTTTTATTGTGGTCAGAAGGGACATCAACGATCTTTTTGTCCGGTAGGCTTCCCCCAGTCTCACACTAGTTCACCTACCAACATGCATAGACTCACAGACCGCGTTAAACGAACACTGATCCGGGTAATGATCAGTGGGAACTCTCATTCTCAATACTGTGAGGCATTGATTGACTCCGGTGCCGATGAAAATCTAATAGACTTGACAGTTGCAAAGAAGCTTAAACTCAGGTTAACGCCTTTCCATGTCCAAGTTACGGCACAAGCACTGAATGGCGTTGAACTTTTTCGAATCACACATTACACGGAATCGGTGAAATTGTTGATTGGAAAACATTGGGAGGAGATTTCTTTTTGTGTTTTTAATTCCTCCATACACTCGGTTGTGTTGGGCTACCCCTGGCTAAGGAAGAACAACCCTATAATCAATTGGTTCTCGGGAGAGGTTGAGCAATGGCGGACCACAGGGCTTAAGGGTGAACATAATCAGAAATTTGGATATCAACCATTAGCGGCTAGGAAGTTTTCATATCCTCCAAAAACTCTAGGCGCCATTTCCACACGTCCAGATCTCAGTCGAGTACCTCCTTGCTATCACCACCTGGGGGAGGTGTTTAGTAAAGTTAAGGCCACCTCTCTACCACCTCATAGACAGTATGATTGTGCAATTGACCTAATACCAGGCTCAACCATTCCTAAAGGGAGATTGTATTCCCACAGACCGAACGTCAGGCCATGAATACATCCAGGAGTCATTGCTAGCAGGACTCATCAGGCCCTCTTTCCGCGGGGGCTGGGTTTTTCTTTGTTGCCAAAAAAGACGGAACTTTACGTCCTTGTATTGATTATAGCCCTTTGAATGCCATAACTGTAAAAAATCGTTACCCACTACCACTCATGTCGACTGCTTTTGAACAACTCCAAGAGGCGAGGGTTTTCACAAAGCTTGATCTCAGGAATGCTTACCATTTGGTTAGAATTTGTGAGGGCGACGAATGGAAGACTGGGTTTAATACACCTACGGGACATTTTGAGTATTTAGTCATGCCATTTGGATTAGCAAATGCTCCAGCCACATTTCAACATATGGTGAACGATGTTTTAAGTGACTTTTTAATTCATTTTGTTTTTGTATATCTTGATGACATTTTGATTTTTTTCACCAGATTTAGACTCTCATGTTAAGCATGTAAAGCAGATTCTTCAGAGGTTGTTGGAGCATCGGTTATATGTAAAGGCCAAGAAATGTGAGTTTCATGTTCACTTAGTCTCGTTTCTGGGGTACATAGTATCTCCAGGGCAACTTAAGATGGACCCTGCCAAGGTGGAGGCTGTAAGGGACTGGCCTACTCCCACTAGTCGAAAAAAGGTACAACAATTTTTAGGTTTTGCTAACTTTTATTGCAAATTTATCAGGCGGTTCAGCCCCATCACAGCTTCTCTGCATGCGCTTACCTCCTCCAACGTTCGCTTCGAGTGGTCTGCTAAAGCGGAAGAAGCCTTTCAGCGTCTGAAGAGGGCCTTCACATCTGCTCCCATTCTTGCCATCCCCGACCCTCAGCTCCAGTTTGTGGTGGAAGTGGATGCATCCAACGAAGGGGTGGGAGCCATCCTGTCTCAGAGGTCCACTCAGGACCACAGGCTCCACCCCTGCGCATTTCTTTCGCGGAGATTGTCTCCTGCAGAAAGAAACTATGATGTTGGAAACAAGGAGCTGTTGGCAGTGAAAGTGGCTCTTGAGGAGTGGAGGCACTGGTTGGAGGGGGCCCAGGTCCCATTTCTGGTTTGGACCGACCACAAAAATTTGGAATACATACGTAGAGCCAAGAGACTGAATGCGCGTCAGGCAAGATGGACTTTGTTTTTTAATCGTTTAAATTTTACTTTATCTTACAGACCTGGGTCGAAGAACGGGAAGCCTGATGCCCTTCCCCGCTTCCTCGATCCAGAGCCAGTGGCCAAGGATCCTGAACCCATCCTTCCACTAACTTGTGTGGTTGGAGCAGTGAATTGGCCTATAGAAGCTCAAGTAAGAAGGGAGATTGGTGTGAACCCAGTACCTGCTGACTGCCCATCTAACAAGTTGTTTGTTCCAGATAACTTCAGATCTCAGGTCATCCATTGGGCTCACACTTCACTTCTTACCTGTCATCCGGGAGCTAGGAGGACTAGCTTTGTGATAAAGCAGAGATTTTGGTGGCCAGGCTTGGACAAAGATGTTAAACTATACGTAGCAGCATGCTCAATCTGCGCTAGGAAGTCTTCCCTTCCTCAGCAGGGGTCTCCTTCAGCCCCTCCCAATTCCCAAGCGCCCCTGGTCCGACATTTCCATGGACTTTGTGACTGGTTTACCGAATTCCAAGGGAAACACCACCATTTTAACAGTGGTGGATCGATTTTCAAAGATGGCGCATTTTGTAGCATTACCAAAATTACCCTCTGCTAAGGAGACCGCCTTAGTTATGATTAATCATATCATTTGTATCCATGGCATTCCGAGGGACATTGTAATGGACCGGGGCCACAATTCACCTCTCAGTTTTGGAAGGAATTTTGCACCTTTTTGGGGGCATCGGTCAGTCTTTCTTCGGGTTACCACCCTCAGTCCAACGGTCAAACAGAACGCCTGAATTGAGAGCTGGAGACCTCCCTGCGGTGTCTGGTGGCTCAAAACCCAGCAACCTGGAGCGAGCACCTAGTCTGGGTGGAGTATGCCCACAATTCCCTGCCCACCTCTGCCACGGGTCTGTCCCCATTTCATTGCGTCTATGGCTACCAACCTCCCCTTTTCCCCAGCTCAGAAGGAGGTGGAGGTGCCGTCAGCGCACGCTTTGGTGAGGAGATGCCATCGGGTATGGTCAGGGGCTTACCAGGCGCTCCAGAGGAGCAGGTCTCGCATGAAGGAAAAAGCTGATCGCCGGCGGCGCGCGGCACCGGGGTACAGACCGGGGCAACGAGTGTGGCTTTCATCAAAAGATCTTCCTCTTCAAGTGGACTCCAGGAAGCTCGCACCACGGTTTGTTGGTCCCTTTTCTATAACAAAGATCATTAACCCATCATCTGTCCGACTCCGTTTACCTAGGTCACTCCGGATCCACCCAACATTTCACGTCAGTCGACTTAAGCCCGTCATGGAGAGTTCCCTGGTTCCCCCAACCAAACCCCCACCACCACCCAGACTGGTTGACGGTGGTCCTGCTTACACGGTCAAGCGGCGTGTGATTTTTTTTTTTTTCTTTGTCCTCTGGAAGCTTTCCTCACTTCTGGTTTTATTTTGGTGAGGGTTTTTTGTTTCCTGTTTGGTCTCACCTAGTCTGTCTTGTTTCTGTCTCGTTAATTACCCCTCATTGTTGGCACCTGGGCACGTTCTATTTATACTCTTCCCCTTCCTTTGTCTTGCGTCAGTGCGTTGCATGTGATCTCGTTAAGTGAGTTTTGTGTCCTTATTCCTGAATCTGGTATTGTTACTGTTCTGGTTATTGCTTATCGATACCTCCACTATTGTGTGAGCGTTTTTTTGTTTGTATCTCTTTATTATAGCTTATCAATACCTCCACTTTTTGTGTGAGTGTTTTTGTTTGTTACCTTTTTGGTTTCTTTTGATTCTAGCCTGTTTTGTTTGACAGAATAAATCTATTTTTGACTTCAACCAAGTACAGTCTTGTGCATGTGGATCCAAGCATTAAGTCGTTCCTTAACATTTATTTACAAGGGGAAAATGCAATTTCATAAACACAGGGTTAAATAATAAAGAATTAGCCAAAGGCTAGTTTTCATCTGTAGTCCCATGGCCATGATGTAAAAAGGAAAGGAGCACACAATACATATACAATAGAAGATACATATGCAGACACTTTTTATATAATTAAGATTTTTTTTTAGCTTAACCTGGCATCTCGTTTCAAATTGCAATTGAAACATTTAACTTTTTTTTTACACAATTTGTCAATATCGCTTTTAAAGGAGAGTTGTGAATCTAATATTAACCCAAGATATTTTTACTGATTGACAATTTTTATTTTATCTCAATTAACAAGTATCAGGATCAGGTGACACTTTAGTGAAATACATGCCTACAGTTTTAGAAAGATCTAGCTGTAGACAGCACTCCTGTAACCAGATTGTCACACAGGACCAGTGTTGGGACTAACGCCTTACTTATAACACCGTTACGTAACGCAACTACTTACCCCAGTAACTAATAACGTAACGCATTATTTTTCCATTTTGATAACGCCGTTATCGTTACTTTTGAGTGAAGAGGCCCGATATTAATTTCTTAAACAGTCCCGCCTTAAGAGAGAAACGTGTTTTTCACGTACAGCACCCGACAGCAACGGTGTCTGCTGGGTATGATTGTGTGTGTGGTAACTCTTACAGTCATGATGTGAAACTGTGTGAAACTCGTGCGCTATGTAAATCATTATGTTGAAAGGGGCGATGATTGGTTGACATCGTTTCATGCTAAGCCAATCAGAACGAAACCTGGGCGGGTCTTCTTGCCTTTTAGGGAAATAAACAGTCTCGCACACACAGGTGACGTGGTACAGCAACACACACCCACAGGCAAGACGTCAGCAAGTGTCAAGTTGATAAAATAAAATGCCTGTCAAAATGTATAAATATATGTTTTGTTTTTATTGTACTGTAATGTACAGCGAACATATAACTTATTTCCCGTCTCTAATTGCAGCGCTGCTCCCTGCAGCGTCACTCTCTCATCCACACATCCACACAGCTCTAACCACTCCTCCCCACACTGGGAAACATGAACCCTGTAACTGAGGTATAAAACCTTATAACCATTACAGTCCCAATAGATTTCATTATGATAGTTGCTACAGAGCTCAACACTAAACTGTAAGGGGCATCATTGAAATATTATGAAATAAAAAACAACAACTTTAGAGTGCTGTTGGGGGACAAAACCAAAGATTATTTCTGTTTTCAATATTTTCAAAATATTCCACTGTCTTGGAGAAAATCAACACAGCTCTAACCACTCCTCCCCACACTGGGAAACATGAACCCTATAACTGAGGTATAAAACCTAATAACCATTACAGTCCCAATAGATTTCATTATGATAGTTGCTACAGAGCTCAACACTAAACTCTATAGGGCATCATTGAAATACTATGAAATAAAAAGAGTGCCAAAGATTATTTCTGTTTTCAACATTTTCAAAATATTCCACTGTCTTGGAGAAAATCAAAGGAAACAAAGTAACTGTATTTGGTTCCTCGCCTATAGGTGGTAAAAAAATGTATATGTAAAATTTACAATAAAAACACCTATAAGATGAAAGGAACATGCATGTTTCACATTAGAGCATCAGTTTTATAACAGAAGTGCTGATCCAGACTCCTTCAACCAATCAGCAGGTACACTCCAGGTACCTGCTGATTGGTTGAATGACACAGTCAGGTGATTTGTGATGTTGGGTAATCTCTTCTGAATGGCTGAGTGAGGACCACATTCTTGACCTCACTGAGGTAGAGGAAGGGGGCCATTTGTAAAGGGTAAGGAAATTTCCAAAAACAGTCACTTGCCCTATAAAGGTTAATGTGTTTTCAAAGTAAAGTAAAGTAACTAGTAACTAGTTACTTTTATAATATGGTAACTAGTAACGTAACAAGTTACTTTTTTAGAGTAACTGTCCCAACACTGCACAGGACATTGTTTTGGAATATAACACGTGATAGATTCCATTATTATCGAGTTATTGCTGAATTGCAGTTGGAAAAACTTTTGTATTATATTGGTTTTATTTTTTTTGCCCCTCTGACTACTTGCCGTTCTAGTGTCATCTTCGCCAATCAGTCCCACATTGCCAACTCTTTGGGTGACTGCTGAGGTTTGTTGTATTTCCAGTGTATTGTCTCTCTACAGAGTCTGTATATTTAGTTGCTTTTATCTGGCATTGCATCCTACTTCAAAAAAAAAAAAGGTGCCCAAACCTTCGATATCAAATGAGAAACGCTGTAAATATTGTCTCTGTTGTCTGCCATGTTGCTAAGAACAGAGTGATACCCACTACCTGAACTCCAATCAAATAGCCCACGTCAAAGTTCACACAATCCTGGTGACACAACCTGCATTGACATGTGAATAGATGTATACAGTATATGTGTCTATGGGCTCGCCGCTCTAGTGGGAGGAAGCGACTAATGTCCCGTCTAATGTCAACGTCCGTTTGTGGGCGGTATGTGAAATTAGGTAAAATAAGAAAACACATGTAATATATATAATAAAAACGAAATATATTACATATCATAACCATAGCATTGACCTTCTGACCCTTTGAATGTCACATAACACATTCAAAGTTAACATTGCACAACTACATGAGTATGATGATTAAATTGCAACACATTTTCTGCAACTGTAGTGAAATATCACATAGTTGGTATGGGCTATTAGAAAAACTAATAATAATGGTATGGTGCATTTGAAGATTTTATGACTGAATACAATGTAACTGTATACAATGTGTAGATGAGTGCATGTAAGTGCATGTGTTGACTTGAAACTATCTTATATGAGTGTGTGAAGTGGCATTGTATAACGGCATCCAATAACAGTCCTGGAGGTTGCTCAGTTGTCACCTTCCCATCCACTCATGTATCCACTCAAGTATGTAAAGAAAACAGATGTCCAATGGCATAGTCCTGATTCACCCCTTTCCCTTAAGTCAGTTTTGGGTTAATTATACCAATCTCTGCAGGTGGGCCTTACCACATTCATCTGATCCATCTTTTCACAAGGGGCATGATGCTACAATGTATGGAGCAAAAAAAAAAAAAACAAAAAAAAAACAATTTCTGTAATACAACAAACAAAATCACAACAGCCTTTATTCATGAAGCTCTCCATTCTACTGCTATTGCTGCTAACAATATCCAGACATGCACATCTCTGCCAGCATTTTTTGAAATTTTGTCTCCCCCACCCACAGTTTGTCTCCCCCACCCATCCAATAACTATCTGCTATTGGATATGTCTAGTTAGCAAAGGAGAACAATGTGGGTATAGATATATTTATGTTTTTAAAGACTTGTTCTGAATTTTTGGATGGATTTACAAAACAGATTGGGGGTGTAATTGTTAGTTTATTACAGTGATTTTCAATTCACTAGTGTGCTGTGAGAGATGGTTGTTGGTTGTCTGCGCTGTAATAAAGTGTGGCAGATATGTAACATATAAAAAACAACTCCCCAACTCACAGACTCCTTGTTTGTTATTAGTGAGCTGCTGAATTACTGTTAGTCAAATTACACCATTGATTTACTAATTTAGCTCCATTCTCCTCAAGAAGTGTGCTGCAGCATTACACACACACCTCCTTTGTGAGCCATGATCATGTTCAAGACATATCGATTATGAGTGGCCATCAATGCTACAGCATCAATTTGTTCATCCTGTGCTTTATTAATGGCCATGGAAATATTTAAGAATACTTTGAGACAGTATTCAATAGTTTCAACTGCTAGCGTTAGTTTTCCTACTCCTAACCAAGGAAAGAGTGACATGACAATCTTTGAACCCGTTTACCAATGTTTGTGTTCTTGTGGTACGTCTGTCCCCCAAACTCCATCATGCGGCTTGAACTAGACCATCTCCCTCTTGTTTCTTCCCTGGTTTCCTGTTAGTACTGTCTGTTCCAATTCTGAAGGAGCTATTGTCACAGTTTTATCAGTTAGGAATATAGGGGATTCCTGTATCCTGCATGTACCATACCAATTCCTTGGTAATGTTAAGTAAACATTGTTTCCACATGTCCACCATGCTCCTGCTACAGCTGGTCGACCAAAGTTCTCGGTTTTGTTACAGGTGGAGTTACAATTTGTAGTGTTCCCTTCGAAGGTGGAATTTTAATTTCTCCACCTTTTGTAGAAACACCTAGGTATTTGTTTCACTGACTTATCCATTCTGAATTTGCCTAAATATTTACCTTCCTTAGGTCTCAATCTTGACATTTTTGTAAGTGATTCATGATCTTTAGGTAAGCAGTCTAGCAGTAAGCAGTGCTAATGGCAGAGGTTTACCGGTAAAAATCGGTTGTCGTACCCCCCTTGGAAATATTTAACACACATAATTGTTGTTCTACCAGCATGTCAATGTATTTCAACCAGGTGTTATCTTCTTCCAGCACTTGTTGTTCTTCTGTCAACTCATAACATTTACGGACTTGTTCACCTTCTTGTACAGCCACATCCAAAACATTAGTGTCATGGTTGTCAAAATTACAATCACACAAGTACAGCTCAACTCTCCCATTCATACATTTTTCCTTACACTGGAAGTCTTACAGTTTATCTTATGAGTCCCCTTCACTGCTGATGTTGTCGACTCTTCAGGTTGGTCATCTGAGTGCTGTGGCCCATTGTCTTTCTAAGTGTCGCTCATCCTGTAGTTCTTTGTGACCTGAATGACTAGGGGTAAACAAACCTTCATCACTGACCGGTACCCACTATATGAATACCTCTGATGGAGAGTGTCCTCTAGATGGTAAAGCCCTCTTTAGTCAGACTTCCCCTCTCGTTGGTGTCGGAAGGACAAGGAGCACTTTGCAATGGGATTGATGTATCCAGGTTGGTCTTTCAGCAATTTTTATTGCCGTTGCAGTTGTCAGCAGAACTTGGAAAGGACCTTCCCAGCGTGGTGTGAAGACCCAGTCTCCCGCACTTATCTTAACTTGGGCACACAAGAAGATTCAGGCAGATCATTTGCTTCTAGAACTTCTCGTTCTCCTAAAGTTTTCCCCATATAGTCTACCAATGTCTCTTCTTCATGTGCCTTTTCTAAGTCTGGGTGGGTGACTGGGAGTTTAAAAGGTCTTCCAAGTATTATTTCAAATGGTGTCAGACCTGTGGCTGTTGGAACTATGTGCATGTACATTTTCACCATGTCTATACATTCTAGCCATGTTTTCCCTATATGTACACTTCCTTAGTCTTGCTTTTACTGTTCCATTCGTTCTTTCTACCAGCTCAGCACTCTGTGGGTGGTAAGAACAATGTTTTCTCAAATCAATTTCGAGGATCAGGCCCATTTTATCTACAACATTGTTGACAAAATGTGGACCATTGTCATTGTATATTCTCTGTGGAATACCGTGAGTTGGCAAAATGTATTTACCAAATGGCTTTTACCACTGCTTCTGCATCTTTGTGGTGGGTTCAGGTTCTACCCATTTAATATAAGCATCTACCATTGTTAAGCAATACTTATATTTTGACACAGGATTTAATTTAATAAAATCTATGTGCAACACTTCAAAGGGATATGTTGGATCTGGGAATCTTGCCTTCTTTGGTCTCAGATTTCCTTGTGCATTATGTTTAATACATGTTATACATTGTGCACTGTATATTGTGATTGTAAGTGTTTGTTTATTAGTACCTCCATCCCTCCTGTTGACACATGGCATGGCCCATGAGTCAAAAGAGCGGCTGCTTTGAGTAAGGCTAATAATATGGGTTTATTGCTTATATGTG
>JAFBJS010001280.1:15982-48161 GCA_016785265.1 Paraplagusia blochii
TAGTCAGCGACTGCGCCTTGTTTTTGCCGTGATTGCCTTTCCACTGTAGGTGCGTTCTGTTGTGCATCCTGTAATATGTCCTTGTCTATCGTGGGTAATGCAGATTTATCTTGATTTGTGTGAACATTACATGTTTGCTTTGCTGCTTCTTTAGCCATCTCATCAGCAAATGCATTTCCGTTAGTAACATCATGATTGGTGATTGGTGAGCTCTGCATTTAACAACTGCCAATATCTCTGGCAATTGTACTGCTTATAAAAGTTTTGTTTTTCCTGTGGTAGTTTCCAATCCTCTTTGTTGCCACATTTTAGTAAACACAAAGAGTGTTGAGAAAGCATATTGACTGTCTGTGTAGACAGTGACTTTTATGTCTTTAGCAGCTTTACATGCTTCTGTCAATGCCACAATTTCTACAGCTTGGGCTGAGTGCGTAGTTGGTAATGTGTCAGCCTTTATGATCTTATCTGGTAGCTCTACAATAGCGTACCTTGTCTGTGTTTTCCCTTGATCATCTTTAGAAGATGATCCATCCACAAACCATATTTTTCCTTCATTTAGTGGGGTATCTTGCAGATCCACTCGTGGTAATGAAACATGTGCTGTTTCTGAATTCACCCTCAGTGAAAGGTTTGCAATGCTTTGCGATCAGCGCTGCTACCTCGTAACTAGCCTTTGTAGCATTCTCGTTTGACCCTCGAGCTCTTGTAAAATATTGCTGGCTGTGAGATTAAACTACCTTCAAGATGTTTCAGTTTCTCGCTGCGTTCATTAGCTGTGATCTTGTCATATGCGTCAGCATGTTTTGTTTGGTAATGTAGCTTCACATTGAACTCTTTAAAACAGCCACTGTCTCTTTACAAATGAGGCAGACACAGTTGTTACGTATTTCAGTGAAGAAATAGTCCAATTTCCACCCATCCTTGAACCGTCGGCCCTCGCAGTCAACTTTCCTCCTTTTGTTAATTGCCGCCATTTTTGAAAATTGGGGGGGCTCACATACTAATTTGCTGTTCCTATTTGAGCCTCTAGATGGCAGCACTTAGAACACGCAAGCAACAGCGCTGCTGCCTAATGTATTACGTAATTCTACACACGGGCCAGGCGTTATTGATTTTATGACGGAGGCTGCGGGCCGGATGAAAATTCACCACGGGCCGCATTTGGCCCCCGGGCCGGACTTTGGACATGTCTGGTTTACACAGTCACGTCATGGGGACCCAAATCCTTATGGGGACCAAAACCCTGGTCCCTACAAGAAGAACCACTCTACATGAATACTGAAGCTATTCTAAGGTGCCTGAGTCGTGATTTTTTCAGTGCGAGTGTGTGAGAGAAGTGCACGCTTATGCCCTGTCAGGTTTGGAACAGGTACTGCAGCCGCTGCCGAGTTCACACACTTCTTCCAAATATGGTCAGGAACCACCCACTTCCTGGTCACCATTAAGGAGGATTTCATCAGTGGACATATTTTAAGTATTACTGGTCGCAATTAACTTCCGCCGGATAAAGATGATTTCCAAAGATGCTATTACTATTTGGCAACTCATTTTTCACTGTGGATGAAAAGTGAAGCACAAGGTAAGCACATTTGTATTGAAACATCTATATTGATTATATTTGCCAGTAATATTAAGTTAATTATGATTTAATAGATGTTAGCATTATAGCTCGTCAGCCAATCAGTTAGCTCAATTAAGTTAGCTTATTAGTTAGCAATGCACAGAAATGATTTTGCTTCAGATGTTACTTCATATTGATCCTAAAATGTTTGACTTTTTTTTAGTATTTGCTTTTCTTTATTAATTAGTTAACTCAGACCCCAGACATTAAGATACTGTGGTAGTCTGTGAGTCCTCTGAACACCAATCACTCAGATACCAAGTTCAACACAGTTTTATTTATTGGGTCACTTCAGTAGTGGCCCGGCGGTCAGACACACACACAGTTCAGTTCGGTTCAGCGGGGTTGCGTTCTTAGTGTCTCTTAGTCCATTCTCCGCTCCTCCTGTGAACCCGGCTCCTACATATGACAGGAGAGGAACAATTAGTGTAAATTATGTAAACAATTAGGTAAAAAATAAAAGTAAAATAACAGAATAACAGAAAATAAGTACAGGGCATTCAAACAATATACGTTAGCTAAAGGATGTACTGTCATAGTGGAGGTATTATTGCAGAAAATAAGCATGATGGCATAAGGATATTTTACACAGGGTTGAAGAGAAGACATTGGAGTACAAATGCATAATGGAACCAGTACATTTAGAAACAAGTTAAGTAAATAATAAATAGATGAATGATATATAATATTGACTATTATCTGTATTATAATGGTATATAGTGATGTACCTAACAGGTGGGTTGTTAAGGTGCAGTTGACAGGCAGATTTAGTCCAGTTGTGTGATTGTGGGTCTAACAGAGGTGGATGAGTTGTAGAGCCTAATCGCAGTTGGTAGGAATGATTTCCTATAGTGTTCCTTAGAGCAGTGGGGTTGGAAGAGTCTGTTGCTTTAAACCAACTTTAAACAAAACAATGGCACCACGTATCATACGGATGCACTTGATTCAAAGACTGACAAAACTCGCAAATTAGAAGTGAAGTACTTTAATAGAGTAAAAAGGTAAGATACCCTCAAATGCTATTTAACACTAAATACTTACCAATATATGTATTTAGTGACTGATAGAGTAGTAATAATAAGCCTGAGATTGAACTGAGAAAAATTGGGGGCTCAGTATCATGTAACAACTCATCATAAAACAACATGTTGTGCTTTATTATAGACTAGGTTAAAGGCTTAAGTTAAGCAACTGGACATTCAGTGGTTTGGAAGACTGTTTTTTGTTTTACCTCACCTGCAGCAGGTGAGGTTGATTAAGGATAGGGACATGGAGATGTTATTACCAGTGAGGAAGATGTGACAGGAAGACAGAGGGAGAACTTTGAGGAGTTGTTGAATGAGGAAAATGACAGGGAGTGTAGTAATGAGGAGCCAGATTCCTAACCGAGAGAAGGTAGATCAGATTAGAAAGAACAAAGTTAGAAAAGCTATTGAAGAGGATGAAGAGTGGTAAGGCAGTTGGTCCCAATTACATACCAGTGGAGGTATGGAAGTGCTTAGGAGGGGTAGAAGTAGATTTTCTATTTGACTATTCTTCTATTTGAAATTTTGGAGACTGACAAGATGCCTGATGAGTGGAGGAAAGGTGTCGTTGTTTCAATGTGCAGATTTGTAGCAATTACAGAGGGATGAAGTTGATGACCATACCATGAAGATTTGGGAAAGAGTAGTTGAGGCTAGATTGAGGAAAGAGGTGGAGATTTACAAACAACAGTATGGTTTTATGCTGAGAAAGAGTACCACAGATGCAATATTTGCCTGAAAGAGAATCTCAGCATCTACCACATCTCACAACTGTTGTACTGTTATCAGACATATTCTGCACAGGCAGATTACTTTACTAGTTACTGCTCTGAAAAAGTAACTAGTTATGTTACAAGTTACCAAATTACAAAAGTAACTAGTTACTTTACTTTAAAAGCACATTAAACAGTTTAATGTTGTGCTCTGTGGCAACTATCATAATGAAATCTAGTGGGATTGAAATGGCTATAAGGTTTTATACAGCAGTTAAAGGGTTAATGTTTCCAAGTGTTGGGAGGCCTGTTTAGAGCTGTGTGGACGTGAGAGAGTGAGAGTGAAGCTGCAGGGAGCAGCGCTGCAATTAGAGTCTGGAAATAAGTTATACATTCACTGTACATTACAGTACAATGAAAACAAAACAGATGTTTAGACATTTTGACAGGCATTTTTATTACCACTTGCTGTTGTCTTGCCTGTGGGGGTGTGCTGCTTTACCGCGTCACCTGTGTGTGTGACTGTTTATTTCCCTATAAGGCAAGAAGACCCGTCCAGGTCTCTTTCTGATTGGCTCAGCATGAAACTATGTCAACCAATCATCGCCCCTTTTCATCGCCCCTCATGACTGTAAGAGTTACCACACACAACGATAGCCAGCAGACACTGTTACCTCATGGTCCTCTCCCAAGCGGAGAGAAATAGTGCAGACGGTCCTTAAATAGTAGCTTGTAACGAGCCCCTTAACACAAAAGTGACTACCGCGAAAAGTAGTTTCGTTACGTGCTTCTCTTCTGTAGTGAAAAATCAAGATTTGGTAACAACCAGAACAGACTTCCAACAACAGGCAGACACCACAACTGAACAACAGCAAACAATGATTCGATGAGACTGAGTGAGGGAGAGGGGTAAATATACTAAGGATACCAGGTGACACAAGTGAGACTAATGACAGAGGCACAGGTAAATGTGACCACACGAATGACCAGATGGCAGGAAGGGGAGACATACAGACCTGACATTGTCTGCCACTCCTGACTTACTCATACAAAACCACAATTCCCCGCTTGACACCCTGTCATTTGACTTCTTGTAATTTTACAAAGACACAATCTCCCCCCAATCTCTTTGTTGGTTTGCAACCATTATTATGTATTACGTCCTTTCTACCTCCCAAGGGAGTTTACAGCGATTCTACTTGCCGCGGGACAGGACCACAGCACTAAATGAACTATACCATGCATCAGCAAACAACAAACAGCTCACTCCAGCATCCTGTGCCTGTCTGCACCCAGTGTGATGAGGTCATTTACCGACCTAAACGCAAAGCAACAGGACCAGACAACATGGCAGGTTGGGTGCTGAAGGACTGTGCAGAAGAGCTAAAGGATGTCTTTACAGACATCTATATGTGAGAATGCTGTTCATTGACTTCAACGCAGCATTCAATACCATCATTCCTCAACAACTCATTAGCAAACTGGACCAACTGGGTCTCAGCACCTCCCTCTGCAACTGGGAGCTAGACTTCCTCAGCCAGTGACCACATGCAGTATGTGTTGGTAACAACACCTCGAGCACCATCACCCCGAGCACACGAGCCTCCCAAGGCTTCGTACTCAATCCTCTGCTCTTCACCCTACTGACACACGACTGCACAGCAACCCACAGCTCCAACTACCTTGTGAAGTTTTCGGATGAGACAACTCTGGTGGGTCTCATCACTAGAGTAGACTACAGGAAAGAGGAAGATCTTCTTACCACATGGTGCAATGACAACAACCTCGTGCTGAATGTCAGCAGAACGAGGGAAATTGTCATCAACTTCCAGAGAGGTTGCAGCGAACGCCCGCTACTGACCATCGATGGTGGCGCTATGGAGAGAGTGAGCAGCACCTCCAAGTTTTTGAAAGTGCACATCAATGAAGACCTCTCCTGGACAACCAACACCACATCACTGGCAAAGAAAGCACAACAGCACCTCTACTTCCTGCGTTAACTAAAACAGGCAAGTGCATCATCATGCATTATGACCATATTCTACAGAGGAACCATCAAAAGCATCCTTTCAAGCTGTGTCACTGTATGGGGCGGCAGCCGCACTGGCAAAAGGAAAGCCTTGCAGTGTTTAGTGAACACAGCTAGGAAGATCATTGGGGCACCATTCCCCTCACTATTGGACTTATATACCACACGCCTCACTCGCAGAGCCATCGCAATTGTGAATGACGACACCCACCCTGCTCACAGCCGCTACAGGAGCCTCTCATCCCCACACTACCAGACTCACTAACAGCTTCGTCCACCAAGCTGTTAGATTGTTGAACTCTCTCCCCTCTCCACACACAATCATCACTCCCACTTGAACTCATCCCCCCAAAACGCATACATGCACATACAGAGCACCTTACCCAGTCCATCACTCCCATTTCGAATTGTTCTGACTACATGTTTGGCACACACAAATGTTTGTGTGGCAATGTTGTGTCTTGTCAGCGCACGCATAGTGAGGAACACAATTTTGATACCCTTGTATGTTCTGTACATGTACAGTAAAGGTATTGACAATAAAGCTGACATTGACCTAAGGTGGAGGTGGGACTTCATCAAGGATCGGCCCTGAGGCCCTTTCTGTTTGCTCTGGTAATGGACAGATTGACAGAAGAGGTCAGTCAGGAGTCTCCATGGACAATGATGTTTGCAGCTGACATTGTGATCTGCAGTGAGAGCAGGCCACAGCTAGAAAAGAACCTAGATAGATTGAGATTTGCACTGGAAAGAAAAGGAATGAAGGTCGGTCGTAGCAAGACGGAGTATGTGTGTGTGTGTGAATGAAAAGGGGAACACTGGAGTGGTGAGGTTACAAGAAGCAGAGGTGGTGAAGATGGATGAATTTAGATACCTAGGCTCAACTGTTCAGAGCAGTGGAGACTGGAAGAGAGGATGGAACAACTGAAGAAAGGTCTCAGGAGTGATTTGTGATAGAAGAGTGTCAGCTAAGGTGAAGGAAGGTTTACAGGACAGTTGTGAGACCAGCCATGATGTATGGATTAGAGACAGGAGACAGAGCTGGAACTAGAAGACAGGAGACAGAGCTGGAGGTGGCAGTGTTAAAAATGCTGAGGTTCTCTTTGGGGGTGACAAGGATTGACAGGATTAGAAATGAGGTAATCAGGGGGACAACACAGACAGGAAGGTTTGGAGAAAGAGCCAGAGAAGCCAGATTAAGATGAATTAAGAAGAATGCTAGAGATGGAGCTACCAGGTAAGAGACAAAAAGGAAGGCCGAAGAGGAGATCTATGGATGCGGTGAGGGAGGACATGGAGGTGGTTGGAGTGAGAGTGGAGAATGTGGAGGACAGGGTGAGATGAAAATTGTTGACTCGCTGTGGCAACCCACTTAGAAAATGGATAAGCTGAAAGGAGAAGATTTGTTCTAGTGGAGCACAGTTAATGAGTACAACAACTAGTTAGATGCCATGTATAGAGAAGGCTGATGCTAGTCAAAAGTTTAGGAATCATCTGATTCTCCAAGTGTTCTTTTGAGCAGTTGGTGGCCTAATGGTTAAGGAAGCGGACCTGGGTCTGCAAGGCCCCTGGTTCGAATCCTCCTACTGCCAAGTTACCACTGAGGTCCACTGAGCATGGCCCTGTCCCCACTCACAGCTCCCCGGGCGCTCAAAGCTGCCCACTGTTCACGTTGGTGATGGGTTGAATACAGAGGTCGCATTTCGTTGTGTGCAGTGGTGTGAATCACAATTTCACAATGACAAGGAGTTTGCTTTCCTTTCTCAGCTGACCATCACTTCATTTAGGGCACTCACGACGTCCCCACAACACACCTTCAATCATTGTGTGAGGAGAGACTCTGAGGAGAAACTGATCTGTATGGAGTCAGACAAACAGGTCCGCTGAAGGAACGTTAACACGGTGTGTGTGAAGTCCCAACACACCTTCAGTATTCAATTCATTAATTAGTGTGACGTAAAATACTCAAATACTTATCATAATTTCTTCTTCACTAAAGATATTTTTTCTCTGTTTCTTAGATGAAAGATGTTCATGCTGCAGATTCTGGTGGATTATATGATTCTACAGCAGAAATCAGAGATGACTCCATTGCAGAAACCATATGAGAGGTGGCCAATGCTCCCTCTAGGCTGCGCGCCTGCGCACTGCTCCCATGTTCTACATGCACAGCAAATCTATGGAGCGCATAAACTAAAATCCAAGCTGAAAGTGTAAATAAAATAAACAAATAACAATTTGTCTTTTACCATTGCAATGCAACTTCACTGACTGGAATGTGACAACAGGCGGTACTTTAGTGAAACAATAACTAACTCCAGCTAATGATATGATGCGGTTTATGCCTATTTACTTACGCAGCCAATCAACGTCACTAACAGCTCTCTATACGTAAGTGCCGCTGTTTTGCAGGTTAGCATGTAGCTAACAGGACAGCTGAGCGTAAAGCATAGACTGTGAAGAGAGATAAACCCGGATCAACGCTATGCTAACGCTTTTTATGGCGAAACAAACGGACATTGGCACATCCACTCAGAAAGCCAAAATAAAAAAGAGATGCGGTTCTTTTAAGACAGAATGGTTGTTCGAGTATGTGTGAACAAGAGGTGAAACTGGGTGAGATTTTTTTGTTTTCGAGTGAGAAAGGGCTACTCTGAGGGGTGTGGTCGTCAACCTGATGCCTCAGATCTCAAAGTGACAGCTGATTTTCCCCTTGATTACATGATTACACTTTCCTTTGAGAAACAAATGAAAAACCAAAGAGATCTCCCCAAAAGATCAAAATTAAACAGCTGACGGTCAAACTACATATTGATGTGAAAATGAAGACTGTTAAACTTATTCCTTCTCTTTCTGACTAGTCCCTTCTTTAGTGGTTGCCACAGCAAGTGTTTTCCATTTCACCCTGTCCTCTGTATCTTCTACTCTGACTCCAACTACCTCCATGTCCTCTCTCACTGCATCCATAAATCTCCTCTTCGGCCTTCCTCTTTGTCTCTTACCTGGTAGCTCCTTACATAAACTCAAGTTGGTCCAGAACTCAGCTGCCCACATAATCATTAAAATCCAATACTCCCACCACATCACTCATGTCCTACAGCAACGTAACTGGCTCCCAGTTAAGAATTGCATCACATATAAAATCCTGCTCACATCCAAAGTTATCCATAACCTTGCACCCCTACATTTATCAGATTTCATCATCCTCCGTCCACCTGACCATCCCCATCTTCCATCTCACCACCATGGAGAGTAGAGCATTCAGTCGCTCTGCTCCCCAGGGGCTGAACTCTCCCACAAGCTCAGCTTGTGTGGCCTTCAAAACTCAAAGGTATAGCACATGGGATTTCTAAATTTCTAGAACACCCACTAGTGGTAATGTTTACCTTAAAATTCAAAAAAATCTTTAAAATCACACCTAGCATGCACGTCATTTGTTGCTCACAGTGGTCCTGAGTGTGCTAAGGGAGGTTCTCTGTCTGCCCAGAAATATGAAAAATTGGATGGAATATTGGAGGTGACACTGACAGTTAAACTAAAACTTACAAAAAATTTACATGAAGTGTGTGGTAGTTTTTTTTTTACTATAATTCAGACCAGGACTTGAATGTTTGATGTAAGAGTTCTATGTCAGCAATTAAAAGGTGAATTGTGCAATTAAAGACTGAGTTTGATGATTTCAACCTCTATTAGGTGTAGTTTTATTATAACATGTGTTTGAAAATGACCCTAAAACTGTCTCTAACAGTGGAGACTTTAATTTAGTTTAATTCAGTGCTTGTCAAACTGTGGAGTGGGGTGCTGAGGGGGGCCCTCAGCACCTCAGCGCTCTCATTGCCCATTGTGCGCAGCGTATATTAACTCTATGGTGTAGGTTTGTTTTGGAACGAGCTGGCGATGTGAAGTGCAGAAAACAAACCCTCAGACATGGAGAGATTTTTAACAGGGATGAAAAGAAAGGTGGAGAGAAACAAAGATAGTGAGGCAAAAGAAAGTCCCCTCAAGGCAAAGATACGCAAATATGACAAACCATATGTAGTGCTTCGCTTCACCGTGACTACAGTGGGAGGCGAGGAAAAACCGGAGTTTCAGGCAAATTGATGCACTTAAAATCTTTTCTTTTACAGACTAATAAATAATGTTAATAAAGCTATTCTTGTAAGTTGAACTATTTCTATTTCTTTTTGTTTTCTTTATGTTAACAATGATACGATATTATGCAGAAGTGTTCCTAAAACTATTTTATAGACAAATGCTATTATTTATAGTTGCGGCGGCGAGTGGTTGTGAGTGTAATATGTGCTGAAAAACATTCAGACAATAAAAAACAACTAAATCTTTTGCAAACCGTTTGATCACTGTCACAAAATAACTACAAATCATTTTAAAATAATGTTTACCATAGACTACTATTGTGCTATTAGTAATATGCAATAATATGGGTATAATGTTGTTGTGAAGTCCCCACTAGTCACACAAGCATATGTGTGAAATATGCAACTTTTATGCATATATTATGTCAATGATGTCCCCACCAACCACATCCACCAGATTTTTAAATGTCCCTAGAAGTGAGGATTGAAATTGTCACTTTAAAAATTCAACTCTTACAATGAGTGTTTATGTTAACCGTTTTTTATTTTTTTACATATACCAGATTTTTTTTTTTTCAGAGCTCTCAGACCTTTTGAAAGGGTAGTCCCAGATGATGAAAAGTTGGTTCCCATGAACTATGGAAACGTGTGTGTGTGTGTGTCTTTTATTTCATTCTTAGTGCCTGAGGTTTTACACCCCTCACATTTCCCACAACACAAGTAAGTTCTTAGGATACAAAGTGTGTTGTGGTGATGATTAAATGGCTCATAAACATCCAAGTAGGTGGTATTTATGATTCCCAAAAGTGTTGTGGTGATGATTAAATGGCTCATAAACATCCAAGTAGTTGGTATTTATGACTCCCAAACGTGTTCATTCTAAATTCACTGATCTGAAACTTCCTGCCCAGGTCAGAGTGCCCTTTTCTTATCTGTCCACTTTTGCTGGACAGAACAGAACTCCTCAATCTCAGCCAAGTTTTTTCCCGTCACTTCTTTACTCTGACCTCACTAATCCAGACACAACTGCATTCCTTTCCACATCTTAGAATGAAAGCTCTTGGTGTCAGTTGGCACATATACACATTGGTATAACATTCTTTGCATACATATATATGTATATCATATTAGCAATCATTGTTTAAATGCAAGAAGTCACACAAGTAGAACACAAACCAAGAGTAGTAAAACTGATACAGTAGTAAAGACTTTTACACAATATTTTACCAAGGTTAATAAGTAGGTCAGTGCTTAAAGAAGATAATTGCTTAAAGATCCAGGATCTTCCTCCTGGAAATTAAAATTAATTAAATTCATTTTTTTTTTTTTGTGATTCACACCACAGTGCACAACGGAATTTGGCCTCGGCATTTAATCCATCATCAAAGTGAGCAGCTTTTGAGCACCCAGGTACCAGTGTGTGCGGATGATATCATGCTCAGTGCACCTCAGTATTAACTTGGCAGTAGGATTCGAACCGGGGACCTTGCGCACCCATGTCCGCTTCCTTAACCACGAGACCACCACTGCTGCCAGATAATGGTTAATGTTCTCTTTCTTAACCTTAACTTCTTACAATCTGGGCTCCCCTCAGTACAGTGAACCCTTGTTTATCGCGAGAGATACGTTCCAAAAATAGCCCGCGATAGGTGAAATCCGCGAAGTAGTCTACTTAATTTTTTTACTGTTATTTTACAATGCAATACTTTACTGTAGAATGAAAAAAAAAAAACTCTTTTCAAGCCCAAAATGCGTTTTCTTACCAATAACTATAATAGTTTAAAAAAACGGTGTTGTTTTCTTACAAATAACTATAATAGTTTAAAAAACGGTGTTGTAAAACAAATAAATATATATAGTAATGAATACAAGGTAGGAAACATTGTCACCCGCGTATTTCACAGTCCCTGCTGCTGCGCCTCTTCATCCTGACTCCGCTGCGCTGTAGCGTCTTTTTCTACTGAAGGCTGCACAGGAGTTTTTCTCAGAGAAAAGAACATCGTTATGGGCAGTTGTTGGCACTCTTTCTTTTTCTGTGCAACAAGATTATTATAAACGGACATACCACCTTCAAGTATATTTGTCGGCACAGAACGTTTCTTTGACATTGTGGGGTTTGTCACGGAGAAAAATTGCGTAAATTTGGCAGAATGTACAGAAACGAAAACTGTTGGCATGGGTCTAATGAAAAACCAGTGTCAACTTTTTTCACATCAAGAAAACAGTAACGCCCCTGAGCCAATCAGGATTCACTGTAAAAAAAAGCACTTTAAAAAAGTCTGCGAAGCAGCGAAGCCGCGGTAGGTGAAGCACGATATAGTGAGGGATCACTGTATACCAATGTGGTGCCCTCCACCAACACTTCTTTAAACAACATCTTTCTTTAACAGCATGTCTGGCCCTTTACAAACAGATGATTGACCCTAATTTACAACTTTGTTTAGGGACTTTACTCACCGATGGTTAACCCTAGTTTACAACCTTGAGAGCTGATGAGAAAAGATCATTGTAAGGAGTACAGTTTTATCATGGTTAAACATTCTTTGACCGTCAGGATCTTTTACTGGAAGTATTGTAGAAAGCGTTGTCTACAAATAAGCAGGCCAGGACACAGTTTTTCTTCTTGGGGGATTTATTGTATCAGAAGGTTTCTGACTATGGCAGGGCCAACACAAATCAACTCATTAGCAGTCTCACCAACAAATCCCAAATACCGATACAGGTGTGTTCTTCTTATACAGTTCTTGGACATTCTCAGACAGTCATATCACAAGACATTTAAGACATTTGTCAGACGTCTGAGATGTAAAGTGTTGTGCTCCTGTGCTTTGACATTGACATGGGTACATCTTGTTACTGTTATCTACGTGTCAGTTTATGTTGTGTCTTAATCGGTCTTGAGAATGTGTCTTGTGTCTGTTACCCAGGTGCCAGTCTCTGTTTTCTCACATACCGTGGGTGCTAAACTTTCTGCAATTCTACGATGACCCTGCACATTAATGTTGTTCAACTTTTTGTCTGTTCATAATACACAATTTGCCACCACAGAAGGTCCTCATGTGTTAAGTCAATTATTACTATAAATTTAAGTAATTTTACAGCAAAGCGTGGATTATTAATAGTTTGATGATTAGCTAATCGCAGATAAAATAATAAACCCTACAGTATATATGTATGTATTTATGTATATCATTTTTTTATTTATTTTTAGAACTCTATTAATCCCTCTGGTGTATCCTTCAGGAAGTTATGCCTCTGCAACCCATTACCATACAGTAGTGCAGGGGTTGCCAACCTTTTTGAAACTCCGAGCAACTTCAAGGGCACTGATTAATTAAAGGGCTACCACTTTGATCACACAATTCTAAAAGAAAAGAGTTGCACAATTCATCTTTAATTAAATTAAATTATATTAATGACATTCCACGTGAAGACACTGATTGTTAATGATTGATAATTTAGCAATAAGGATTCAGAATGATTCAACAAGGTAGGAAACAGATAAACTTCAACATGCAATATTTTATTTCGTATTTACCTTTCCAATTGTTTCATTTTCAAAGGAAAACTTCCACAACATTTTGCAGGAAACCACGTCCAATTTTTCAAGACGCTATTAATTTTCATCAAATCATGAACTGTGCACCATTTTTGTACGGATGATCAATTCTGTAAGATTTGACAAAAATAAGCTGCCTTTAACTTGCGGATCTTTTCTGTCTGTAGTGCGCTGCCGGGTGGGTAGTTAGCATGGTACCTTTTGCGACAAGTGCTGAAGTGCCTCTCCACGTTGTGCTGCTTTGCTGTCGCACCGCAAATGAGACACGCGCGGTTTTCTTTCACATTAGTAAAAAATAATTCTTCCTCCCATTCTTCCTTTTTTCCGCCATGTTTATGTGGGTAGAAATCGCTTCCGTCTCCTTATCTTCGCAATGTTCAAGACCAAGGCTAAGTTTGTCATACGCACTAGACTGACCTCTGCCCCATTCTACATCAGAATTATCATATTAGCAAACTCTGCTACTTTGTGATTTTTAAGGTTTTTATATATTTTTTATACTTTTTGTTTTTAATTTACATCAGTGTAAATGCAATTCAAAAAGAATGGCAACAAAATTTGGTTAAAATTTTAGACAGTGATGGTTAGTGATTAGGTCTTTTTTTAGAACTGGCTTGCGGGCGACTGACATGGTCACTGTGGGCGACGCCGCGCCCGCGGGCATCCTCAACTCCAACTCCAAACACCTCCATGTCCTCCCTCACTGCATCCATAAATCTCCTCTTTGGCCCTCCCTCTTGTCTTCTACCTATTCCTAGTGTCTCTAGTCCATACATCATGGCTGGTCTCACAACTGTCCTGTAAACCTTTCTATTCACCTTAGCTGACACCCTTCTATCACAGATCACTCCAAAGACCTTTCTCCAGTTGTTCTATCCTGCCTGTACTCTATTCTTCACCTCTCTTCCACAGTCTCCACTGCTCTGAACAGTTGAGCCCAAGTATCTGAACTCCTCCACCTATATGTATATATATTAGAGATGTCCAATATATCGGTCCACCGATAAATGTTGGGCCGATATGATCATAATTTTTAATATCGGATTATATCGGTATCGGTTTTTCCACCTATAATATTAATCGTATGCTGCAAATACGCTGGACTTCCGCATGAGGAACCGAGTCTGCAGTACTGACACTCTGACTGGCACGTGATTAATGATGTCATTTAAAGAGACAGCTACAATGAGCAATGCTACAGTGAAAGTCTGTGGTCTGGAGTTTTCTGTGGATAGAACACTGTAATTCTTTATGACTGCAAGGAGTTGGTCATGTTGGGTTTTGGAGGGTAAGGGGTAACATTTTATTATCAGGTGTTTTTATGCAGCGTAGTGAAGAAAAACAACAATGGACTCATTGAAATGACAACACAGCGGCATCGGCATCTCTCTCTCTCTCTGTCTCTCTCTCTCAAAGACTCTCTCTCAGAGTAAAATACGGTAAAGAAAAGACGAGACCAAAATAAATTAGTCAAACTTCACAGACTTTGTCTTCTTGGAAAACCAGACGTTCTCTCCCGTTCAAGACGCTGTATTTACTAAACGCGTCTGAAATAAGTATTTCTCGGGCATCTGCCAGTGAAACGCCGTTCGGTGTCGTCTCTCATGTCATCAAAGAGAAGAGTCGTTTACATTGTGACGATACTTAAATGTTTTTTCTGTCATTGAAGAGGGTTTTTTTCCTCTTATACTGCAGCTGTTTCTATCTGTGCCCATTTATATTGAGAAATCTCAACCCATGCTTCTAGAAGCCCCTCCCACAAGTTGGATTGGCTGGATGGATACCAGTTGCCTGCTTCTTCTCTAAATAGTTCTTGCACAATTTGGAGGTGTGCTTTGGGTCATTGTCCTGTTGTAGGATGAAATTGGCTCCAATCAAGCGTGTCCACAGGGTATGGCATGGCGTTGCAAAATGGAGTGATGGCCTTCCTTATTCAAAATCCCTTTTACCCTGAACAGATCTCCCACATTACCAGCACCAAAGCAACCCGAGATCATCACATTACCCCTACCTTGCTTGACTGATAGCGTCAGGCCAGCGTCTGTCCAATGTTTGTGTTCTTTTGCCTATATTAATCTTTTTCTTTTATTGGTCAGTCTCAGATATGGCTTTTTCTTTGATACTCTGCCTTGAAGGCCAGCATCCCGGAGTTGCCTCTTCACTGTGTATGATGACACTGGCGTTTTGGGGGTACTATTAAATGAAGATGCCAGTTGAGGACCTGTGAGGCATCTATTGTACCTATCTGCGTAAATACATCTACTGATGCTCATGGACACATCTTCAGTGATGTTCCTGGAATCGTCGGGTGTTTCGGGTCTTTCAACATCATACACCCTCCTCCAGGTGACCCAGCCAGGGCTGATCAGACCCCGGCTTGTGTCCATTTGGCACGCTAGCTACCATGACTCCATGGCTCTCCTCTCTTGAGCCACAGCCATCTTGAGGCCCTCTCTGCCGCTTCGGTGGTGTTGCGGAGGGCTCTCCTCCTGTGTTGTCCGACGATGCCCAGATTTCCCAGAGCGCTGGCATAGGACCGGGCTGCAAAGCCCCTGCAGCCCACTTCCACTGGAAGGCATTTTGCCCTCCATCCTGCTTGCTGGCACTCGTTCACCAGTCCCGAGTACTTAGAGAGCTTCCTCTCAAAAGCCTCTTCCAGGCGGTCTTCCCACGGGACGGTCAACTCCAGCATCACCACTTGCTTGGTGTCCTCTGATATGAGGACAATGTCAGGAGGGTGGTGGTTGCGATATGACCCGGAAACTTGAGCTGTTTTTCCAGGTCAACTTGCAGCTGCCAGTCTCTAGCAGAAAGCAGGGTGCCTGCAGGTGCTCTTTTAGCTGGAGCCGCCTGCTCCCCAGCCCTGACAAAGCCAATGTGGTTCTTGGCAGGGCGGAGCTGCTTTGCCCTAACCAACCCTCAGCGATGGTCTTCAGGACTTGGTCGTGCCTCCATCAGTAGCGCCCTTCTCCTAATGCTGTGGTGCAGCAGCTTAGGACGTGTTCTAAGCTGCTGTAAATATCTTCTTGCTCAGTTGTGCAGTGCTGCCTCCCACTTGTCTAGTCTGGTTAGAGCCTGTCCGTGCTGTTCTCTGAAGGGAGTAGTACACACCGTTGTAAGAAATCTTCAGTTTTTTGGCAATTTCTCACATGGAATAGTGTTGGAATAATTATAATTGTTATCCCATATTTGTCATATTACTGTCTGATTCATTATATTATTAACCTTCACTTTATAAGGAAAATATCTGCTGCTTGCCTTTACATTGATTTTGCTGTTGACCTTGTTTTTCATTTTCTTAGAGAAATAACTGCTAATGTTACATAAATCACCTCTAAAAGCTGAACATTAACTCACCTACCCTGCTAATGATTGCTAAACTGTGAAAGCATTGTGCCACGTTGCAACAAAGCTATTTTCCATCCCTTAACATTGTATAAGCATTACGCCATGTTGCAAATGAGTGATTTTCCAACCCTTAGATTTGCAACGTGATTTATGTAACTGGGGACCCCCTGTCTTCAATAAAAAGACGGAACAGAGAACTGCACAACAGAACAACCCAGGGGTCGGGCAGATAAGTCTGGCGTTCTCCTCATGAGAAAAGTCACAAATTCTCATGAGCTAAATTTGAACCGTTGTCTTCGCCTCATTTTTCAATGAACTTGTACATGTTTTAGGTTGTTTGAACCTGACAAATAGCCTTATTTTCTAAGAACAAGAGTAGACTGTCACATTTCACATGAAAGCTATCTTTTTCTGTCCATTTTGAGCATTTAATCGACCCCACAAATGTGATACTCCAGAAACTCAACTAGCTCAAAGGAAGGTGAGTTTTATAGTTTCTCTAACCAGCTAAACTGTTTTCAGCTGTGCTAACATGATTGCACAAGGTTTTTCTAATCATTCACTAGCCTTCTTATGCAATCAGCAAACAAATTGTACCATTGGAACACTGGAGTGATAGTTGCTGAAAATGGGCCTCAATACACCAATGTAGATATTGCACCAAAATACAGATATGGAAGAAACCTCAGGCAGAACCAACGGCCTCCCTGGGAGCCCTTCGCCAGGGCTAGTGGGGCTAAGGGTAGGCAATTTTATATAGGTGAGTTTTAAATTTTAGCTTGAAGCAGTCCACTGATGGGGCCTCCCTGATGTCCAGCGGTAGGGTGTTCCATTTTCTGGGAGCGTAGTACATGAAGGCAGCTTCCCCGATCTTCTTCGGTGGAGGGTCTGGGACCGTCAGTAGGTGGGCTGCAGCAGATCTGAGGGCTCAGGCAGGAGTATAAAGAGACAGTGTGTCAGAAATATAGGAAGGGGCGAGACCATTTAAGGCTTTGTAGACAAGTAGCAGAATTTTAAAATCAATTCTATGGTTAACTGGCAGCCAGTGGAGTTCTGCTAAGATAGGGGTGATGTGTTCCCTTTTCTTTGTCCTAGTTAGTATTCTGGCAGCAGAATTTTGAATGAGCTGCAATTTTAATATAAACTTTTTAGGAAGGCCTGAGAAAAGTGCATTGCAGTAGTCCAGTCTACCGTAAACGAATGCATGCACAAGTTTCTCGGCATCAATAACAGCGTTATTGAATGGGAAAAGTGACACATTACGTTATTAGTTACCAAGAAAAGTAGTTTTGTTATGTGATGGCGTTACAAGCAATGCATTAGTCCCAACACTGGTCATCAGTGTCTGTTATTTAGGTCTAGGTCAGGCTCATTTCATATCGCGGGCCACATATAGCCTTGGTAGATGTCAAGTGGGCCGCACCCTATGGCATACTACTATAAATAACCAAAACATCATGTCTTTCTTTGTTTTGGTGTAAAGAAGCACAAAACATTAGAAAAATCTTGAAATTTGATGAGCAATAATTTTACAAAACATTTCATTAAACACCTCATATTTCCTTAGACAAACGTGCAATTTACTTTTATCCTTCACATGTGTACATTGCAACTAATCCCACAGATTGTACAAAAGCACTCTGTAATTGCTACAACTCTACACATTACTTTTCTTGTAAATTGACACAAGAACACCTTTCCCCCACAAATCAGGCATCTTGTTGGTCTCTAAAATTCTATTGAAGAGCCGAGTAAGAAAAATTGCAGCTTCTTCCCCAAGCACTTCCATACCTCCACTGGTATATCATCGGCACTGAATGCCTTTCCTCTTCATCCTTTTCAGACCTTTTATAACTTCATCCTCCACCTTTCCCTGTCATTATACCTACGTTCAGGGTTCCCATTTTCAGACCAACACTTCTAACCTTCCTCTTTTCCCTCTTTGTCTTAATCTCCCTCCTCTTCTTCTTTGTCTTCGACCAACAGTAGTCCAATTTCCAACACCTACACCTACACCTTATAAACTAAAGAGTGCTATTAAATGTGAAAGGAAGAAAATATTAACTTGTCCTGTAAATGTGTAACTCCATACATGAAACATACACACACATACAATGCATACTGTTAATTTATGGCTTCTGACTAACATTTAATTGCACTTTTTTTTATCACGACAGTAAGGATTCATTTTCACAGAACTGTATTCTTTCAATGCAAACAGTATCTAATGCAGCATTCTAAAGGTGATGGTCTAGTCTGGACTCCTGGAATAGACTGGACTTGTTTTTGTTCCTCAATCTTGGCATCTTTTGGCCTGCAGAAATGCATAAATACCAGGTGTCATGTCCTGCCTCGCTGTCACTTTCAGAATGCCATTTAAGTGCTTGGGTGTAAGCATAATTGAACATAAAATTTGTTCAAAAAGGTAGGTTGTCCCAAACATGCACAAAAGATTGCCCCAAGCATGCACAAATGTTAGCAGCCAGGGCTGTTAATTTGGGGTACCCCTGGTAGTAGATACCGATAAAATGTGTCCAGACCTATGGAGGCACATTTGCCCTTCTGGAGGAAAAGTGATTTGCATCACATTGCAAATCAAATATTTCTACCTGGATGTCGACCGGCAGATCAGAAGCTTTAACTGTGAAAGGAGGGCAAGGAAAAAAAAAAAAAAAAGAAAATTCTGTCTAAAGTTCACCAAATACCTGGAAACAATTTCCAAACTCTCACGGTATTCCTGCAATCTTGTCTTTGTTTCATAGTGTAACAAACTGTTAAGTGTTAGAAGATAATTTTGTCTGTAGCCATGCGAAAGGTTGATGAACAAAACAGATCTATTAGTGCACTTTTGCTTTAATTATTGTTGACATCATGGGGAAATTTTACTGTGTTTTTAGTACGTCCTTGGTACAAATGTTGTCTACAGAACACACAAATTCACCCTTCTGGGGGATGAATAAGGTATCGATCTATTTCTAAATAAAATGGATGCAAACTTAATTTCATATGTTTCTCTATCCTTATAAATCAATGGTTCACAGAGATGGAAATTTGCTATTAAGATCAGCACTAAATGAAAAATAAATAATAATTTAAACAATTGCCAAAAATGATTGTTTTAGATTACTTGGAATCAATCGAACTGCACTGGCCGGGATTCAAACCTACCCAAAAGGTTAAAGCCGATGGTAGCAGTGATAGACCAATTTCAGCGACATTTCCTCTGGGGCAAAGAATACTTCTTTCTCATGTCATGCTGACATTTATAACTTTATGTTTGTCTTTTGTCTATGTGTTGTATGAATAGATACTATGCCACCACAGCAGCACTCTCGTCTCTTTGGCTCGGTCTTATGTCTTATCATTGATGACGTGATATTATTATTATCATCGTCCAGGCAAGATTCAGGGAGAAAAGCCAATTCAAACTAATTTGAATGTTTGGCTTATTCCTTATTACTGAAATCAGTAATAATTACTGTTATTCATTCAGTATCCCTTATATAATACTTATCAGTATATATATATATATATATATATTTATATATATTTATATATACTATATACATATACATATACATATATACATATATACACACACATACATATATATACAAGTCTTCATTCTTACCAGTTGGAGAAAGCAGGCAGTGTCGGTCATGACTCGCAGCTGGCCCAGAAATGTTGAAAATGAATTTCCAGAGAAAGTAAATAATGTCACGGGTATTCATTTCAACACAATATAAACATCAAAAATAATGGTTTGTGTCTCTGTAATTGCCTCCAATAGGCATCCACTGAGTGCAGGTGAGAACAGGTGAGCTGAGTTGAGCGTAGCTGAGTTGAGCGTAGCTGAGGTCAAATGACGGTATCAGCTGGCCTGCCTCTTCTGGCTCTCTGTCAGCACCCCTGTTTAAAGGATCGCACTGTGCAACGTATAGAGGGTGCACTCACAAAAAAAAAGCAATTACTAAACCATAACCATAACTAAATAAAAGAAATGTACATGCGGCTCTTACACACCTACCCCTAAATTGTTCTCCAAAGAACCAATTTAAATTTTACAAAAAAGAGCCAAAAGTAAATAGGAAAAAATAACAATTAGAAAGTGACTATATAATGTATAATTTCAAAGAAAAGTATATACATTACATTCCTTGTTTGTGATTAGGAACGTCAGTCATCCTGAGCCTCTATGAATTGGCACAGCTTAGTAATTGGCCTTTCAAGGACTGAAGTTTTGGTCAGGATCCTTACTGATCTCACTAGTCCTTTTGCATCAGATTTGGTCTCTATTACTCTTCCTAATGGCCAAGATCCTCGTGGAGCTATTGGGTCAACCACCAGGACAATGTATCCCACATTCATGTTCTTAACAGAAATCCATTTCTGCCTGTCCTTGAGCAGAGAGAGATATTCTTTGGTCCACCTGTGCCAGAAGAGATCAGCCATGCACTGAACCTTTTTCCAGCGACGTCTGCAATAAAGGTTCCAGGGGGTAAGATGGGCTTGGTTTTCAGCAATAGGACGTGGTTTGGTGTCAAAGGTTCTTGTGGGTCTGAGGACGGTTGTTCAAGATTGCCTCAACTTCGCAGAACAGGGTTTGAAGACATGCATCGTCGATAGACTGTTGGGGGAGAATGGAATTCAGCACCTGACAGATGTATCTTAACAGCCGTTCCCAGACACCACCGTGGTGTGATGCGGCTGGTGGGTTACAGCTCCATTCTATGCCATTAGGAAGCAGGGCATCCTGAATCTTCTTTTGGTCCAATGAAAGGCCACTTGAGTCGCATTTGAGCACCTACCAGATTTGTTCCATTGTCAGACCTGATGTGTTGAACCTGACCCCTCCTGCAAACAAATATCCTCAGATCATGAATCAGTATCCAAACAAAAGTCAACCTCTAAGTGAATAGCTCGGCTAGACACGCATGTAAACAGAACTTCATACCTTTTGATGCTACTTGTTTCTTGCTTTACCTCAATTGGGCCAAAGTAGTCCAAACCTACATTGGTAAATGGAGGCAAGTCAGGAATGATTCTTTCCAGTGGCAAGTCTGCCATCTCCTGTTCACCTATTCTGCCATTCACACGAGGACACACAACACATCTTGAGAGCACATTCCTTGTTACATAATTCCCTTTTATAATCCAATACTTTGAGAGCGTGTGGTTTCTACCACTGTGACCACAGCTTTCATGGATGTAAGCAGGGTTGAAATGTGTGAATCCTTAGGTAAGATACAGGGATGCTTGGTTTTGTTAGGCATGGCAGATTTTTGCAGTCATTAATAATGCCCTCATCTAGCATTGGATCAAGCCAACAGATTCTGCTGCTCCTTTGTGCTCCAGATGGGGTCTTTCCAAGTGTTGCCATCCCAGTTGGGAATGCCTGTCTTTGGACATAGGCGATGACTGACCTTTCTGCCTCTGCAAGATCCTGTACATTAAGGAACTGTCCCCCTAGGTAGGTGCTGCAGTTGTTTTTTTTTGAGTGTGTAGGGATTTGGTTGTTTTTGTCCTTTCTTACCCTCAGCACTATATTCTTCAGTTTGATGTACCATGTCACTGTTTTAAGGAGTCTCATCCAGTCTGAAAAATAGGAGATGAGCTGATCTGTGGGGTTTTGAGTATACTTCACCACTGTTGTGAACACTGCAGTTTTTCTCCGGACCTCTGGATCATTTTGCAATGCATAGTTCAATACTTCCACCACTGGTGAGTTTTCCTTCAACTTCCATAAGAATTCTGGACCATGCAGCCATCTTTTCTGCTCCATGAACTTTCCTGCGTTCAATCCTCTTGAGCAATCGTCAGCAGGGTTGTCATTACTGCTCACATACCTCCATTGTGAGTGGTCCAAATTGTTGCGGATCTGAAACACCCTGTTGGCTACATAGGTCTTGAACCTCGCCTGGACGTTGACGATGTATTTCAGCACCGTCTGGCTGTCAGTCCAGAAAACAGACGGCTTTAGTTCCATGTGTAAATCTTTTCGTAACATTTTGTCCACTTTTACCAGCAATGCTACAGCGGCAAACTCTAGTCGTGGCACAGTGATGGTCTTCAAAGGGAGGACTGTGGACTTCCCCAGGACAATAGTTATATGTGTCATACTCAGCTTGTTGACTTGTCTGAGGTAGCTTACCAAGCCATATCCACTCTCACTGGCATCAGCAAAGTAATGGAGTTCAGCATATTTTGTTGCTCCATACCCATTTGGTTTCAGACAGCATGCTACAGTGAAGTCTTTGATCTGCTTCAGGCTGTTGGTCCATTCCAGCCACCAGTCTGCAGCAGTCTGGGGCAGAGGTTCGTCCCATTCTACGCCCTTTTTGCAGAGCTTCTGTAGCATCTGCTTCACGGGGAGAATAAGAGGGGCAAGAAGACCAAGAGGATCAAAGATTGAGCTTACAACAGACAAAATGTCTCTGCGGGTGTGTGGCCTCTGGCTTAAACTGATGTTAAACTGAAAACTGTCACAGTCTACGCACCAGTACAGTCCCAATGCTCTTTCAATGGTTAGGCCATCTTTGTCAAGATTCAGTGTCTATATCATTTTTGCTCTCTCTTCTTTAGGGATGCAATCTAGGACAGCACGGCTATTACTGACCCATTGAGTAAGATAGGACCCACCTTTGTGGCACAAAGCAGTAAGGTCTTTTACCAACTGTATGGCTTCACATTTATTGACCACAGATTTAACACAGTCAGACATAAAAGTTGTACTAGACTGCGTCTTCTACCTGAGGAGAAAAAAAGCTGACATGGTCAGAAACAGTCTTTTGAAATGCAAAAGTGGCACAACTGGACACAGCACCAAAGATATGTACAAGCATGCGGTACAATCAATCAAATACCACTGTGTGGTATTTACCACACCCTTCCCTGTAACGGTGTAAGTTCTTCCTTTGGGACCATCTCTGCATAGTTTTTCTCCAACATGTCGTTGAGAAACGCAACATAATCCTTTTTATATTGTTCATCCTTTTCCATTTTCCTTTTCAGACCTTGCAACTGATGCTCTGCAACTTGGCGGTTGTTAGGCATGCTGATATCATTCTTCCTGAAAGGCAACTTCATATTGTAATGTCCTTCTAGTAAGACAGCCTTATTGGCAATCTTCAAAAACCTTTTGTCCTCGATAGACATCTCTTTTCCTCACATGTTACTTCACTAAACTCCTGATTACACTTTTAGATCAGTAGGTCTTCCAATCCTGCTACTGATATCCTACTCACAGTAGCGCCTTGCAGTGATTTATGGTCTTCAGATTTTATTTGTGGCCAGGACTGGACCTTTTCAAAATACACACAAGATATGTTGTATTCATATCCCTAGTTTTCCTTTAACAATTTCTTTGCTTTCTGATAACCTCTATCTGCAGCCATATACTCACAGCTTTTAATTAGTTGCTGAGCTTGGCCTATAGTGTATTAAATCAGAAACTGCAGGCGGTCTCTTTGATTATCTGTTTTGGCTTCAATCATGTTTTCAAATGAGTGAATAAATGATTTCTATTCCAAGACTTATCCATCAAAGATTGAAGATTGATGTTTCCTTGTGGTAATGTGGTCAAAAGCTGCTGTTTCATAAGAATTTGTGTCAATTCATTCTGACTTTCTAGGTCTTTAATCATGTGATTTCCCTGTTCTGTGCCAGCAGTAATGGGAGATTGCAACTGAGGCATAGTGGACTTAACTTTGGCTGAGTGGGAAAGAACAGATGGAGGCATACAAGTGGACAATGGAAGCACGGAGAACTAAGCTGCTTGGGCTGAGTGAGGAAATACAGCGTTAGGATGAATAGGGTTAGACAGAGCCATTTCAGACCTTATTAAGTAGTCAATTTTTGCCGTAGTGGCATCAATTTCAGATTGCAGTTCTAAAGTTTCTCTCCATTTTCTTAACTCTTCCTCCTGTTCCTTAATGGCAAGTCCTTCCTGGAACTTGAAAGCTTTGGCCATTAAATCTGCTCTCTCTGCCTCCGTTTTAATGGGCAACGATGTAGAAGATGAGGCATTAGACACACTGGAACCTCACCGAACAGATTGTCCATCGTCATCAAAGTCGGCTTTTGCAGCATTAGAAATTCTAAGCGTGCACTCCACTGGAGAAGCAGAAAAGACCTTAGTTGCGTCGGGAGAGGCGGGGTTTTCATTCAAGAAAATCCATTTATTAACGTTATCAACAGGGGCAGAAATCCCATTTGATTTTTGGGGTGGGCGGGCAGTAAACAGTAAAATTTCAGGGAGTAATTTTTGAGGGGGAAATGAAAAAAAAAAAAAAAATCGCTCTCTCACCCTCTCTCTCTCTCTTCCTCTCCTTTGGAACTTACCTTGCAGGGTTGCGCCCTCAACATGTTGAATGATATAAATTTAAAGTAATGGTAGTTATAACATGCCTCTGTATTAGTGCATATTCTACCTGGATACATGTTTTTCTATGTTCAGCCAGAAAAATCAACAATGGTATTGGGTGAAAGGTGGAAATGATACACCTTTATGACCACATCTAACAGAATTTGTTTGCACCCTGCTCTAATTTCCACTGTAGTCCAACAAAGTAGCTTTACAGGAAATATAAGCTCAAAATAAGTTCCAAAACTATAGAGGAAATGCCATCATGATCAATCCAACATCAAACTACTCTTCAAATAAAAACATTTATTGGGCTACTATTGCTGTAGTAGCCCGTAACCAAGTCTTGATGCCGATGCAGGCTACTAAAACTCATCTCAGCTTCACATGAAGACACAGGCACCACCATCAAAATCCTGATGAGAACCTCAACCTGATCAAACAAGCCCCGCACCTCCACTGGCAGTCCCATGAGAACCTCTGCTGCTTCTACACTTCTGTCAAATTGGTATTTGTTGCGAAAGAGGGGCAACTGTACAGAGAGAGAAGTACTGTTCAGCTCAGGCATCATCTAACTCCCCCATCAGGAGGGCACTCTCTACCTTTTGCAGAATCTTTAGACTGTCCTGGTCAAAGCGTTCAAACAGAACCTCAACGCAATCCAACACTTTGAAGAACTCTGCCCTATAGTGATCCTCTGCTTTCCCCACAGAGTGGCTTGAATGTGTCACTTGAATGGAATCAATGGATTCAGTGGCATCAACCAATGTTGTAACTTTCTCATGCAATGCAAGGTAGCTCTTGTCATTTCTCTTTCCCTGAAGAGAAGACCTCACATGATTAACTGCAGCCTGCATACCAGAGACAGTCTGAGTTTTCTTTTGCAGTGAAATGTTAAGGCATTCTAGCTCTCCAACAACAGCAGAGGCAAGCGTGAGGCCCAACACAGTCTTAACTCTGCTGAAGGGCCCTTGTGGGGCATAGTGGTTTCAGACTGACACAGTGTGCACCACAATGTACATAGAGGGCTAATGGCTGCTGCCTCCTGCCATGTTTGCAGCGACATCATAAGTCTGCCCACGCAAAGCAACCATTGGCAGATTAAGCCTCAACAAAACATCAGCTGCCATCTTTGCAATGCCCTGACCTGTTGTCTCAGAAACCTTGTATAGCCCAACAAACTCCTCATGTGGGACAAGGTCATGGTCCACATAGCGCAGACAGACACTCTCCTGCTTCATCAATAGTGACTGAAAACTGCAAAAAGGGAAGACCCATCATTTCAGATGCAATGCCTCGAATTATTGTATTGGCCATGATGTTCAGAATTTATTCTGCGATTTGGGACTTGTGTACATTGTTTTATGCTCTGTTAACCACTTCAGCAAAATGGGATCATCCTCTTCTGCCCTAAGTTGTAAGAGCTGATGCAGATTACCACTTTCATCAGTGTGGCCTCTCATGGCTTGTCCCTGTCTTGCCACATACCGCAAAGAACTAACAATTTTCCTTAAGCAATGCCTTGCTGCCTCCTGCTGCTTAGCCCATGTGCTGGACAACTTGGCACTGATGGGATTTGGTTGATGTGCACTCACACTTACATAGTGGTGGTGGGCTTGAGAGTTTTGGTGTCCTGTAAATTTTTCAATGGCTTTTTTCCAATTCCTGAAACATGCTGTATATGTGCTGGTCTTGGCAGTAAGGTCATCATGGCCTGTTGTAACTCTGTCACTGCTGTCATTTGAAGTCTCAGGCTCTCTGTCTGGCCCTTCAACCACTCTCCCTGACTCTGAACACTCTGTCACCTATAAATAGAAATAAAGTGTTTCCAATATTCAGAAATACCCAAAACACAATTTAACACAAGGGTGTTGTCTTCACAATACTAGAAGTCGAAATAAGAGAGTTTTCCTTATTTTATAAAACTGATAAACAAAAGCTCAACAAACTGACCTGAGACTCTGTGCCTCTGTCTGATGGGCTCTGACTCTCTGGGCTTGGCTGACTTGACTTTGCCTAATGAAACAATTATGAAACATTTTCATAAGCCTATAGTTCCTTTCTTATAGACATCTTTATAGAAATGCCTTGATATTATTGAGCTCTTTCTACTTACTTGGAGTTTTGGAGCAGTAAAATAATGACCGGATGTCAGTCATTTTTCTCTTTTCTCCCATTTCAACTGACCTATTTGGCTGACAATTGGACACACATGCAGGATATACTGTCATTAGCATAAACCTACTACTAAACTAAAATAAAGCTAATATGCATAATTATCCAAGATTTATTTTCCCCGAAGAAGCTGAACAAAGTCAGGGAGATGACTACTAGCCTACAAATACTTTAGATCAGTGCTTCACAATCTTTTTCTGTTATGCCCCCCCCCCCACCCCAGCAAGAAGAAAACAATTCGCCCACCCCCCACAACCCACTCTCCGTTCAACTTACAAGGATGTGGAATTACACTTTATTGTAGTATAGTGGAAAAAAAGCATGTTCCCCAGGGTCACACGCACCCCCCTCAGCATCGCACCGCGCCCCGCCCCACACTTTGAAAACCCCTGCTTCAGATGGCATCAAAATACGCTTTGCAAAATCTGGACATCTCTCTAGAAACAAATCTAAAATGTCAGTAATATATGAATTGGGCTTCTCTCTAACATTAATATCGAGAAAAGATGTTTTAACAATCCTGGCCTCTGTATTTCCTTCCCTCTTTTTCCTCTCCTGTCTCCGTTTCCTCCTGTGTCCCCTCTGTCGCTATTTTACACAGCCTTCACATTAGTTGGGTCTCTTGCCGGGGTGTTAAGTCTACCACAAATAATAGATAGTAGAATAGAAAAGTTGATTAAGGAAAAGAAGGGAGAAAGAGATAGAGGGCAACAATGGGGCCCACATGGGCCTACGGCTGGACCTGTACGCCACCATGGGCGCAGTCAAAAAGAAAACCCTTAAGCCTACTTTTGAAAGTAGAGACTGTATCTGACTCCCGGACTAGAACTAGCAGCTGGTTCCAAAGTAGAGGGGCCTGATAACAGAAAGCTTTGGCTCCAAATCTAGATTTAGAGATTTGTGGAACCACAAGAAGACCAGCTCCTAGAGAACGAAGAGTTCTAGTGGGCTGATATGGTTGTATCAGCTCCACTATATAGGAGGGTGCCAGCCCATGGAGAGCCTTAAGCCCGGCGCACACGGGGAGGATTCGGTGCGCGCCGAATGCTCAGCGCCATCCGCGCACGCTTATAGTACGCGCGCACACGATGAGAATTCTGCTCACGTCTCGCTAGTAATTAGTTGATTTAATTTTAATGTTTTCTTATTTCCACAGCTTATTTCTGTGGAAATTTTAGGAATAATGAAAACAAAATGATGCAAAATGTGACAAAGTGAATATAAATATATGAATATATTTTTCAATTCACACAAAATAAAACATGGAGAAGTGAAACACCAAATACTACTAGTATATTTTTCAGAAGACTGTATACCTCATAGTAAACAAACTATTTTTATTCTTCATGAAGAACAATCATATATATATATTCATAGTCAACTACGTATAATTGACTATTTCTTCCATGTAATTTGCCCATAAAAAATGTTTATCATGATATAGATTTAGGACAGAAAATTACAATTCTTACCCATGTGCGCTAATTTCGTGGCAATTTCTTTTATCGCCTCTTCCCTCTTGTCCTTATCTTTAAAATCGCCGAGACGAATGTCGAACAGGCAAGGATGGTCTTGCCAAAGATCTATGAATTTATCTTCTAGGATAGTCTCATTCAACAAGACGCTGCGGGCTGCCATCTTATTGCGTCTTTGTAATAACGCATGCGCAAAAATCATTTGTAGTGAGAAAGATGCTCACGAAATCGAGCAGGATCGATATTTTGCTCAAGGCTTCAAGTGACCAAATGCTCACGTAAATTTGCGCGCACACGGTGAGAATCTGGCGCCGGGCTTTATATGTAAGCAAAAGGACTTTAAATTGAATTCTAAAATGAACCGGGAGCCAATGAAGAGAGGCGGGGACCGGGGAGATATGATCTCTCTGCCTAGTTTTAGTCAGAACACGAGCTGCTGTGTTCTGAATAACATGTAGAATTCTCAGAGAACCGGCTGAGCATCCAGCTCATAAAGAATTACAATAGTCCAGCCTAGAAGTAACAAAGGCATGGACCAACTTCTCAGCTGCCTCCAGGGGAAGAATCTGCCTCACTTTCCTAATGTTACAAAGATGAAAGTAGGCAGTATTAGAGATATGTTTAATATGTGATTCAAATGAGAGCTCCTCGTCAAAAATAACACCTAGGTTTTTAACAGAGGTGTTGGAGGCAGTGGTTAAACTATTATCAGATGCCATTATGTCAGACATAGAGTCTAAGGGACTATATGACTCATGTTTTGGACCTAGGACCAACAACTCAGTCTTATCTGAATTAAGTAACAAAAAGTTATCGGTCATCCAGTTCTTAATGTCATCTACACAGGATTCAAGCCGCTGTAGATGATCTTGTTCACCAGCCTTGAGTCCAAGCAAGTTCTCTAGCCTCCTCAACAAAATCTGGTGGTCAACCGTATCAAATGCTGCACTAAGATCTAACAATACTAGCACTGAAACAAAACCCTGGTCCGATGCCATCAGAATGTCATTAGTGACTCTGACCAGAGCAGTCTCAGTGCTATGATTAACCCTAAAGCCTGACTGGGAGGTCTCAAGTAGATTGTTGCAACTTAAGTAATCAGAGAGCTGGTCAGCAACAACTCTCTAGGATTTTTGAGATAAAAACCAAATTGGAGATGGGCCTATAATTAGCTAGAACCTCTGGGTCCAGTGAGGGTTTCTTAAGGAGTGGTTTAATGACGGCAACTTTGAAATTTAGGGGAACGTAGCCAATTGTAAGAGATAACTTGATTATATCTAATGTGGAGGTTCAAATTAAGGGGAACACCTCCTTAAGGAGCCTAGTGGGAATAGGATTCAAAATACAGGTAGAACTTTTAGCCAAAGAGATCATGGCAGTGAGCTGACGCAAGTCTATGGGGTCAAATGTGGGATATGTCTGGTTTACCAGCTACCTCCTGCACCACGGCATCATAATGCAGATTAGCTGCAGTTGATGTCATGAGGCCATTTAACTTTTCCCTAATAGTTACAATTTTATCATTAAAGAAACTCATGAAGTCAGAGCTGCTGAGATGAGCTGGGATGCTCTGCTCCATGGAGTTATGAACAGGAACCTAGGGTTGTTCTTATTCTCTTCTATTAAAGAAGTGTAGTACCTAGCCCTGGGAGTACACAGAGCCTGCCGGTACTTTTTAAAGCTATCTTTCCAGATCAGGAATAAGTCACTGTCCCTGGTTGAGTGCCATCTTCTCTCTAGTTTGCGTGACAACTGCTTTAATTTATGGGTTTCAGATGTGTACCAAGGAGCCGTCGTTATTCTACTAATAACTTTTTTTGTGATTGGGGCAAATGAATTTAAAGTATTATGGAGGGAGCCAGCAATACTGTCGACCAGAGAATCGATATCTGAGGGACTAGGGTTATCACAAGAGTCCCCTAAAAAGTGGAGAACGGGGACTGTACTAAGAGCCAGTGGAACTGCTTCCTTGAAGCTAGAAATGGCACTGTCAATTTTCGTGACCAAATGCATGTTTCAACATTATTGTGCTCCACTAGCAGAAAGTCAAAGATGATTAATGCGTGGTCCGACAGACAAGGATTTTGGGGAGAAACATTAAGGTGTTTCAATTTCAACACCATAGACTAAGACTAGGTCCAAGGTATGGTTGAGTCCATGTGTAGGTTCATGTACACACTAAGAGAAGCCAATTGATTCTATAACCGACATAAAGGCAGTACTGCAGCTATCATTGGCTACATCCACATGAATATTGAAGTCCCCAACAACAATCACTTTATCAGTTATGAGGAATAAATTTGAAAGACACTCTGCAAATTCAGATAAAAAAAAAATCAGAGTATGGGCCAGGAGCACGGTAAACTATGGCGATTAAAATTGTCTTCCCACTTTGGTGGGACAGACTGACAACAAGCCTTTCAAATGATTCATAGATTATCTTAGGTTTTGGGGAAATTGATAAGGTACGGTCAAAAATGGCCGCCACCCCACCTCCACGGCCAGAACCTCGAGAGACATGTAAGTTAGTGTGACTGGCCTCATTTAAACTAACAAATTCATCAACACACAGCCAGGTCTCTGAGAGGCACAGCACATCGATGTTATTATCAGAAATAAATTTATTAACAAGGGTGCTTTTGGAAGACAGGGAGCGGATATTAAGTAATCCACATTTAATTCTCCTGTCCTGTGGTAGCCTAGTGGAGCTAATTTTAATAAGATTATTGGGAATAGCTCCTCTGCTGCTTATTTTGAGCGACCGGGAAACAGACACAGTCTCAAATGTGGCTACTAGTGGGCAACGGACCAGAGGGAAGCGCAGAGGAGAGTGGTAAACTGCAGCTCCACCCCACCGGTCCCAACACCAAGTCAACTGATGTTTAAGCACTTGGCCAGGTTACGAGAAAGCAGAGCTGTTCCATCCCTCGTGGGATGGATGGAGTCTCTTTCAATGAGACCAGGTCTAGTCCTCTGACTATCCTCTGATTATCAATAAAGTGCAAGCTGTTTGCGGGACACCATCTTGACAGCCAGCAGTAAAGTGATGCTGTACGACTAAACATTTCATCACTTCCAAAATTGGGCAGGGGACCGGAGAAAACCACGGCGTCAGACAATGACTTAGCCACCGCACACACCGATTCAAAGCTTACTTTAGTAACCTCCGACTGACGTAACCGCAGGTCATTAACGCCGACGTGAATAATAATTTTACTATATTTGACCCAAGCGGTGTGATAAACGACTTACTGATATTAACTCAGTAGTGTAATGTCTAAGTCTTGACAAACGAATGGCTTGCTCTCGCTGACACGCACCGAGCTGCCGGTAGCCCCGCCCATTGGAAAACGGCAGGTGGACGAAACCACTTTGAGAAATAGAGAGGGTGTGGTCATAATCTTTTACACAGCCTTCTCATTAGTTGGGTCTGGCCACTGGAAGCTAGGCTAGTAGTTTAGCGGAGGGCTGATTTCAAAACCAAAGAGAGAGAGACAAAGCAGGAGGAATGTCACTTTCATGTAACAAGCGGTGTGATAAACGACTTACATATATTTACTCGGTAGTGCTCTCGCTGACACGCACAAAGCTGCCGGTAGCACTGCCCATTGGAAAACGGCAGGTGGACGAAACCACTTTGAGAAATAGAGAGGGTGCGGTCATAATCTATCAACAGTTAAAAAAATAAGTTTTACATTTATAATTTGCAGCGCTTGTATTATGCTTTTCTTCTTCTTCTTTCGGCTTATCCCGTTTTTCAGGGGTTGCCACAGCGAGT
>JAFBJS010001282.1:5821-48115 GCA_016785265.1 Paraplagusia blochii
CTTCACACACACACACACTTTCAGTTGATTTCATACACACTGGGTCTTCTGTGCAGGGTGTGCGTCGGGTCTTGGCTCGTGCGTTTAAACAATAAACCGGTGCCCGTTTTAAAGTGCTCCTCTCGGTGGCTGCTTGCGTGCATGCATGTACTGCACAAAGTAACTATAGTGTGCAACAGAGCAGCTGGTTGAAAAAAAAAAAAAAAGGCATGCAATTAGAGACAGAAACTTATGGGAAGGGGAGGGGTTGCGTCTGAGCTTGTGCTTTGAAACGAAAAGGACTTAATCATAGTTTATAATAGACATCGGGAAAACAGAAGAGAATGGAGTGAGAGAGATAGTGTCGTCTTTAAAAGAACTAAAGAAAGGAGAATTTTCACTCCTGAGAAGGAGGTCATTAGTCCGTGTTGGGCAGCAGTCTTTGAAAATATGTAGCCGAATGGAATGAGCTGGATTTGCAGCCAAACCGTTATTAGAAGGAACAGGCACTTTAGAGACTTATCAAAGCAGTGATTACAATAAATTAATAATTGACACGATGAAAGTTACCCTCCCATCCCAGAGTATGTAAGTCTTGCTTCCACTACTTTATTCTCCTGGCCAATAGGAAGCAGTTTTCACACAAAAGTACTGACTGGATTTGTAGGCTGCTGTCTTCCTTTATTCTTCCTCACTCTCCCTCCCTGCTGTTTCATTCTCAAGTTTTGGCCGTGGTGTTTACTGTGGCGCAACACAGAAAGAACAGGAAAATACCGTAAACATTACATGTGCATTCCAAGTGCTTTTGTGTTTGCAGGGTTCCGGGTTCGATTCCACCAGCTGCCAGGTTACCACTGAGCATGGCACCTCCCCCCACTCAAAGCTGCCCACCCTCCACTTTGGTAATAGGTTAAATGAAGAGGTGGCATTTCGTTGTGTCTCTCCGTCCTGCTATTTATCTACCAATATACAATATATATATTTTAATATTGAAGTACGTCAGCACGGTTGGGCTTGTGGTTAAGGAAGCAGACATGGGTCTGCAAGGCTTCAGGTTTGACTCCATCAGCTGCCAGGTTGCCACTGAGGTGCTGTGAGTATAGCACCTTCCCGACCCACATAACTTCTTGTGGGTTCACCACCCACAGGAGGGCTCACAACATGGCGCCATGTGGGTGGTGCACAGCTTCTCTAGCGGCTAAGCAGATGAAGATAAATGAATAATAAAGTTATTAAACTAATATAATTTAGTCATTTATTAACATTTATTTTAATCAAAACCAACACTCAAACTCAAAAGTAGGATCAGCTATATGTTTAAACCTATGATAGCATAGCATTACAAATCTTTAGCGTGCATATAACGTAATTTCCAGACTATAAGCCGCATGTTATTCATGTACAAAGTGCCTTACCGTACGTTATGCTTCTTCTTCTATGGTGTTTATTGGCGGTTGTGACTTGCGTCTTCCTTGACACCACCTGTCTCACTCTTGATGCATACATTAGCTGCATCTCTGCATAAGCCGCAGGGTTGAAATTGTGTGACAAAAGTTGCGGCTTATAGTCCGGAAATTACGGTAAGTAACGATTACATAAAATGCAGGTCAGAAAGCACAGGAGAAAAATGAGGAGTGAAGAAAGGGTTAGGGTTAAAGAATGAATATTCAAGCCAGACTGTGGTGTCTACTCACTTTCCAGCCAAGTCCTTAAGTCGTCCAAATTGACAGCATACTGACCTCTACATTGATTGACAATGGAGATTGTTCCATTATTATGCATCGCTGAGCTTTTCCTCCCATCAATCTCTCCTTTTACTTTTGTTATTGCCCCTTATCTGCCACTTAATTAAGACTTAACACTTTTTTTTCCCAGTCTTTGATTACAGTCTATTTTCCTATACCTGGCAAAGTCACAGAAACGACTGCCAAGAAGTTAAATGGCCAGGCTTAATGATCTATAATGTACATTAGGGCCTCGCTGTGAAGAATTCCAGCTAAAACCCTTAAGTAAAGTTTTCCTTAATGAAAAATCCATTGTTTCAAATGTCTCTCTGATCGGTCACAGTCCTACAGTGGGCTGGGCCTCAACACTTTATCACATTAAAGAGCACAACAGGAATAATTAGTCTGTTTGACTGTGCTTGTGTACGCGCACGTCAGTGCGTGAGTGTGTTTTCCAGCCACAGGGGGGCCCTAGCACGGATGCATGTATATTAGATGTTAGACCTCAGAGCTGCACGTGAGCTCATTAAATGTTTGATTGTGTTGCTGTTTATGGCATGTTCCTCTTGAAGCTTATCATTTATCACCCCCGCGTGCGCTCGTGCGCACGCATGCACACACACACACAGACAAACAAACATGCACGTGTTCCAGCGGCTGGCAGATTTTGTCCTTTCCGAGCTCTCCTAGAGTTCATTAAAAGCCTTAATTAGGCTGACAGTTATGTGTAATTACAGTCTTTAAGATGTACAGCTCCTCTGCAGGCCCACTCCGTCACTGTTTCCCTTCAAATTCATTTTTCTAAGTGGAGAACTGTGTGTCTGTGAGCGTTCATACGCGTCACTGTGTATTTAGGGACCTAACCCTCCTCCGAGTTCCCAGTCTTTGACATTTGCCATTAATATCACCCGGAAGGGAGTGACATTTATGAGGCCCTTTTCTCAAAGAGCCCCTGCCTCCCAGGAATTCTGCCTTTTCCCTTGTTTTGCCCACATCTTCATCCTCACCCTTCCTCCTCCTCCTCCTCCCTTCTTATTTTCCTCCCTTCTTCTTAATTTAGCTACCCCTCCTTCCTCCCCCACCACCGTCTTCCCACTTTCTTACGCCGTCTGTCTCTCCTACGTGTCTCAGATCGCTCTCACGTTCCTCCCTTCAGACTTCTGACCTACTTCCCTCTTTTTTTTTGCATCGTTCCTCGCTTCCTGTGTTACGAGACGATTGTCCTTCAGTCGAGCAACTTTTTTCCTCTTCACAGTCCCCGTTCTCCAACTTTCCTTGTTACCTGAAGTGGCATGACCTACATATTGAACCCAGAAGGAAGATTTTATGACCGTCTGTCCTTCAGAAGATGCCACTTTCTTTAGCCTGAGTATATCAATACACTGGCAACACTTTTTTTTTGCTTTTAAAGAAATGTATTTACTTTAAAGCTTTTAAAATCCCCCTTTTAGGCATTGCTGTATTTTCAAGGGAACTTAATCTTGGGATTTGTTTTGGAACCATAAAAATCTGATCAAAGAAAGATTAAATAGTGAGAAATGAGCTATTATTAAGTCAAAAACGGTTACAATATTTATTTAATATCAAATTTTCATGACTTTGAACAAAATATCAGGTGAAAAATTGCTGAATATTCAGTGTCATGGAGTAAAGTGGTAAAGTTAAGTTGAATTTGTACCCTTGGCCAACTCAACAACACGTAACTTCACCTTCTGTGTGTTTCTGGCATGCAGATGGCAAGAAGCCATCTTTATAATCTTGCATTAACAATCCCACTGCATGCTCTGCATGAGAGGAAGTCCCTGAAAAGCTGAGGACAGCAGGACGGCATGAAACATAAAGGCAATAATTGAAAGGCGAAGGAAAGGGAAATGTTGCAGAGGTGGGATTGCAGCGATGGTTGTCGGAGGGTGAGCGGTTGCCGCTTGACAGCTTGTTTTTCATCCTCCTTCCATGTGATGAAAGTATGACAAAGTGACAGGAGAAGTGGAAGCAGGAGTCAGGTGCGCTCCTCTCCTGTTTTCCTGCTTCAGTGCACAAAGGCCGCGCCTAAAACGAGACAGTAAATCAGGCTAATGTGAGACTGAGGTCTTTCATTTTCGGGACTGTGATCACAAATGTGTGAATGACTGCAGGTGTGGGAGTGCATGAGTGTCTGAGGACGGGGGAGGGAAGAATTTGGGGTGAATGATGGGGGTGTAATGAAAGGAAAATGAGAGGAACGTTGGTGGTGTCCGGTTTCCTGTGCGGCAGAAAAGCATGAACATATTTTAACTTGGCCGCACCAGAGGTGGCTGTTTTATTGCAATAATATCACTTTTGGTTGCAGATTTTGTAGTTTAGCACAGCTGCCTCTTTAACAGAGAACGTTGCGGTTCATCACAGTATTTTTGGGGGGGAGTTTTCTTCTGCACTCTACCCATCACCGTTTTGAGCAGGGGGCAAGGGACGATACCATGCTCAGGGCGCCTAAAGCCCCGTGCACACGGGGAGGATTCAGCGCGCGCCGATTTCTCAACGCCAGATTCTCATTGTGTGCGCGTAAATTTACGTGAGCCATTTTTCACTCGAGGCCGTGAGCAAAATATCGATCGTGCTTTATTTCTCTCGACACGAGTGAACAAAGTCTCATCGTATGCGGGCTACGTGAGCGTCTTTCTCACTACAAATAATTTGTGCGCATGCGTACAATGGTGCAACAAGATGGCAACCAGCAGCGACTCGTTGAATGAAATGATATTAGAAGACAAATTCGTGGATCTTTGGCAAGACAGTCCTTGTCTGAATATTATTCAACAACAGTAAAAGTACCTCTTCGTCTTTGGCAATTTTATCTTATCTGACTTACTTGTGAGACGTCTGCAGAATTCTCATTGTGTGCGGGGGGCTTTAGCAGTAACGTAGTGGTAGGGGGATTCGAACCCCCTACTAGCAGACCCAAGTCTGTTTGCCTTAACCACTAGGCCACCAACTACCAGTAACACCACAGAGGTTAAAACAACTGCTGTAAACATAATAATTCCTCCAACTGGATAAGTGTTTCTTTCTTTTCAAGATATTTGTGAAATGATGATGAGATCACAAAAGCAGGACATTGTTCAGTTGAAGGTGACTTTCCAGAAGTTTGTCCAGATTATGTCTGGGTTTCCTCTCAGAAAATACATTCACTTTCTTGGACCAACATAATAGGAAAACAGATTTTTTTTTTTTTCTTGTCGTTGATCCAAATCATGAATGTAGGTCTTTTCCTGTCGAAACGGCTTGTGCTCTCTTTCCTTTCCACGTTATTAACGAACTGTAATACCCTGTTTAAGAAGTGTTACAGACCTGGAGGTGGCAGAGAGAGTGAGTGATGGACTTCTAGGTTTAACCTAGATCCATGCAGCCACAGGAGTGGACAACCAGAGGTGTTTTGTTTTATTCTGGGAGCGACTCGGGAATAAGACACACTGCACGGGAAAAGGGAAAATATGAATAAAGAGCAGGAGAGACAGTGAGAAGGTACGACGGGGCTGGCGCTGACCCATTTCTCCAGGCCTCCAATCTGGTAGCTGAAATAATGGAGGACGGCTGTCCGCACGCACACACAATCCTTGCGAAGGACACACACCGCCAGACGAAAAACACACACACACACGAAGACACGCACGGAAAAACATACACAGCAGTTCTGAGACGGCCAGATTACCCCATGATAGCTTCAAGTGTTACTTCTCCCCCTGTGAGGCTGCAGCAAATCTGGCAGCACCTCAGCCGGCGCTGGAAAACATCACACTAAGAATTCAAACACGACCGTGAACCCGTCGGCCCGCTGTGCCAGCTCAGTCTCCTCTCCCCTGTCCCTGCCAGAGCTGGAGTGTGTTACGTCTGAAAAGGGCTTTACAGGCCTTTTAAAAGGCTGTGCTGTTGAACTTACTCAGGGATTTACTGATAAGTATTCATTAAGTATTGATAAGTACTCATTGAAGTTTTCATTCAATATGCATGGGGGTCCACTCAGTGGTACACTTGACAAGCACTGCGGAGATAACAGTTTCGCAGGTTAGCTCAACTTAAGTGGTAGATGCTGATTTCACATGAACGCCAGTCCCGGGAACAACACAAACAAAGCAGGACGCCCCCGTTGAACCGTGATGCAAACGTTGACCCAGTTGTAAGACGTCGGCGGTGGCTGTCCTACATGGACTGCACTTTAGTGACGTTACACAAGACTCGTCCGCTCGGTCGCCGCAGGCCTCCTTTCGTACTTTTTCCTCACATTGTCCCTTCCTTTTATTTATTTATTTTTTCATTATATGTCTCCACGCTCCGCCGGTCGCATTCATTTAATGTGGGCTATTTTGTGGAATGGACTCGGACTCATAATGAGCGCTCGGCCACAGTTCTTCCTGATTCAATTAACCTGTGAATGTAATGAAGATATCTTACTGTGTTTTCCTCAGAACCCCTCAAGGTTGGTGGGAAATGACTGAATGCTAGAAACAACTCCACCAATCGCCATATTGCGCCGAGACAGTGCAGTGGTGAGCCGCCATAAACATGCTGTGCATCACGTCGGATCGCAGAAGCATAAACGCAAACGCCGTTGATCTTTTTTTTATTTGTACTTTTATTTATCAGCGATTAAAGGATCGTCGCACGTAGGTTGAGGTGGTACCTGTGCGCCGTTGTGACACCTATCTGGATTAAAATCACAATCTTCAAAACTGCAATATAGATTTTCAAAAAGCAAACAGCACAGTTGACAGCCAACAGCAGTCACCTCAGGCATACAAAACAATGTTTATTTAATCACCTCCTCCCAATGTAACAGAGAAAATGGCAGCAGTCCTGTCACTAGCAATCAGGCTCTATCGCTGGATGATGTGTGTACCAGGGTGTGTTTGTCAGATGCGGGGATTAGCTGCCTCCGTTAGCCCCACACTCTATTTTGGAACTCTGATGAACAGCAGGCGAAGGAAGAGGTGAACTAGAGGAGTGTGCTAGCGTGCTGTGAGCAGTGGCCCAGTTTGTTGTACGGGGTTTGGACACTGGAGGTTAATGTGATGTGAATTTGTGTGGCCCACCCTCTGAGCACATGGGACAGTGAAAGGCAGGGAGTCAAAGCAAAGGAGTTGGCAAGGAGTGTGGGGGTTAGGATGTGTGATCTAGTGCAGTTGTCCCCAACCATTGGGCCGGGGGACTGGTACCGGTCTGTGGGTGGATCGGTGCCGAGCCCCAGAGAAATATTGTTGCCTTTTAGGCTGTTAGCTCCACTTGATCCATTCCCATGTCAACAAAATAACGTAACAATAGAATGGCTTTTTTTAATAATAGAAAAAATAAAAATTAAATTTTTACATATAGAGTTTTTTGTCATTGTCATTCACACCACAGCGCACAACTCAATTTGGCCTCTGCATTTAACCCCTAACCAAAGTGAGCAGTAGGAGCAGTGTTTGGGGATGATACCATGCTTAGGGCACCACAGCAGTAACTTGGCAGTATGGGGGATTCAAACCGGGGACCTTGTGGACCCAAGTCCGCTTCCTTAACCACTAGGCCATTTACTGCTCAAGGAAATTAGGTAATATTTTTTTGGGCAACAAAAATAAACTCAAAATGACGTTACCATGGACAGTTATTTCGGGTAGGAAGATTTTATAGGTAGGAAAATATTTCATAACACTGTAATTTAAATTTTTTTATGGGGTATCTGTCTGCCACAACTTAATGACCACCCGTGGAAATAGTAAGACATTATACCGGTCTGCGCAAAAAGATTGGCGAACACTGACCTAGTGTTCATCAGTATCATAAGAGTTTCTTTGAGAAAAACCCATAAACATAGCCATAAATGTAATGGTGCTAATATTTGGACTTCCAATGTTATTTTGTTTAGTTTCTGGTGTTGGTAGCTGTATTTTCCCTTTTTTTATATGTACAGTATATGTGCATCCATATACATATGAATATGTTGGTACAAAAGCACCTTACTATGAAGGTGGGTTCATAATGGGCTTAATTTCCTGTTTTTTTTTCCCTAGATGTCACATCTTGTATAGAATACAAATTACGAAAAATCCCATTAAAGATTAAGCTGTATTTCTGCTTCTGGTTGTCGGAAATGTGGCTTTAATTTGTAGCTGCACTTCAGTCTGTATTTTTATTTATCTCTTATTTTCACTAATGCATGGGTTGCACTGAATGTGCCTTTAGAAAAAAAGAGAAATATTTTAAAACAATAATTTGTTTCCATTGTGGCCTGAGTATGATTAAATGCTGTAATTGTGGGTTCTTTCTGCTGGGAAGAGCAGGGAGCCAATAAAAGCGACATTTGATTATAGAATTGCCTTTGCCAACAAAGTTGACGTCTCTGGCCTTGTGGGACATAACAAGTCATTTACAAGCCTTTAAATCAGGCAAACTAAGGCCCGGGGGCCGGATGTGGCCTGTTTGGCGTTATATTCCGGTCCGCCAGACTTGTCCAAATTATCATTGTACCTTCTACCTTTTCCCTGCAAAACCAGAATTTCCCCAATAGATAATCTAAAGAACATTCAAGTATTTTGCCTTTAATCAATACTTTACTCCTCATTTATCTTAGTTTACGGAAATACTCAATCTTCCTGATCCTGATCTGGCCTGTCACTCAGATTTTAGTACCACCTGTGGCCCGCGAGACAAAACAATTGTCCAGGCGTGCTTTAAATCGGGATGTCCTCTACTAGTAATATTATGTGCATTAATAAGGACAAGTCTATAGTGTAATGGTCTGTAGTGTCATATCAACGTCACTGATTTTTCAGTCCCACTAAAAATATTGCCACAAAACTATATCATTGGATTGTTTTGAGATTATACTTTTGCCTTCCCCTGCAATACCCATGTGTTCCCCATAGATGGCATAAAGAAGGATAAAGGCATTTTACCAAGAGATTTAAGTTCACATGAACGCTCAGTCTGTCTAACCTGATCCTCCCGTCCAATTTTAGGACCAATCAAAAAAATTTGTCCGCTCTAGTCTTTACAGCGATGCCACTTTTTCTTCGGTCTCACCTACATGTCCTCAATCGACACCCACATGCAACAGAGGCACCAAATGCCTACAAGTCTTTGTGTCGTCCCCGTTTGTTGCCGGCGGATCAAGTGTTAACCACAGCACAGTCTACAGTGAGTCTTTGTCTGCAACAACTGAACGGAAAACCTGCACTTTGCAGAAAAACAAGTTGGGAACACCATAATGCCAGCTTAGGAGTAATGGTGTATTGTGAATTTTGGAGTTGGAATGTGAAAATAATACTCAGCTGTAATGCCCTGCTGGTGTGTGTGTGTGTGTGTGTGAGTGTGTTTTATTTTTCAAGGGGAGCTAAAATAATGCCCGTTCTGTCTCAGTACACACCTTAATGCCTTTTCCCCTTCTCGCCGCCGCACCAAGGTAATGGCTTGTGATAGCTTCATTAATGCGTCACAGCCAGATCATAAAAACATCAGAGCGGATTTATGAAGACGTTTTTAGTTACAGAAAATTTTGATGGCAGATTCAGAGCTTTTTTTTTTTTTTTTTTTTTTTTTTTTTTTTTTAAGGAGTGCAAGCAGGCGCATTAAGGGGAAGGAGAGGTTGTGAATCTTTCACTTCGACATCAATCGAGACAGGATCGAGTTATATTCTCTTCTTTTAGATGACACACATGGAGGGCATAAAGCTAGCGGAAAGTCAAGGGTAAAATTGAAACAGGAAAGCGTCGGTAGATCCCATGCGACATTCCTTTCTCTTTTGACACACAAACATGATTTAGACACAGACATTTTTCGTGCGGTTGTCACGGTAGAGTTTGGTCCAAAATCCAAACATGTGCAAATGTCTCCGTTTACTGTTTGGCAGAAGCTGGATTGTGGTGACTTGTAAAGCAAAGCAATCCATACATCTTGCAGTACTTTGCAGCTCTTCTCGGGGTTTTGTTCGGCCAGATAAAATATATAATGTCACCAGGATTTTCCTGGGTCTACCCTGGGGTCCCCCACTAGTCAAGAAGACAAGTCTAGGAGACCTCCAAGACCTTCGCAAGCCCTTCTGGGAAAATCCAAACAAGTGTAACCAAAAAAGAAAAAAGTGGATTTCTTTTTTTTTTTTAAGTCAAAGCTGCTGTGAGGCAATCCATTGGCTTTTTGGTTGATTTTTTACAGATGGAAACTCTTTGCACACTATGTCACTAACGCACACACAGAAACCACTCACCAGTACGCCTGCAGCAAAACAAAACACCTACTAGTGTTGTTATCCCTGCATTTGCATCTAAGGTTATTGGTGCCGTTTAACTTGACACACAAGGTGATGTTTCTAACCTTTCGTCAAAGACCCCAGGGCCTGTTGCCGGTGTTACATCCTTTGTTTTTGTCTTTTTTTTTCTTTTTTTTTTGGTTCCCACATCCCATCCTCGCTGTCGTCATGAAATAAAGCCCGGTCTCACACTCCCACCACTGTGTGTCCATGCGTATGATACACTAGCTACTTTGTTGCGAAAGCTTAGCTACATTTATAGTTTTTTTATACACGCCAGCAATATAGATGGCTCCACAGTCCCTGTTGTCATAAAAACTGCAACTTCATAACTTCAGGGGTGACACCGAGACATTAATCTGCCTCAGAGCCCGCGGGGGAAATTGAGCTGTGGGCCTCTGTTGACCACCCCCACAACCTTCATCACCTTCCACTCTCTGCATCTGTGTGTCATCCTCGTCATCGATGGAAAAAAAACAAAAAAAAACAAACAATAAAGCACGTTTATGGTGTTGTGTATAAATTTCAAAAACTTGTAGTGGGATTATGGAAATTACCGTCTTCTTAGTATTAAAATGATTTGTGTTGTTAGGATTAAACGAGGGAGTAGTTGACGAAAATGTTGCTGTGCTCAGCTCTGTGTCATCTTAAGTTATTGTTTCCATGTGCTCGCAGCATAGGGGGTTATTCCAGCAGCAGCCAGTGTGTGTTCGTGTGTGTTTGTGGGTCTTCTCCTTTTTTTTTTTTTTTTTTTTTCCTCATTTTGCCCCAGGTTTTGCCTTTCAGGCCAAAGATTGTTTACTGTCCTGTTCTCTGATTTGGTGAAGGATGTAACTGCAGCCTTAGAGGAACACTGCAGGCACAAGTCACTGCCAAAAATAGACAGGGTTGAGTCACATTTTTTTTTTTTTTCATAAACTGGATTTTCAGCAGATATACTGTAACAGTGCCTTAGTAAAAAAAAAAAAAAAACACCTAGCTTCACATATTTGAATACTTATTTCAATTAAATCATTGTAATCCTATTTGGATTTACATTTGAAATATTTGTTAGTCCTTAAAAAATAAAAAAATATATTAAATCTGTAAGAATTGGTTCTTACTGTCTTATAGGATTAGCCAGCGTTGCCCTATTTCTATTTCTTTATCCACCATATCATATACATGTGAAATATTAAAACCATAAATACCTCAGCCTTACAGAGGAGAGAGGAAAAATTTGCACCAATAACTAGAAATTCTTCAGTTTTTTTTGGCAGGGAATGCAAACGGACTTGAGCATGCAGTGAAAATAACAAGTTCAGCAGAACACAGACTCACATCGTTCGCAGGAGCAAGTGTTTGGCTGCAGGAGGCCAAGCTCTCGCTCAGCATGTGTTGAATATATAACTAGAGCTGATAAACTCACCACAGGAACAAAAGGAACATGAAGTATGAAGACAAACATTAACTTTCCGTCTCCGATCAAATAAAATAACTTTGCACAGTTCGCTGCCGCCGGTGACACTCAATTAAACCCCGTACGTACGTCCGTTCTGGGCCTGGAGACCCACGGATCAGTGAACGGTGCGTCGTATGACTCCAGCGGAGACTCTGTCCACTTTCATGTAATGATTTCCCGACTTGAACGGTGATAATGGAAGCGGAGAAGAGGTTTGGCCGAGCACTGACCTTGGTAATAACAAGGGAGACAGAAGAGGACTCATCCATTCTCTGATCTTTTTCTGCCGACGATATGTACACCCTGATGTGCCCCCCCCACCCCTTCCACCCTCCACCCGCCCCGCCCACCTGGCTGGCTGCCTGCTCATGTGCACAGTGGCGGCACTACGCAGGCTGATTGAGGTTGACTGCAGTATTATTTCATTAATTACGTTTTTCCACTTCCTCCGCCTATGCATCCTGCGCTCCTGTCCAGCGATGGTGACAGTGTCACACCCTCTCTCCCTCCACCGTCCTCCCCTGGCGCTTTACCCTCCCCCCCCCCCCCCCCCCCCCCCCCCCCCACCCCCCCCCCCCCCCCCCCCCCCCCCCGCCCCCCCACCTGGCTGGCTGCCTGCTCATGTGCACAGTGGCGGCACTACGCAGGCTGATTGAGGTTGACTGCAGTATTATTTCATTAATTACGTTTTTCCACTTCCTCCGCCTATGCATCCTGCGCTCCTGTCCAGCGATGGTGACAGTGTCACACCCTCTCTCCCTCCACCGTCCTCCCCTGGCGCTTTACCCTCCCCACCATTACTGCTGATCATTGTATCAATTACTCATCCCTCCTCACCCTCTCGCGTCTCTCTGTCTCTCTCTTGTTCCTTGTCCTCCTTTCTTCTCATATCTCACACCAAATCTCACGACACAAACCCACCCCACTTTCTCTCCTCCCTCCCCGTCCTCCCTTTGCGGTGAGTCGGGGAAGATTTCAGGCATATCATTTCCTACAGTTCCCTCTTTTTTTTTTTTCCGCTCTTATCGCCAGCCCATATCAGAATTTTCCAGATGTTCTGCAATTACCACCTTGATGTGGGGATGTCAAGTGCATGACATCCAGAGATGTTCTGGATCTGCAGACGAAGCAGATGTGATCCTGCTGATCATTTTCTTTCCTGTGAAAGTGGCATTTAGTAGAAAATAATGGCTTCTGTGACATGACTAGTGGTTGCGGGAAAAGCCATTTCTTTTAAAGTCGTTGTGTTTTTTATTTTTTTGTTATATATTTCTTGTTGACGGTGATGGATTAAAAAAGGAAGCATCCATTTGTTAAATTACTTTTGTGGAGGCAGACCTGGGTTCATTTGGCTGGCAGTCTGCATCTCTCTATGTATCTTCTTTGTCTGTAAATCCATTAAACTACTTTCTCCCAGCAGTGGAGCCATTAGGGTCTTTTACCTCTCTGATATCCATCATCTCATATAAACTTCTTTTGTTTTTGCCGTTTCTATATTTGTTGACCGGGCCGATTTCCTTTCCTCCCATTCCTGCGTCCACTGGACTCTAGGTCATCTCCATCGTCTCACATAGTCCCCATGTCCCCATCATATCACCAACAGCTTGTCACAGACTATCAGTCTCTTCTCCTTGCTTCCCCACATCACCAGCACCTCCTCCTCCCTCTCTCCCTCCTCCTCCTCCTCCTCCTGCTCTTTTTTCCTCAGCCCTCGTCATCCTCACCTCCCCCATCTCCTGTTGCCTCTTCGTCCTCCTTTCTGTGTCAGTAGTTATTACTCTGAAAAGTCACAGCCCCCCGCCCATTCTCTATAGAATCACTTATGGTTATTTATTCCTTCCACCTTCAATCAGAGCTGCTATATTCTGTTTTCACCCTGAGGCCAACCTTCAGCTCACTTGGTAACCTCTGTTCACGAATGCACTGCTTGTTTACATTAGCATAAAGTCACGTGTTCACTGACAAAAAAATAGCGTGGAATCTCACACTAACAGTTCGGTTTTCTGATCATTCTGACGAAAGTGGACGATCAGTGATTTGATTACGATTCCGTTCACCACGTCGGGCACCGACTACGGCAACTTCTCAAAACTGTCTTAAAAATGAATGGGTTTTTAATTCATTGCAGGGAGAAAACTGAAATACTATAATAGTATTATAATAATAATATAAATATAGACACGAATCCACACACACAGAAAAAAGAAAACACCAGACAGAAAAGCTAAAGATGGATCTGTGGTCAATGTAAACCCAGATCTGACCTAATATCTTATGGAATTGCTCCGAAAAAATGAAAAATAAATTAAAAAATACTTAAAAATCGAACCCAAAATGTAAATCTTTACAGATCATTTTTTGGAACTACCTATAAAAGCTACACGGGGACAGTGGTAGCTTAGTGGTTAGGGAACAAGACTTAGATCCTGAGGGGTTCTAGGTTCAACTCCACTGGAGATCAGGTTAGCGCTGAGGTCCACTGAGCACATGTCTCTTATACACATCTAGATGTGTATAAGAGACAGCATATCATTTCCTACAGTTCCCTCTTTTTTTTTTTTTCCGCGGGTGATCAACAGCTCCTTCCACCACAACAAGACAGGCTGTCAGATGACAGATGTGTATAAGAGACAGGAACAGTATTGAACATGAACAAAACCATGAATACATCTTCACATACCATCAGAAACAGCTCAAACATAAACAGAAAAAAATCATGTGACTCAACACTTACAATTCAGTAATCATTTTTATAGGTATTTAACACCCATAATATTTTCCTACCCTCTGCTTTAAGGAGTGGTAGCACATTTTTATAGATGCTTAATACCCCTTTAACTCCCCAACAGGGTTATAATAGTTTTGGATTTTTCAGTGTAGTTTCGTTTTAGTTAGTTTTGTCTTTTAGCACATTAGTTTTAGTTAGTTTTAGTTATTCGTAAAGGCAACTAATTTAGTCTTAGTTAGTTTTAGCTTTGTCCAAAATGTTTAGTTTTAGTTTAGTTTTAATTAGTTTTAGTTTTCGTTTTAGTTTTTAGCAAGGTTTGAACAAAGATGAAAACGAAGGGTAGTTCATCTCTAATTTCAGTTAGTTTTGTTAGGACACATTTTCGTTTTAGTTAGTTATAGTTTTTTTAATTTAATGATGATTTTTTTCAGTGATCGTTTTCGTTTTTTCGTTAGTTTTCGTTAACGATGATAACCCTGGTCCCCACTCATTGGTCCCCCAGACGCTCAAATCTGGCCACTGTTCGCTTTGGTGACGGGTTAAATGCTGCGTTCACCCTGCGTTGTGTTTGGATCAGAATGCCACAATGACAATGTGTTTACTTCCTATCTGTTCTTCCTTCAAAATAAAACTACAGATGAGTGCATCAACATCCTCAGACTTCTACCGTGACTAAATTAAGAACATTTGACGCATTCAGAAATAAACAGCCACAACACCAGGGGAGACAACAATATCAAATCTTAAATTTGGCACAATCACAAACCTCAGATTATCCTCCTAAATTATTGTAATAGGCTACATCAACAGGAAAAATGGGATGTGAGAATCCGTTTTGTCTGGATGAATAGAAGAAAAAGTGAAGGAAAGAGGAAACAGGTCCACAGCACTTTATCTAATCCCTTTTTAGAATGTATATATACATTTATCCCTCCCTGGCCCATCTTGTTGGCTTTTTCACCAGTCTGCCATTCGCCTTGACCTCCGCCTGCTTCTCTCCTCCTCCTGCTTTCACACTCTGCGTCCTGCAGGGATGGAGAGAAATGTGAGGGAGGTGTTAGAAGTAGAAGCTGCCTTTTTTTCGCACCTCCTTCCATCCTTCTTTATACCTCCGTCTCTCTCTCCTGAGCCATCCGCCATCCTTCCTTCTGACTGCTTGAGAGCAGCTAATCTACAGCCTGAAGGGGAGAAGTAGCTGGTAAAAATTTATTTCATATATGTCCATATACAGTTTATATCCTCTGTGTGTGAGGCAGAAGGAAGTTAAGTTCACCGCTCGGGGCTGTAACGTGAAAAATAAGGATAGACGGCTGCTGTTTCCATCGTAAAGCAAGGTGATTTTCCTCGTCATGCCACACTCCAGCCCCTACATAGGACAGACTTTGCAGACAAACACAGATGTTTGCGTCCTGTCACAGAGGCTGTGGTCGCCAGTGTGGAGCGAGGTCAAGCTGGTGACCGTTAACATTTGTATGTAGGAGATTAAAACCAGCTGCACGGGAGATGTGCAGCAACAGCAGCTGCCCGCAGTGGAGGATCTGTTCAGCCATCACTCCCTAGTCCCGTCCTTCCTCGTTCCTGTCTCCCTCTCCTGTCACTCTCTCTTTGTATCGTCTCTCTTATTCATAACCTTTTATTTTATTTATCGCCGCGCTCCTCCCCCGGCCTCACTTCCAAACGCCCCGTCCTGACTCTGTGTAAATGTTCTTCCTCTTTCCACAGCCTGTTTGACCTGCCGACCACTGATCTCAAACGCAGCGTTGACATGCTTTATGTAGGAAGAGCATTACAGGCATTCCTGCACTTTACCACATAAGAACACACACACACACACACACACACACACACACACACACACACTTACTCTCCTTTCCTGGCTGTGCTCTCTGCAAAGACTGTTTGACCTCTTTTACTCCAACTTTAAGCTTCACTGGACTGAAACCTGTTTGATTCCTGCACATGTCAAGACTGTCAGCTCAGCTGCAGCGCAGTATATAGCTATATAAAGCCAAACGTACTCTCATATAAACTCGGCCTCTTCTTTCCTCGCCACATCACATCCGAGGTTTCTCGGAATTATCCGATAACGGCTGTTATCTCCCCTCCTCCTCTGCTAAACCCTGGGCTTAACTGTACGTTATTACCAGTCAGAGGTTTAACTCATTCAACAAGGTCTGTTTTTGTAACCAGTCTGCTCCATTCTCTTTGAACACGCAGAGTTTTGTGTCTCAGGGGCCCCATTTCACTTCATAGCTGCCCTTGATTGGATTACCATTCCTTTTTTTTTTCTCCCCCATCAGGCAGTTTCTTTTCCTCCCCTATTAAGCCCCCTCTCCTGCCATTTCCCCAGACCTGGCAGCAACTGCAGCTGAATGAAAGCGGTTGAGTCCACGCGGTGCGGTAGGGGTGTTAATGAATTCCAGTGGACTAATAAACGAGGACTATTTAAAGTGCCGCTGCCTCGTAGTTTGACATTTCAGAGCTTCTAGTAAAGATTTGAACCGCAGCCTTGTCAAATGTCACTCATTGATTCCCCGGTGATGGTCCGCCATATGAATGAAAGATGTTGGTGGCATCGGGTGGAGTTTTGGGAGAAATGGAACAAATGTGAAGTTTTTTTTTTCCATCTTGCCTCCGCCGGCATGTGTTTATATTGTATGTCCGAGTGTCTTTTGCGTATTACGGAACCACTCCAACTAATTCTGTCATTTTGTGTTTCCTGTCCTGCAGCTACATCTGATGGGACACGCCAAGGCTTGGATAGCATGAGAGGAGGAGTGTGTGTCACACAAGGCATGAAGGTGGTCCTGAAAGTGGGACAGAGTAAGTCCTCTCAACCACACACACACACACACACACACACTAACTAGTAACCCTTTACATGTCTGAGCTGGTATACATGCTTCCAGTTTCCAAGTCACTTCATGCGTATATACCTTATATCGTGAAAAGCTGAGGCAGTGAAAACATCACAGGGCACTGATGGGAATTGTCTCAAAGCCACATTGTGTCCCTTGTCTCTGTCGTTTAGACAAAAACGAGAGACCATGTTGGTTTGAGATAGGAACCTTATGATTCGGTCTGAACAGAAACGGTATTTCAACATTTCTGGTTTTGGGTTCTACCATTAAACTTACTTTCCTGAACAGGTATATAAATATATATATATATATATATATATATATATGTGTGTGTGTGTGTGTGTGTGTATAAATACATATATATACACACATATATTTACATATATACATATATAGGGTATATGGGTATATATTGGTATATATATATGAATTTCATACATATATCATACATCTTTGCTAATGCCCTGGTGCTTTACCAAAGAAATGCAGTAGTCTAACTAACAGGCCATTGATAATGCATTGCCACACATTTACAATATTCAATATTCAATATTGACCATTCCATCATTAACATGGACAAATATATTGATATTGTGATTTAAACTAACCATATATACAGCCTACAATATTGACTTCTTATTGTTGCCTTTGAGATGTGACAGCAGTTGGTTGTCAGTCCTCCCCATATAGTCTGATGGTCCACCCACTCTCTCCATTCAGTCAGTGAACGTCACAGGAAGTCAACCTCATCAGGTCATTGTAGGCTACCATAGACCAGTGACTACTTTAAATATGTGTTTATGTTCCAGAATAACAACAAAATAAATTCTGTTTTTGTCTCAGTTCCGTTACTTTTCTTGTTCCTCACACTGGTACAGAGGCCTGAGTTTAACCCATACGTCCACCCATCCATCTTTGTCCATGACTGACACCTAAACCACACTGCACTGTACAAGCCCCTCCCCCAATGACACTGATTGGTTCTGAGTTCTGATTTAATCTAGTTTGGTGAGAAAATAAAATATAGTAAAATAAGGTGTTTGTGCATTAATATTTGAAAGTGGAGTTTGCGTCAGTGTTGATCAACTACATGAAAAAAATTTTCATTCGTTATTTAAGTGTTGATAAAAAATGCATCTGCTACATACCAACAAGAACAGTAATAACAAATCCACATCTTACTGAATAACAATGCTTTGTGAAAAGAACCTAAGGGCTGCCTCTGAGTTATGCTGGATAAATTAGGCTTCACTGAAGGCTATGCAGGCTCCAACAACAGTTAAACTTGGTTGACAAAAATAAATATATCCAAACAAAAATAATTTGCTTGTCTGTGAACAAGCAAATACTTTTTTTTGGAATTGATGCGGAAAACTGCAAAAATAGCAATTTTAAAGTCATAGACCACTGGCTGCCGCTTTTCATTTTCTACTAAGTTAATCTTAGTTCTTTGTCCTGGCGTCAGAAAATGAATTTGTTATTATGCAATGACCAGATTCTGACATATAAACAGTGAAAGTTTTACATATTTCTGTTCAATTTTATCGAAGAAATTCACCAGTAATAATATTCTGTCCGTCCTTGCTGGTTGGAGAAGCCGCGTTCGCGTCCTCCTCATTTTCTTCACTCAGGCCGAACTTGCTTTGACACTAGCTGACACCAGCAATGGACCTCACCCTACATGTCAGTGCACGGCTGTATACATTACAGGTAACACCTGGCTCATGGGCACATCATCTGAATAATGTCCACACGGGGCAAACCTGAGGTGTCAGTCCACTGATGTGGTCATCTGTACACGTCAGACGTCAGGCATTCCCCTCTGCTGCACGATAACGAAACGACTCCATTCAGTGGCAAAGCACACAGTCAGTGATTTTTAATGGCGCGTTGCTGCACACACTACTAATTTGTTTGGGGAGAAAAAATATGCGTAGGTAATGACCCCTGGATGCAGACTTGTCAAAAGAAGCCGCAAAAAAAAAAAAGAAAAAAAAGCCCAGTTGCACATTTTGACTGACCAGCACATTCCGACACATAATAGGCACCTGTCCTTCACCCGACCCGTCCACCCTTCCCCCTGCTCACACACGTGCACACAAACACACACATGCTTACTGCTGTTTCTTTAGTCAGTGCCATGCTATCACGGCCAGTGTATTGTGGCTGAGAACCAGGAGGCGCTGCTGTGACTTTATCAGCCCATAACATCAGCACTGTCAGCTCAACGCTATAGAAACACCACCACCACACACACGCTTTATTTCCCATGGCTCTCTCTCCTCATATGGGCAGTGGAAATGTTACTTTTCCTCCCTCTGTCACACACACACACACACAAACACACACGCCGAGTGACTTTCCACATCTTTTGTATTTCGATTTCCGTCTTTTTTTCTTTATCTTATCTTATCTTTCTCCTCTTTCTGTCCTTTCCTCATCGCCTCATCTTTCTTTCGTCTTTCTTTGTTTTCTTTTTTATTTCCTTCACTTCACATGCTGGTCATTTCTCCCCACAGCAAGTCTCCATCCCTCTTGGTCATTCTCTCTCTATCTTCCCGTCTCTCCCTCCTTCCCTCTCTTCTTCTTCTTCTTCTTCTTTCTGCGTCTTATCTGCTCCGTGGCTGAAAGGTCACGTCTGTGTTGTTTGTCGTCTAAATAAGCAGCGCGCCGCCTCATAGCGATCTCAGAAGAGATATAGCTCTCCGCTGTGACCGAGGAACACACACGCAGACACGAGCGGTCACAATACACACCCCTCGCACCATTTCCCTGCACACATACAATGACCTGTCGACTCTTATTTTATTTTTTATCTATCTTGCTTGCGCCCGGTCCAAGTCATACACACACACGCAGTGTGAAACCCCCTCCGTGCACCGGTCAATGCTGACCGTACAGCGGTTTCTATCGATCCAGACAGCACCAGCCCTGACTTCGGTCCATTGGGCTGTCATGAGGCAGCCCCTCAGAGCCGATAGCCTCACATGTCTCCAAATGTCAGAATGTATAGTTTGATGGCCAGGCTGCCAATACACACGTACTGATACTGAGCACAACCAGAGCATGTCGCCTTAAACACTCAACATTTTTGCCCTTTGACAGACGGACATTTGGAAAATTTGCGGACAAACAGTTCCTCCTGTCCCTTGCAGTTGGACAAGCTCAAGAGTTGGTAGTTTCTACACCGGGGAAACTACCAAAGCTAAGGACTGGGACAAAGTTGTGGGCTAAACATAGTATTGATTGAAAAGTTGACTAAAAATGTGCATGTATTTCCTTCTCCCGAGATAGCTAATGTAGCTAGCTATAACATAACATGAGCTATAACAGTGGTATCAAACCGGTTTCTACCAGGGGCCATATTAACAATACAGTTCGCCTTGAAGGGCCAGTTGTATGTAAGACTGTACAGATTTTGGGTGCCAAACCACCGGTTTGGGGACCAGTAACCGTCTTTTGGTCCTCGGGTACAGGGTAGTGATGGGTCGATGAGGCTTCGTGAAGCGTTTCCACACATTGCAAAACTGTATCGATACTGTGTCGAAACTGTTTCACTGGATACTGACACCTGTTGGACCTTATGAATCCCTACAGACAACCTTGACAGACTCAACTGACACTCCTATGTCGTCCTAGGTCAATAATGTATTTTGACAATCACATTTAGAATAGTTTAATATTTTCAGATACAATCAATGAATAATGTAAACATATATCATAACGTGAAAATGAAAGTGAACGTGTGTGAATAAGGATGGTTGTGGACTTTTTTTTATTATTATTTAAAGGAAAGAAGTTTCCCCTACGTCTTGAAGTTTTTTTTTTATTATTACTTCGCCAATTGCAGAAAACACCCGCTCACACAGGGCACAGATGAGGCTGCGATACAGAGAAATTGGAAGGACAACTGGTAAAGTTTGACAAACAACAAGGATATACATTTATTTTCCGATATGAGATCAAAACGGCGGAAACTTTCTTTTTTCTGGAGGCTGCACCATAATTCAATGATGAGATGGAATAAGATCACAACGGAGGTTCTTTGTTGTGGCTGGTACGTTCTATTGAAAAAGGCGCGTCCTTACAGACACAGTTTGGCGTGTTCATGTCAGTTCAAAACAGTTCCTGTATCGGTCACGTGACTTTCCAAAAGGGTTTGGCTCTATTAGCTCGACGCATGTGCCGACGCGTCAGTGTTGACCGACCATCACTAATGGGTCATGTGACTTTCTAAAAATGATACGCGCACCGACACAGTGTTTCGCTATATGAGCTTGACACATGTGACGACGTGTCAGTGTTGCCGGACCCATCACTAGTACAGGGCTGTATTGGAACACAGTGAAAAAATGCACTTGGTATTTACTTATTTACTTTATTCACAGAAAATATGAATTAGAAAATTTAATAAAAACTTTTATTTTTTCCAGGTGAAATATCTTGCGGGCCACATTAAGTGACTCACTGGGCCACATTTTGCCCCCGGGGCCTTGAGTTTGACACATGTGAGCTATAACATAACATGTGCCCCACTAATACTACACAACCTGCCAGTACACAGGGACTGTATACTGTTGGACCAACTCTAGAACATGTTTTATATGATCTTGCAGGCCTAATATAATTACATTATGGTCCAGATTTGGCCTGCGGCCTTGAGTTTGAGCACCATCTTTTTTCCGTTTCATTTGTGGTACCTTCACAGTTGTTGCTCATGCGTGCGTGAGGGTATGTGTGTATGTGTGTGTGTGTGGGCATGCATTTGCATGTGTCACATAAAGGCTTTCTAATGCCATCACCATTACTGGGGGCTTGCTAGACAGATGGCCTGATTTAGCAACTACAGATTACAAGCCGTTATGGCTTCATGTAAATTCACTCTGGCCAAAACAACAGACAGCATCTCTTTAGTTTCCCATTCAAACAAATGGAGAAGTGCTCGTACACAGCGCATCCGCGCTCTGACAAATATGTGTTCCTCTCTAACTGGAGTGGAAGAGAGTAAAGCATTTATTAGACCAGCCCTGTTCTGATGATGCTGTCTGGCCGCCTGGCACTTGAAGCTTCCAATGATCAGAACCGTGACTCCATGTATACATCCCTGCCACTCTTCTCATATTTTTTTTTTCTTTTTTCCTCTCCCTCCAGGCCCATATGGACTGCCTCCGAAGAAGGAACCAGCGGGACGCACCACCAGCCGAAACCCAGGTAAGCAGGAAAACAAATCCACATCAGAGCCATCCAGGAATGGAGAGGCTGGTAGATGTAAAAGAAAAGCCGTGGAGAGAGGGAGGAGGTGGGCGACAGATGGAGAATATGCAGCGGTGACATCTGTGGATCTCTCTATTTAATTCCATATCTTACTCACTCTCTCTCTCTCCCTCTCTCCCTCCTCTATCCCCTTTCTCATCTTCGTGGCCAGCCCTCCTAGCTAAGTGCTGCAGGCAGGGAATGGATGGCTAATAGCTACCTTGGGAGAAGGACAGAAAAAGGGAAAGGGAGGAAACAAGAGGCAGGAGAAGAAAAGAAAGAGAGAAAGAGAGAGAGAGAGAGAGGCAATGGGAGAGAAGGCTAGACCAGCGGCGACATTTCGGAGAGTTATTACTGTCATTAGTTTGGCCGGCCTGGATTCTGTAGTTCTGTCAAGAGAGACCGAATGAGAGTACGAAAGCCAGAGAGAGGACGATAGAATGAGAGAAAGATGGGAATTACAGAAAGATGAGGGGGTTTGGGGGCTGACATGGGGGAGTGATGGAAGAGAGTAGCTATTGGGAGCCACATAAGAAGGAGAAAAGAGAAGAATAATTGAAAAGCAAAGAGGGAAGAAGAATACAAGAAGGAGATGAAAATGGGGAGAGGCTAAATTCATGCTCTATTTCAAACTCACTCAGTGGAGAGAAGAGCGAATTAGAGTGGCTCTCAGTCGCGTTCATTTTCCCCGGCTTTCTTCCTCGCTGTGATATTTGCGTACTTTAACAGACGTGTGAATCGGCCCACTTGCACATTATCCAGTCATTTGTCCATAGCACATTATATAAAGTATGTATTGGAGTGAGATCTGCCAAGTGTGAAGTCTGCCACAGTGGAGCAGCGTTGTTTCCACAGGAGTGAGCTCAATAACACAGTGCGAAGTGATTTATACGTAAAGTTTCACATCTCGGAGGCTTTTTTTTTTTTTTTTTTTTTCCAGTCTGGGACCTCTGTATGAGGCCACATTAATGCACGCTTCACCCCACACCTGAGGAACAACTGCTTACTCCGAACAAAACACTTGTGACAGATATTCTAATCCCTCTGTGAATGCACTTGAAACCATTTGAGTAAGTGGAGTGTGGCTGGTTATTGAGTTTCGCTTTTGTCTGCTTATCTCAGCTGATCTTCCCCAGGGATGTAAACAAATATCACTGAGCGCTTCTTCCCAGCTAGAGATGTAGTCTGACAATCACGCCATTCAGCCCGTTTCCTCATTATCAAAGTATTCCATTTGATTGAGTTTATTGACATTTTCTTTCCCAGTCCGGCACTTCTTGCTTGCGTTTTCCCATTGTCAGTCGCGTTGATTGTTGCTCGAACAGAAACAGCTGTAGGGACTCTGGAGAAGTAGTGCAAGATGAAATAATTAAGTTACAAAACAAAAAGTAAGGAAAGCAAACTCTTTGTCATTGTGATCCACACCACAGCACACAACAAAATGTGATCCTAACCCCATCACCAAAGTGGGCCGTGGTGCCCTAATGGTTGAGGAACCGGACTGGGGTCCGGAGGGTTCCAAGTTTGCTCAGGTCCACTGAGCATGGCACCGCCCCCTTAGCTAAGTGCTAGCCTAGCGGGGACGGTGCAGGGACGGTGCCATGTGATCAGAACCATTTACCGGGAATCAGGAAATGTGAAAACCGGATCCGTGAAAAATTGTGAGGAAAAAAAAAAAGTGACATGCGTCTATTTGTTGTCATACAGTAATGCGGACGGCAAAGGGTCTTGGGGAGCGTCTTTTCCCCAGCCGCATTCCCGGAGGAAAGCGTGAGCATGGAGCGTCCGAGTGTTCCTTTTCACTCTTTTGCAGCTGCTTCGGCCTACAATCATGACCTTAGTTTAAGGATACATGCCTAATCTAATCTAAGAAATAATCAGGAAATATTTAGTTTTAACATATTTTGTTCTTAAATTAGAGTTGTGTAAAAATTGATTTTTGTAAAAAATATTAAACCTTAGTCCCCAGTGGGCAGCTATGAGCGCTAGGGGAGCAGTGAGTTGGGACGCTGCCTTTCCCAGTGTACCACAGCGGTAGCCTGGCGGCTCGTGGATTTGAACCGGAAACCGTACAGACCCAAGTCCTATTCCCTAACCGCTAGTCCACCACTGACCAAAAAGTGTTGTGTATTAAACCATGAAAACAGGGTCAACAACAACAAAACAACACCCTTCAAATTAGGGCTGTCAAAGTGAGAGGTGCAACCTGTGACGTCACTTCTCCGACTTCAATTTTTTTAGGCAGTGGATTATCCCTATAGATAAAATAAGTCCTGAGAAAAAGAAATAATCCCCTTCCTGTTGGCAAGGCAGGAACCAGTTACACAAGAGAAGGAATTTAATCTGTTAAGAATTATATGAATAAGGTGAAAGGCAAAAGTGTCGTGATGGATTAGACTTGCTAAATATGAGACCTTGTCTCGGCTCTGGGATGTATTTACACATGGCTTGTTGACAGGAACATCGCAAATTTATTCTGTTTACACGTTTTGGAAATATTTTATTTTTCAAGCCCAAGACACACACACACACACACAAAAAAATATGACGCGTTTGCACCAAAGATATTAATCCACGTAGAACCTGAGCATCAAACGTTAAGTCAGGTCCTGCAAGTGTCAATGTCATATCATTTTTTATTTATTTGTTTGTTGTTTTTCTTTCTTTAATTGAATACTCAGAGTGATCTAGAGACTTGTTTCCAAACATCGAGACATGTTATTTAAACCTTTACAAGGCACAACTGCAGCAAATCAACCAAGGTCATTACAACTGCATTCATAACGCACCCTGCAGAGGAGGGAGGTTGATGTTTGTTAACAGTAAGGCGGGATTGATGGCTCCTTTTTCTGGAGATCTAAGGGAGACAATGCATCAAGGCTAAGAAGATATAAAAGAAGGAAATGGACAAATGAAATAAGAAAAAAAAAACTGAGCGTAAAACGTAATGACTATTGAAGATAGAGAAAAGAAGGGGTAGGACCACAAAAGAAAAGCCAATGTAATCATCATCTGGTGTTGGAGTTGAGGCTCAGCACAGAGGGGGTCCAGCAGCGGCGGCAGAGCCACGAGGTGTGCCTCTGTGCCTGTTTGTCTATATTGAGATCCTACTGTGCACGGCGCCTTTATGTATGTTTAGGTTTCCAGTGCTGAGCTCAGAGCAAGATTAGTAATAATGGCTTCAATGAGCAGAAGATAGAAGACAAAAATCACAGCCAGTGAGCGAGCGGAAGAAAAGAAAGAGACACCTGGGATGCAGACGGGGGAAAGAGGAAAGGAAATGTGCCGGGAATTATGAGTGACCAATCCAAACACTTTCAACCACAGATTCGTATTGCTACCTCTAACCATTTCACCAGTGTCCTATGCATGGTCAGTAGCCAGGGAACCTCAACCCCACGGTCAGATGCTGTGGACTGACATTCGCTTTCAAATGTATTTTATCCAGACCATTAGTAACCTGGTGAGTTCTTACCTGACCTCCCGCAGAGCATCCAGACGGGAGAGAGAGGAGAGCAACCAGCCGTTGGATAAGCAGACAGACAGATAGATAGTGGGGTGGGCAAAGACGGCGAGAAGGACAGAGCAGGGCTGGGAGACTGTGTGGTCCAGTGGTCGGAGCGCAGGAAGGAGTCCTTCTTCATGTGGCCAGCGTTTAATGCAGTGTAAATACAGTTGGTCGCCTTAAGAAAGCAGCGTGCGTTACCTTGATACATAACTGCGGCTTTGCTGTCCACACAAATACGGAGTGGAGACACTCACTCACGCAGGGTGCGGACATTCCCCCTTAGTTTTATATGCAACGCTGTCCACTTCATTATATCAATACAGAAAACCACATGCGAGCCTCTGTAAAATGTCTCCAGGCCTGCTGCACATTCCACTGTGTTTAGTCTCAGTGCAGTGTTCTGCAGTGCCAGTGTATGTGGTGCTGTGGTGCCTTGGCCAAAAGGCTGGGTCACAGAGACCACAGACAGCGTCGTTATTAGAGATGCACCCAGTTTTTGGCCGTGGGGAAAGTTTGGGGCCGGAAATGACCCCAGAAGTGCATTTTCTGTTTTTGTCCGAAATAATTTTATCAGCAAAATGAAGTGAGCTTGTCTGAGAGCAGCACATATTTTTCATATACAGTGGTGCCACAGCTTTCAAACATAATCCGTTCCAGGTTGGTGGTCGAGGTCTGAAATCATTTTTCCCATAAGAAATAATGGTAAATTCATTAATCCGTTCTGGCCAATATTAAAAGTCCACTTTTTCAATAAACTGTGTATCTAACCAGCAATTTAGTCCTAAATATGTAGATGTATTTTTAACCTCTTTTTGTCCTCCTTCGTAATGTACGTATTGGCCGGCCATTATGCACCGGTTCTCTGCTTAAAACTTTTCAAACCAGCCACGACTGGATTTAAAACTAAAGCCCTTTTCATCACTTCCAACATTCCCCTCGCTGCTCGTACCCACACCTTTCTCCTTTAGATCATCATAAATAGCAAGAGGCCTTTCACTGATCAACGCTTCAGTGATGCTGTCTCCAGCCAACTCTTTGTCCTTAATAAAGATAAGCAGCAATTTTTCCATTTCACCTTTTATCTTGAATTGAGTTGAGTTGAAATTTGAACGAGAAAGAACGGACGCGGTTTGGCTTGACTCAGCCGAGCGCGGCTGCCCGAATGCTCTCGTCTTGACTAGGCTTGACTGGGGCCGGTCTGAAGCTGAAATTTGGTTGAAAGTGGTGGCATATTTTTCTCGAAGATTTTGGTTGAGAGTCGACTTGGTCGAGAGCTGAGGCGTTCGAAAGCTGAGGCACCACTGTATAGCACAGGAGATAATATTCTAGGCTGTGATGGATGTGGAGAACCCGCATGGAGGTGCAGAAGTTCACAATGTGTGAAAAGATGTGAAGGGCAGGTCTCTCTTTGTCTGATAGGGAAGAGAGTATCTCAAGAGTAATAATTGTCACAGACTCAGTACAGTAATGTGTGTGGCAATGATCTCCATCGGTTATTTTATTTTTTATTGTGAAATCCATAGGAAGTGCATTCTATGATGACATAAGGCTTTTGTACTTAAAGAATAAAAACACACAAATACGATTTCTAACAAATTGATCAGGTAACTTCACCTTAAATAATAAACCTTTTTTCAGCTTATTTACAATAATGATGACTTGTCCCTTGTCGACTTTTTTCAAGGGTTGCCACAGCGAGTCAACATTTTCCATGTCCCCCTGTCCTCTATATCCTCATCGCTAACTCTTACCTACTACCTTCATGTCCTCCTTCACTGCATCCATAAATCTCCTCTTCATCTCCTACCTGGTTGCTCCATCTCTAGGATCATTCTTCTCCCAATATAACCACTGTCCCTCCTCTGGACATGTCCAAACCATCTCAATCTGTCTTCTCTAACTTTTTCTCCAAACCTTCCTGTCTGTGTTGTCCCTCTAATCAACTCATTCCTGATCATGTCCATCCTTGTCTTTCCTAAAGAGAACCTCAGCATCTTTAACTCCTCCACCTCCAGCTCTGCCTCCTGTCTTCTGTCTACTACCAGGGTCTCTAAGTCATGCATCGTGATTGTAAGGCAGACATGTGCAAACTTTTTGACTCGCGGGCCACAATTGGTCCTACAATTGGACAGAGGGGGCAAGTCTAGAGCAGAAAGATGGATCGTTTGTTTGAACTAACCTAATGTCAAAATAAAAATCGTGTATAAACCTAAAGTACTATATTTCTAATAACCTTTATGACGTCATCTACTGGGGAAACACATTATTGCAGGGAAAAGATAGAAGTATGATGATAATTTATTTAATTTGGACAAGGTTGGCGGGCCGCACTGAAAACCTCAACGGGCCGCATCTGGCCCCCGGGCCTTAGTTTGCCCATGCCTACTGTAAGGGAATTTTGTTTCCCTGTAAAATATTTAACAAATGCATATGTCAGTCCAGTCAGTTGCAGATGATTATGTTACAAAAACAGCTGGTTCTATTGTGAGCAGTGACTGAAAAATTATTTTTTGATGTGTTTCAGGTGGCACAGGGAACTCAACTCATTCCCAACGACCCAACAGCTTTGGGAATGAGGGCAATGGCGAAAATGGACCGTTTCAAAATTCCAACATCGCCGTCATCGCCGGTGCTGCCGGAGGCTGCGCCTTCCTGCTCCTGGTGACCGCTGTCATATGTGTCGTGTGCTATCGAAGGAGACACGCCAAACACTCAGACACCCACCACCCTCCGCTGTCCCTGTCCTCGCTCACCAGCCCCAAGCGCGGCGGCGGCGGGGGCCTCAGCAGCTCCAACAACAACGGCTCAGAGCCCAGTGACATCATCATCCCCCTGCGGACGTCGGACTCCGCCTACTGCCCGCATTACGAAAAGGTCAGCGGGGACTATGGACACCCGGTCTACATCGTTCAGGAGATGCCACCTCAGAGTCCAGCCAACATTTACTATAAAGTATGAGACGGCTGCTTCTCTGGACAGTTGGACACAGGCCCCTCCATGCACCAACTTTCACCCCCACGCCCCCACCCGCCCTCCGTATGAAGACACAGTGAAGCTCGCTATGTGAGCTCCGTTCCTGGACCCCCTTAACGCCGCCAGTATTGTCCCATGGACCCCACTCTCTGCCCTGTGAGTCCTCAACCCACGGCCGCAGTTGGGCTCCTATAGCTGACAAAAAAAAATCCTCTCCATATACTTACGCAACTGGGCCACACACTGTGTGCCAAGGGGGCGCTGTGTTAACTATACCAAGCCCTACTTAACAAGGCCCTCACGAATAGACAAGAGTCTCCCCGAGTGGCCCCTTCTTGTTAACTCTGAACTAATCCTGCCCCACCTTTGCTGAATAGAAGAGTTTCACCCCCCGAAATGCCAGTGTGCATGTGCCGCACACACTGTTTTCCAGGAGAATGGACAGCATTGGGACACAGGTTGATTTAAAACGAGATAAAAGAGCAGAACTCCATCTGTAAACATGAGAAAAAGCTACAGACGTGAACCCAGAGAGCTCTGGGAAGTCCTGCCTATCCCACCAACACCACCAGAGCCCTCAGAGCTCCATCAGCCAATCAGAGACCAGCCCCTGCCACTAACACACCAATAGGATTCTAGTTTGTGTTTGTTTTTTTCCTGAGTAAACAGGGGCCTTGGGACTCGACCAATCAAGCAAGCCTGTGCAACGGTCACATGACCGGGCCCGGGTCGAGGCCTGAGGAGGTCTGACCAATCGGTGACACTCAGAATCTTGTATATTTTATTAATGTGCGTGTGTTTGGTGTGTTTGCGTGCAGCTGATTGTGTGTGTGTGTGTGTGTAGGACTTGGAGGGTAAATATGGCGCTGCTGCTCCACATGTGATGTGTGTGCAGTTGGTGTGCTTCAGAGCAACAGGTGTCTTACGCCTGTGTGTGTGTGTGTGTGTGTGTGTGTGTGAGTGGGTGTGGCTGCGTTCTTTAGACTTGTCTTAAATACCAAAACACAAAATAGTGAGCGAATATCAAAAAAAGTGAGATTTTTTATGGCTATCAACACTTATAGATTATATATATAAATATCCAGTAAATAATTTCTAGATGTTTCCTTCAGTTTTCTATTGTTTTATTATTTTTATCCAACTCCTATAAACTGCATTTCTGTTAATAGAATTTTTTTTTTTGTTATTATTTTGCTGTTTTCACAACATAGATCAACCTCATTTCTTTACTTTTCCCTTTCGGTTGAATATTAATTTAATCCCTTTTTTTTTTTTTTTTAATGTCCCAGCGAATAGAGGTTGTTTCTCTCTTCCCTCGCTCATTCACCATCCTGGCCTCTCTCCCCCTCCTCCTCCCCCAACCTCCCTCCCCTTCTAGGGTCTCTGAACTCTGTGTATATTTTTATAGCTCCTTGTACTATGCCGTAGTTTTGAAGTTTAGACCTCGTTTGTGGAAGTGTTGAGGTAGAACCATCTATGAATTTTTTTCATTTTTTTTTTTTTTTTCAAACACAGAAGTGGGGGGGAGGGTGAGAGAATTTCTGTTAATAGAATTTTTTTTTTTGTTATTATTTTGCTGTTTTCACAACATAGATCAACCTCATTTCTTTACTTTTCCCTTTCGGTTGAATATTAATTTAATCCCTTTTTTTTTTTTTTTAAATGTCCCAGCGAATAGAGGTTGTTTCTCTCTTCCCTCGCTCATTCACCATCCTGGCCTCTCTCCTCCTCCTCCTCCCCCAACCTCCCTCCCCTTCTAGGGTCTCTGAACTCTGTGTATATTTTTATAGCTCCTTGTACTATGCCGTAGTTTTGAAGTTTAGACCTCGTTTGTGGAAGTGTTGAGGTAGAACCATCTATGAATTTTTTTCATTTTTTTATTTTTTTTTTCAAACACAGAAGTGAGGGGCACGGTGAGAGACGGCGACGGCGGGGAGGGTGTGGTGAAGGGGATGAAATAAAAAAGAAGAATAAAGGCAAGAGAACAGGGAGAGAGAGTCTGGGGAGGATGACTAACGCGGCATCTGAATGCAGAAGTTAGAAAAAAAAAATGAAATAAAAAGAGGAAAGCGGGGAGATGGGAAAAAGAAAAGACTGTGAAGGAATTTCACACTGAAGAAGAGAGGAAAAAAAACGAAAAAAAAAAAGCAACAAGGATTGGCAGGATTGAGAGGTGACGGATCCCGAGCAGGGAAGAATGGAGCGCACACGTTAAAGGACTGGCGGCTGAAGGAGAGACACCTTTTCTTCAACCAGAGGGTCCCATCCTCCTGAACGGGAGAAAGTGGAGGAGTCAAACTCCCAACATCCCTCTCTCTTACTCACACACGAGCACAACCGCTTTTCAACTCAGTCACACTTTGCATTAACGTGACGTGTTACTATTTTACTCCTATTTTCCCGGCAAAGTTTGTTGGGTTGAGATATGGCTGAAATCCACGTCACAAACATACACACACACTCACACACACACGACATGCTTATTGCAAACACAAACACCATCTTTCTGGCCGTACCCGTGTTTTCACAAATGCCTTGTGACTTTCGCCACCCTGCACAAACACTCACACTTTCACACACAGACACGAATAAAACACTGATTGGTTTCATGCAACGCCATGTTTGTGTGACTATAACCTAGTGTTGTGTAATGCTGAGGGTCTACCCTCCCTTTACACACACGATAACACACTGGCGCCTCCTCAGTCTTGGAGGGTCGGTGACATCACTGTGGTCAGTGGTGCAGTTTGGTCTCATCTGCATATTTTTGACGCTCTGTTTTGTGTTGCGCAACAAATGTTTATGGCTTTCGTGTAACCTGGGTGGCAGTAGCGAGCTTACGCTGGTGTGTGATTTTTTTTTTTTTCTTCGTTTTTTTTTTTTTTTTTTCTTTTGGATTCAGCCACACGCATACACGCTTTACACATAAGGTCTCAAGTGCTGTGGCCATGTTCTCTGTGTTTGAATCTGGACCTTTACACACCTCTCAGCTGTGTTTTGTATCAGTATAACATCCTATAATAAGATATATTTCATACTTAAGTGTCACATTTGTCCAATTTGACTCTGTTCAGAAAATGATGATGATGATGATGATGTTCTGATATGTTTTTGTACCATGAGTTTGGATTGCATTTGACTGTATCAGTTGATCTCTTGGATAAAAACGAGAGGGGGAGACACCGTGGCTTCTCCTTTTTGTACATTTAACAACTTGTGTTTATTTTTTAGTTTTCTCTTTTTGTAAGCTGTTAAGTCTGTGTCTATTAAAACATGCTCAAAATTTCCTGAAACGATCCTCCAAACCTAAATGAAGTGTCTGTTGCGCTCTCTTTTTGGAGCATGTCAATCCTCAAGGACAGTATTTTGTGCTAAAATGGCTCCTCATCTCCAAGGGGGGAAAGTTTTCAGACTGTATGGCGACAGGTCCTGATGAAAAAAAAAAGCCACTGCTCCGTTTTCACCCCATTCGCCTTTCGCTTCCCCCTCTCACTCTCAGCAGAATGTCAAGTATCTCCCGGACACAGTTGTTTTATTCCTTTCTTTAGACTGTTTGATTTTCATGTCAGTGTAAGTTGTGTCTCCGGCTCGGACCGTTTGTGTTTGACTGGTCAACTCAGCGTGTTGGCTTGTTTATTGTTTCTTTTTTTTTGTTTGTTTCTGAAAAACTACAGGCACGACTACTGGTTGTCATGTCTAAAAAGGGGGAGAGTGTTGGTCTGACGGAAAAAAAAAAATGGGAGACAAAGAAAGAGGGAGAGAGCTCCTGCCAGTCTCCCTTACCTCTCTGTTTGGTTATAAACGTGTGTGTGTGTGAGTGTGTGTGTGTGTGTGTGTGTGCTTTTCTTTGTGCCATTAGAAAGTGAGTGGAGGCCAACAAAGCAAGGTGACTCTCGTACGTGACGTGTTGAGACTTTGTATTCGGGACATCTCCGTGTAAAAGAAGGGTTATTTTTTGTGCTCCTCTCTTCCTCCTCCTCTTCCTCCCTTCTCCCCCTCTCTCTCTAATCTCCAATTTATCCCTCCTCCACTCATCATGGTTCACTCCAGAACAGCTCCCCCTTCCTTCGCCTTTCCTTTCCCTCTGTCCCTGCACTTCCTTCGGCATTCCTCCCAACCGCACCTCTAAGGAGAGGATGAAAAACTAGTACATTCCTGGTTTGGAAAAAAAAAAGGTTGAATAAAAAAAAAAAAAAAAATGTTTAAGCACCACTCTTTGTGTCATGTGATTTCATTGGTCTCTGTGTCTCTACGTGTGTGTTTTCCAGGGGCCCCACTGGGAACCCTGTCTTTAACACGAGGTCTCTCCCCTTATCTTTGCTTTGGGCTTGTCTCAGCAGGGGCTCTTTCACTGCCTCTGCTAATAACATTGCCATTTCACACACACACACACACACACACACACACACACACACCCACACACACACAACTGGCTGTCATGTGATTTCATTGGTCTCTGTGTCTCTACGTGTGTGTTTTCCAGGGCCCCACTGGGAACCCTGTCTTTAACACGAGGTCTCTCCCCTTATCTTTGCTTTGGGCTTGTCTCAGCAGGGGCTCTTTCACTGCCTCTGCTAATAACATTGCCATTTCACACACACACACACACACACACACACACAACTGCTCTCCAACTGGCGTTATCAACAAGTTATCAAACCCGGCTTCGTTAGTGTTGAGTGTTGCTTGGCAACCTATTGACAGAGCTGATTCTGTTCACTGTATGCCTCTACACCCCACGTCCACCTCTTTTTTTCCCCCCTTTCTCCGTCTCTCTCTCCGTCGTTCCCTCTGCCTGGTTTTGTGGTGCGTTTCTATGGTAACAGTTGGCATCCATTTCGACATGTGTTCCGTGTGTGTACGTGCATACGTGTGTTTAACGTCCTTCGCGAGTATTTTTTTTTGCCACAAGGGTGGCCCAATGGTACGATGACCAGACACCTTTGATCTGTGAAGTGTGAGAGTAGACACACACACACACACACACACACACACACAACCAAAAAAAGAGAAATAAGGAGCTCAGGTCGGTACACAAATGTGACCTTATGCACTGTCGCAGACGCTGTGCCACTTTGATCCTGGTAGAGACTTGTCAGTGCCTCTGCCATGACAACCTGTCACTGTGACTGAAGCCAAGCGTGGTGAAGACTGGCAAACAGTAAACAACAGCCCCGCACTGGCAGCCTGCTCCAACTGCTCATGTGCTTTGAGTCAGTAGCGCTTCTCTCCGCTCAGCAGCCATCGCTGAATCTGCCACTGACGAGTGCATGATTCCTTCTGCAGTGTAAGACTGTTTGTGGAATTAAAACTGGGATAATCTCAGTCACAAACAAGTTGTCAATGTAGCAGTGCTCTCAAGATTTGTTAATATTACACCAACCAATCATTTCTTTGTCTTCTTTCCATGTCCTCTCCCTCACTGCATCCTTCAATCTCCTCTTTGTCTCCTTCCTGGTAGCTCCATCTCTAGGATCATTCTTCTACCAACTTCTCCACTGTCCCTCCTCTGAACATGTCCAAACCATCTTAATCTGTCTTCTCCAAACCTTCCTGTCTGTGTAGTCCCTCTAATCACCTCATTCCCGATTTACTTGGTAAATCATGTTATTTATTAGTTATTTACCCGATAGCTAATAGTGTTTAATTGACTTTGTAACAACATACAATATGAAACAAACAAGATTGCCAGACTGTTCCAGAAGAAAACCTGCACGAAGGTTTCACCAGGCACTGGTGCAGTGCAGTGTGATTTGGGTGGTGGTCATGGAGACTGCTGCCCTCTTAACTTGGACGCAAAAAGAATGGATGCATGGACTGGTAGTGATGCTGTCTGCCAGAATAAAAAATAAAAGCCTCAATAATATATATTTTTTTATTATAGTTACCGTAATTTCCGGACTATAAGCTGCAACTTTTGTCGCACAATTTCAACCCTGCGGTTTATGCAGAGATGCGGCTAATGTATGCATTTTTTCTAACTGCTCGAGCAGAAAAGGTGAGAGTGAGACAGGTGGTGTCAAGACAGATGCAAGTCACAACCGCCAATAAACACCATAGAAGAAGAAGAAGTATAACGTATGCTAACGCGCTTTGTACATGAATAAAATTAGCATAAACTGACCCTCATCATGGAAAATGCAAAAAGAATGCGCCACATGCGGCTTATAGTCAGGTGCGGCTTATGTATGTACAAAATGTTTTCTCCTTTAAAAAAATGTAGTGGGTGTGGCTTATAGTCCAGTGTGGCTTATAGTCCAGAAATTACGGTATATAAATAAACCAGCTTTTAGTGACATTAATTGATTGGTAAAAGTAAATGATTGGGTGGCAGTGGTGGCCTAGTGGTTAAGGGAGCAGACTCAGGCCCACAAGGTTTAAGGTTTGAATCCACCAGCTGCCAGGTTGCCATTGAGGTGCTCTGAGTATAGCACCACACCAAATAACTTAACGTGGACTCACCACCCACAGGAAAGCAAACAAAAATGGTGCAATGTCATTTAGGTGGTGCAAGCTGCCCCAACGATTGACAACGGACAAGCAGATGAAAATGGACGAAAATAAATGATTGACTTTTTAAACATTCGTCTGTTTCTGTTCTCTAATAACTAAATGCCTATGAGCCATGGTGTCGTCCACAACATCTTTCCACTAGGGCAGTGCTTCTCAAAGTGCGGGGCGGGCCCCTGTGGGGGCTCAGGGCAGAGAGTGTGACCCTGGGGAACATGCTTTCCGCCCTGCTACAATAAAGTGTAATTGCACATCCTTGTAAGTTGAACTATATCTCTTTCTCTTTGTTTTCTTTATGTTAACAAGGATACGATGTTATGCAGAGGTGCAGCTAGAACTATTTTATAGACAAATGCTATTATTTATAGTTGTGGCGGAGAGTGGGTGGTGGTTCTGTGGGGCGCGAATTGTTTTCTTCTTGCTGGGGGGGGCGCAACAGAAAATAATTGAGAAGCACTGCACAAGGGGGAAAACGCATAACCGTGGTAGCAGTGGTGGCTCAGAGTCAAACCCAGAACTAACAGAACCTCCAGAGCCAAGAATGTGGCTGATGTTTTTGGTAAAAAAAAAATCAGTTTGTACCTTTAACTCTGCATTGGTTCAACCCACCTGTTGTCATAATTTGGCACTGAAAGAGAAAACTGAAGCTCCAACGGTGTAAATGTCTGCAGGAAAACACTGATGAGGTACGTTTGCAAAAATGTCTCCCCTCTAAGGAATTAAAAATCGTCTCTAACAGGCATTCAATCTGACATATACCCTTTGGCTCAACCATGAGGAGAATATATTTGTCAAGATGTGAGCAGACTCTGGAGGTTTCATTCTCTGGACATTTAAACCCCATCTACATTTCAACGGCAAAGAAACTTACCATTTAAGGGAACAGCGAGTCACTAAATGGAGGGCTGAGTAACCCGTAGGGTAAAGAAAAGAAGAGAAGGTGAGTGTGAGATATAAATGAGATCTTTATGATAGGTGTTCAAAGAAACCCGGTGACGTGCGGTGACGCCTCATGTCTGCACAGGCAATGACATCATCACAGTCAGATTTATAAATATATGAACCCTATAGAGCAGCTTATTCAACATTTGATGTTATTATCATCTTACCTTTACTTAAATACTATAAATTGCGAAAAAAAAATCACCGCCAGAGAAGAAAGTCGTCCCTGACCACTCCTGTTCGAACCGTATGTTTTTAGTCCAGGGGTGTCAAACTCAATTTCCCAGTGGGCCACAATTCAAAACTGGCATCAAGTCACGTGCCAGACTTAATATATATTGAAAAATAAACTGTAAATATTAAATGCAGGGGGAGTGCTAGGGTCTCTTGGGGCTCCTAGCAACTAATTGCTGCGGCCCCAAGACTATTAGGGCCCACAACAAATACATTTTGATCAGACCCCCTAGTGGCAGGAGCCCCAAGCAACAACCTGCCTTGTCCGTCTTCAATGCCGACCCTGAAAAAAAAAAAAAGCATGTTCCCCAGGGTCACATGCGTCCCCTTCAGCATCGCATTGCGCCCCCCCAGAGGGGCCCGCCCCACTATTTGAGAGGCACTGGCCTATATACTGGTGGGCCAAGTCTAGTACATATTTGATATGATCCTGCGGGCCAAATATAATTACACTGCGGGCCAGATATGGCCCGCGGGCCTGAGTTTGACACCTGTGTTTTAGTCTTTTCAGCGCTGAGAATGACCGCTCCACCGACGCTCCAGTCGCTGACACAGTGAGCACCAGCTGGAGGAACTTCGTCGCCTCAGGAACAGTTTCAATAAAATCCTTCCGGGCAAAAAGAAGCTGAGAAGCTGTCCAGGGGATGGGCATTCTTCCCTCACCTCTCGTCCAACCAGATCCACCAGATCTCCCGCCTTGACATGAGGCCAGAGGACTGTTCGCCTCACAGTGAGGAAAAAAACACACTGTGCAACAATGCATATAGGTTCCTCTCTGCCAGACCTGGGCAAACTAAGGCTCGGGGGCCGGATCCCGCCCCGTATGGCGTTTCAATTCGGCCCATCAAACCTCTCCAAATTATACTTTTAATTTATATTATCGTTATCCTTCTACCTTTTCCCTGCAAAGCAAGCATTTTCCCAACAGGCAGTCTCGAAGAAGCTTAAAGCATTTTGCCTTTATTCAATACTCGTTATTTATCTTAGTTCACGTAAATACTTGATTTTTCTGATCCCGATCTGGCCCCGCGACTCAAATTTTAGTATCACCTGTGGTCCACGGGTCAACATAATTGCCCAGGCCTTGTCTATAAGAGTCCAACGGAATTCCACCTTTAATTTCATAAAGTTCTCCTGCCATGACATGAGGCCAGAGGACTGTTCGCCTCACAAGCGCAGCTCTGGTTTTCTGACAGCTCAGCACAAGAATATGTAAAACACATACAGTTGAACACAAGGTGAAATAATTACATTTAATTCACACAGAGTTTTAATAGGGATATAGAGAGGGTTAGCATAGCAGTCTCTCTGCCAAGTACTGCATAGACATCCAAGGTGAGGCTGAATTTTTTTTTATTCTATATTTGATGGAGGCCGCAGCTTCCTCAGCTGGCTACACCTCATTAATATGACCAAATATTAATTTTAATTTTTAGAATTTTGACTAATGTCAGGGGTAAAACTGCATATATTGAATCAGGAAATGGCAGGAAATTCTTGAACGAACCCGTCTGTTGTTAATCCAAAGGAGTCGGTCTGTGTGTTTCGCTTCAAAAGAGGAATTTACGCTAATCTAATGGTTGTTAAGCTGTAATGAGTTTGTCTGCTTCTTTCCAGTCGGGTTTAAAGTATGCCTGTTTTGACTATCGGGATTGCTCTGCTCCCTGTATCATTACAAGCTCATCATTACTCCTGCTAATCTGTTCTGCTCAATGCACTCACAGATGAATATTAATGCAGCTGAGAATGATAGCCATGTATTTGTGCGTCTGTGTGTCAACCCGGCACTCAGAGCGAGATAGGTGCCAAAATGTTGAAATGGCAAAGACGGGCAAAGATGAACACACACACACACACACACGCACACTCGTGCCCGCTGTCTGAGCTCGGCCAAGTACGACGACCGTACCACCCACTTCACGTTCCTGGTGGAAGTGAAAGTGTGTTAAGTTACACACACTGAAACACACACACACACACACTTATTTCGCTGATACATTATCACAGAGGCAGAGGGCTGGAAAGAGACAAGAATGGGTTTTAAGTGAAATCAATAGAGAGATAATCCCTTAAATTAGATTTTTGAAAAGCTTTGTCGTTGATGCGCAACTTAAAGCCCAGGGATTGGCCCACTTGACTTACCATTGGAACAATCCTCAAGTAAGACGCGGTTACCATGGGAATAAGTGAAGGTCAAGGATACCAGGGGAGCGAGGGAGGAACGTGGGTGGGGGGCGGCGGCCTCTAAATCAAAGATGTAGACCCAGGAATATGCAGAGTGAATTAGAGTAAAACTGCTGCGATTACATTGTCTCCGTGATTAATGTAGTGCAGCGCTCTACACCCTTAAGGGGGGAGAGCAGCACGCAGTGCAAGGATGACTTGCACCTGACAGACCTGAAATGTCATGCCATGATTGGAGAAGAGATGAAAGGTTAAAAGCTCAAACCCTGTTTGATTGGATGCAAAGACCTTTCCGTGTGGCCAGGCCTGGGGGTGGACATGGTGCTTTGGCAGAGAGTAATTAAACCTTGACGGAGGTGGAATTATGCGGAGGAAACCCATGACTTTACAGTGAACACTTTTCTCTCACCAACAATTCTCTATCCCGCCAGCAACCCTTCCGTTCCACTCTTTTTTTTTGTGCACTCAGCTCCTGATCCCACCTTGCTGAATCTTTAACTTTCCCTGAGCGAGAAAAAAACATTACAGTTAATAAGAGGCTCGGTGACAAGTGCGGCGTGGATCGGAAAGTGCAGAGGTAAGGTAAAGCAGGAGCCGTCGAATGAAAAGTGGCTCGTTCGCCACTCGGAGCAAGGGGGCGGACCTGACTTGGGGGGGGGTTGCGTTGTTATGTTATGTCTTGGCTGCAGGATACAAAAGCATTAATTTCAGATGATTGACTTGTTAATATCACTGAGTGGATTGCGCCGTTGCCGCCCTCCCCCTGCTGGAGACCAGCAAAGTGTTTGTAATGCCTTTGCTTGTCACGCAAACCACTCCCCTTTTTATCCTCTATACACCCCGCCCTCCCCTGGACACACACACACACACGATGAGCCTGTGGAAGATAAAACATGAATAAATTTGATCCATGGTCGCTCTCGAGATATTCCATAACTGATATTAATTTTCTCTCTTCATTTGTTCCGTTAAAGATCCAGATCAACACAATAGTCTGTAATTCAGAGTAGTGACATCACGTTGGCCGTGAAACTGCTCCGACAATCAACCTTAGCCCAATCACGGCCGGGCTGCGGTAACAAGGCACGCGAGGCCCGACAAGCTTTGAACTCCTCAGATGTGCATGACGCCGTTTGTTTATCCGATACGTGATCTTGAACTGTTTGAACTTTTCCTTAGCATGAATGGAAAACAACAGTTCAAAAAGTACGGAAAAACAGATAAAAAAGGCTGTAGGCTGTAAGTACAGTGTTTCAAGTTGATTGATTCATTTAGCAGCATCACGTCGGATGTAATTGCAGATGGTTCTTCTTCTTCATCTTTGCCTTTCGGCTTGACTCTCATTTAGGGGTTGCCACAGAAATCTGTATCTTCTACTCTAACTCCAACTACCTCCATGTCCTCCCTCACTGCATCCATCAATCTCCTCTTCGTCTATTACCTGGTAGCTCCATCTCTAGGATCATTTTTCTACCAATGTATCCACTGCCCCTCCTCTGAACATGTCCAAACCATCTCAACCTGAGTTCTCTCGTTTTTTTTTCTCCAACCTTTCCTGTCTGTGTTGTCCCTCCAGCTTGCATTTGCGATATAGGAGTTTGATTCTGGCAACAGAGTGCAAAGTTAGAGCAACTTTCCATATATTGCATCATTGATACTGCCACATGCCTGTGATCACAGTCCACATCATTGATTCCAATTTTTTTTTTTTTTCTGTAGCTCCACCATCTGGTAGATGGGACTTCCACTGAGTCACCTGACAAATACATACCAAAACTGTTGTCATATTAAAAAAAAATAATAATGTGAGTGAATTCATTCATCTTCATCCTTTTATTTGTTACCAGGTCACAGAGGCAGCAGTCTCCACGACTGCCGCTAAGATCAGACCATGCTGTGATGCTTCCTGTGGGCGGTGAGCCCCCCCCTGGAAGTTATGTGCCTCACGACGGTGCCATGCTTAGAACATTTCAGGGGCAACCTGGCAGCTGGTGGATTCAAACCTGGAGCCTTGCGGACTCAAAGCCACTGCTACACAGTGTGAATAAATATATTTGGCTCAATATTATATATTTGGCACAATCACAAGTAAATCTACGTGATAGTAAATAGTTTCAACGTCTATTATGAGAATAGTCTATTGTTAATGTTGTTTTAATTTTTTATCTATCGTTGTAAAAGTGTTTCACTAAGTGATTTGTTGCTGATTTATTGATCATTGCGGCTTTGAGTGAGAGGCGTGAGTTGTGGATCTATCAGTCCGTTTTTCTGGTGTCATTTTTCATTACGAATATCCGGCAATAAGTCAATGCAGCGGAATTAAGGGAAACCATTGGGGGAATTTGCTGAGACATATCCAAAACATATGTAAAACTCTCCACATATAGAAAGACATGGAGGCCTATTGTATCTATCTATCTATCTATCTATCTATTTATCTATCTATCTATCTATCTATCATCCATCCATCCATCCATCTGTTTTAACTTAACTGGAATTTTGATGTAAATAAATGTGTCTATGTAGACACACTTGACATATATATATATATGCATATATATCCATCCATCTAGATAAAGGGAATAAACATGCATGTTGTATTTAAAAAAAATTACAACATGCTGTCAGACAATTATAGAAATATTGTTAAATAGCAATACACCCCTATTGAATACAGTAGATTCCTCCTACTTTGGAAAGTGTTGGTCTACATGTATTACGTTGCACAAACCACATTCTTAAAAAAGAAAAAAAAAAATCTAAAATTTAGCCACACAAAGACCACTAAGTTTGTATTATGGTGAGAGTTTATTTCCAAAACACACCCCTGTGTTGATCCATGGTAGTGTTTACCAGTAATCTCATGCATATACATCTGTATCTGTACATATAAAACAAAACCAGCTCAGAGCTCCAGATCATGGTGAAAATGACCTCTGTTGGTTTTGAGTTCTAACAAAAGGGTCTGTGTGTCCTTGGTATCCGGGTGGTCTTGTGGTTTGGAAAATGCCACGGAGTTTCAGCTGGCTCCTTGTTTCCCAAACAACCACCCTGATGGCTGCGTCCTTGAGCCTCCGGGGCCAGGACGTCATGACAGTGAGTGTGAAGAGGAGAAGAAAGAAAGACGTCAAGAAGTAGGTACAGACTTGTTCAACAAAAGGATCTAAGGATCGCTTTTGAGAAGGACAGAGAGATCAGGGAAATGTCATATCTTACAGCTTTGGTTTGATTTTAAATTCTGATTTCTCAATTGTTCAGATTTTGAAGGGAGAACAAAAAGAGTCTTTGGTGGTAACTTGGAAAGGCATCTAGTTTCAAGTAATTGATCTGAATATTTTTAAAACTCTTCTACTAAGCGGCACTATAAATGCTGTGAAAAGTCAGGACTTTTGAAGGACATCTTTCGGTGTCTTTCTTCAATTCCTGCAGATATCCGTTACGAAAACAGACCTTGGTTTTTGGCCGTTACAATGAGTTACAAAATTGGTCATGTTCATAGGATATACTGTTTTTCAAATTTTCTATGTGGTGGTGGTTGATGGTAAGACAAATCTATCTATCTATCTATCTATCTATCTATCTATCTATCTATCTATCTATCTATCGATCACATCTGTTGTGTACCATGTTTAATAATTTGACTTGTTGTCAATCTTGACCTTGTTGATGAAAGTGTCTTGGATTCATGTCAGTAGAG